>JAZFAU010000219.1:142500-375823 GCA_037178615.1 Dione vanillae | reverse complement strand
CTTTTAAAAATCCCCTACAGAGATGCTAACAACGATATAAGTTGTATAAAAGCATATAAGAATTTCAACGCGGCGTGATGTAGAACGCATGGCTCAGTGGTGAGAGCGCCTGCACGGTTCGCAGGAGGGCGCGGGTTCGAGTCCCGCTGCGTTCAAATTTTTATATGTTTTCTTTAAGTATTTTTTCTATCCTCAGTGTGGATTAACACTTTAAAAATCATCAAAAAATATTTAATAAATAGCATTCTCTCTCGCCAAACGATTGTTCTTTGTAATGGTCTTTGGGTAGCGGAAATTTGTAAAAATCTCCCTACAGAGATGCTAACAACGATATAAGTTGTATAAAAGCATATAAGAATTTCAACGCGGCGTGATGTAGAACGCATGGCTCAGTGGTGAGAGCGCCTGCACGGTTCGCAGGAGGGCGCGGGTTCGAGTCCCGCTGCGTTCAAATTTTTATATGTTTTCTTTAAGTATTTTTTCTATCCTCAGTGTGGATTAACACTTTAAAAATCATCAAAAAATATTTAATAAATAGCATTCTCTCTCGCCAAACGATTGTTCTTTGTAATGGTCTTTGGGTAGCGGAAATTTGTAAAAATCTCCCTACAGAGATGCTAACAACGATATAAGTTGTATAAAAGCATATAAGAATTTCAACGCGGCGTGATGTAGAACGCATGGCTCAGTGGTGAGAGCGCCTGCACGGTTCGCAGGAGGGCGCGGGTTCGAGTCCCGCTGCGTTCAAATTTTTATATGTTTTCTTTAAGTATTTTTTCTATCCTCAGTGTGGATTAACACTTTAAAAATCATCAAAAAATATTTAATAAATAGCATTCTCTCTCGCCAAACGATTGTTCTTTGTAATGGTCTTTGGGTAGCGGAAATTTGTAAAAATCTCCCTACAGAGATGCTAACAACGATATAAGTTGTATAAAAGCATATAAGAATTTCAACGCGGCGTGATGTAGAACGCATGGCTCAGTGGTGAGAGCGCCTGCACGGTTCGCAGGAGGGCGCGGGTTCGAGTCCCGCTGCGTTCAAATTTTTATATGTTTTCTTTAAGTATTTTTTCTATCCTCAGTGTGGATTAACACTTTAAAAATCATCAAAAAATATTTAATAAATAGCATTCTCTCTCGCCAAACGATTGTTCTTTGTAATGGTCTTTGGGTAGCGGAAATTTGTAAAAATCTCCCTACAGAGATGCTAACAACGATATAAGTTGTATAAAAGCATATAAGAATTTCAACGCGGCGTGATGTAGAACGCATGGCTCAGTGGTGAGAGCGCCTGCACGGTTCGCAGGAGGGCGCGGGTTCGAGTCCCGCTGCGTTCAAATTTTTATATGTTTTCTTTAAAAATTTTTATATGTTTTCTTTAAGTAGAAATATTTAGTTTTTTTTAGCTTCATGCTTTATCCCGCACTTGGCAGGATAGGCAGAGGGCACTGCAATAGGAACCGAGTGTTAAAATACTCCGTTGCCTGCCCCTGCTTTCTCTGTCCCCGTTTTCCACCCTTTTCGAGACGTGTTGAGTGGCGGAATTCAACGCCGCAAATATTAATATTTACTTAAATTATATTTATAATATATTAAAAAAATATTAATAAAGTTCCAATGGTATTATATATGAAAATGTCTCCGTAGTAGGTATTGAGATTTGGGAAGAAGTTTTTTTATATTTACGAGTATTTAAATGAAATTGTTGTGTAATAGAGAAGTTAATATCTAGCTTGGACGACAGTTTGATCTATTTATGGGAAAATACGGTACATTCAGTTCGGCCACACAAACATTTAGTAATGAAGCTTTATTTTATTTATCTATCTTTACGTTAATTATATCTCTCATTGTCCAAGTCACATAGCGCGGCGCTGTGAAGATAACACAATTTAAATAAATACTCAGTACTTTTACAACACTAAACGCATAATGTAATGTAATCAAATATATTGTTTTTTACGGCGGAAAGCGGGGACGGAGAAAGCAGGGAATAAAGCAACGGAGTGCTGTTCCCTCCGCCTACCCCCACATGTGCGGGATAAAGCGTGAAGCTATATTTATATTAATTTTATGTTTTCTTTTTTGAAACGTTTACACTTTTCTGCATCAGTTTGACGTTGTTATGATATTTAGGTTTCAAAAATATATGAAGTATTTATAATAATTTAAGATCTAAACGTCTATTTATATAACAATAAGTGATTCGATATTCTCCTTGTCTTTCACCACCTTCTTCACTTTATTAAATATATATATATATATATATATATATATATATATATATAATATATATATATATATATATATATATATATATATATATATATATATATATATATATATATATATATATATATATATATATATATATATATATACATATATATATATATACATATATATATATATATATATATATAATATATATATATATATATATATATATATATATATATATATATATATATATATAGATATATATATATATATATATATATAGATATATATATATATATATATATATATATATATATAGATATATATATATATATATATATATATATATAATATATATATATATATATATATATATATATATATATATATATATATATATATATATATATATATATATATATATATATATATATATATTTATATATTGTAGTTTATAGAATTACTTTGAATATCGCACACCCAGTGTACCTTCCAAGATGTTTTCTATTATAAGTTAAAACGTCCAATAAACAGTATGTGCATCTGAGATCATTGACCAAGAGTGTTGTATTGTCGTTTTCCACTTCTGGAATGTCATAGTTCTCAAAATATTTATAAAATTAGATTAATTTATTTTTATATTAAAAGCTTTCCTCGCGGAAAGCAGGGAACTGAGTCTTAACACTAACTTCTCACAGTTCCTATGTTTTCCTCTGCCTACCCTGCTGTGTGCGTGATAAAGCATGAAACTTTGCAGTATAACAGATCAAACGTGTATAGCAGTACGCCTACACTATTATTTTTTCTTTTAATTGTTAAAAAAATCTTACAAATTATTTAATGTTTTAATCTTCAATCTAACATTAATGTTTGCTAAAATAATAAATTTATGCTTTTGTCTATTTTTTTGTTTTCACGATTTATCCCGCAGTGATCCGTGATGAGTATCAGTGACCCGTGGCAAAATATGCAGAGAGAACTGAAGGAAACATAGAAACCTAATTTTAAGTCCCTTCTTTCCGCTTTTTCGAGGCATTACGTGTTAAGCGGCGGTGCTTAACGCCGCGCTTTGTCTAATTGCCAGAATGAAGGAAATAGAAACAGAAAAATCCATCTTCCCCTCATGAAAGTCGGATCCACAAACCAACGCGTTAACAGGTAGACGCTACAACGCCTCTGTACCACGATAGTTTTGTTTTATGTAATTTTACAGTATAAATGTGGAAGTGAATTTGTAACACATAGTATCACCCTATACTATATAGTACTTCACCGCGTTATTGACCTTGTCAGAGTGAACAAAAGGAAACTGCTTTCGTCTCTCCGAGTGAGAATCGAACCCACAAATCGTCTCGTTGATCACCTTAGACGGTCCGGACCGCTAAGACGGTCTTAAAGTTTCTAATATTTTATATATTTTATTATACATAAATCTAATATTTATACCAACGACAATGAGACAAAATATATAATGAGATTTTTAACTTAAGCGCAAATTCATTAATGTTTCACAGTCTATGAGTTAACAGAACAAAGGGATTCATTTAGTACAAAGGTATTTTGTTGATAATGAAATTTAATGCAACTATTTTAACTAGTCACTAAGTGAACAAACATTACGCTGTATAGTAAGACCTTTTCATACTATTTCACTTTTTTAAAGATATTCTCTATTCCGCTTGTAAGAAACCAAACCTACAACCGTCGCGTTGCGTCACAGTAAGAAGGTGAGAAGATGGGGGGATGGCTTTATTAAAAGTAATAACAGTTATATTAAACTACATCTTCTTCATCACAAATGACACACAAACGAATGACAAACAAACTTAATAGTCAAAGTATTTAAACTTGCTCGAAACAATTTCATTTAAACATTGTCGCTTTTAGATTGATCAGATTAGATTATCGTATCATCGTTTTTACTTAAGTATAGAAACACTACTGCTAGCTTCGCCGGACACGTGCTACTCACTTCATTGTTCTACTTTGATAAGAAAGTGATTTTTTATTTATTAAAATAAGTACACGGTATTAATAAATTATTATTTCCACCCCCCTAATAGATAAAGTGTTGGCATCTCAGACCATTGTAAATAAGTTGTGGCAAGCGTATAAGAATTTTGACGTAACTTAATCAGAATGATTGGCTATACATTTAGTACATACATTTAGTATTAAATAATTAATTACTACTAATTTTTCAAACAACATGATCCAAAAACGTAATAATCCTATGCCTTTCTAATATTTGTGAGTGATAATATTATACGAGTATATACCTTAATGAAGCTAGGCTTAGTATTAGCGTATAAAAAAAAAATAAGTTAATGGTATTTGACCATAACTCTCACTTTATTTACATTCAATTGAAATTTTGAAAAAAATTGACACAGCGCTACCACTGCGTAAGGGAAAATGATGCAAATTGACTGCAACAAGGCTTTCAGCTGATGGCAAAGTACATGTTGACTTTGATATCGTTATTTAAGATTGTTATTCTTACGACCGGTGATTGGTATTACATTTAAAATACTTTATTATCACTTTATTTGCTTGGCTTATAATTTTATGGAGAAATATAAAAAATATACCAAATTTTACAAAGATCAGCTACAGATAAAACTTACAGATGTTGGAATTTAGAAAAATTAAAACTAAATCTTAGTTTAAAAACGCCGAATAAAAAGATAAATAATTTAAAAAAAAATATACCAAGACAGATTTGACTTAAAAGGAAATCATCAAGTCATTGCCAACGAAGATACAGTCTAGTCTTATCCAAAGAAGCCCATCCCTTTTAACCATTATATCTCAATAAATAACAATTATGTCATTGTGAGAACAATTACCTTAGCATCTGAAAGTATTATAAGCATAAAAACAGCATCATATTTTTTAAAGAAAATTATCTATATATATTTGTAGCTCCGTCCTCCACTTATAAATATGTCACAGTAAGAATGAAGAAGAACGTGCTTAGGTGGTTTGGGCACGTCGAAAGAATGAGTGGCGAAAGAATGGAAAAAAAGATATACGATGGAAAAGTGAGTGGTAAGAGAGGTAAGGGGAGACCTCGCTTGACTTTCGAAAACACATTATCGAAGATACTGGAGGAAGGTCACGTAAAAAGCATGAGGACTCCCCGGAGAGCATGCATGAAGACGTTAATGACTACTCCGCTAGGGATAGAGCGTGAAGTTAAGAAAAAAAAATCTATATATATATTTATACATTTCATGAACATTTTTTGTAGTTATTGCTATGTATTTTATATCAAAGTGTATATATGAAATATTTATAATAATTGCATATCCCTTCCCGCTGTTTGTTTGACACATCCACTTTCATTGGTTGACTGGAACAGATTTCTTTATCAATGAAAATTTAGTTTTATATTTATTGAATGTTATTTTTTGTGCAATAAATAACGTAATAATAATAAATATCGCTTCACAGTAGTTATTAGTATTGATTAGACACAAAGATATTAAAACGTATTCAAGTTAAATTATCCTCACATAGGTCTGACATATTATGAAACAGACAATAACTAAAACTATTTGACGTACAAAGTTTAAATGTATACAAAGCACAAAGTAAATACTCAGATCTAAGAGATCTAAGGAATTCTCGAGTTATTAAATCAACATGAGATATCATTAACTCGCTCAGAATAATAAGAAAATTAATAACGATATAGAGGTTAATATCTTGAATTATTGCTTGAAATAATCTTAACTATAACACGAGTTAATGCTACGTAAACCAATTAACGCTCTTCACTAAATACTGTAGTTGTACGCATGAATCTCATTCGAAAATAAGAAACTATCGCCTTCATTCTGTATTCAGTATATAGCAAGTAGTTCCAGAGCAATTGTCAAAATGCCGATCTTCGCTTTTCGCCCGAATTGAAACATTACTAGTTCAGTGGTAAATCTATACTATCATGATAGCTTACAAGCTAACGTACAAATTCTAATTCCATTTAAATTTCACAAACACTTTTAGTAGTTAGTTTCTAGTATGTTTTTTATAAGATAAAATCGGTATCAGAGTATATTACTTAATGAGGAAATTTACGTAATTATGGCACATGACATGTACATTGTTCACTAACACCGTTTTTACTTTGCCTTACTTCATAATCAATTTTGACCTAAACGTTTATATGAAATTATAAATTTCATATAACGTTTATATATATATATATATATATATATATATATATATATATATATATATATATATATATATATATATATATATATATATATATATATATATATATATATATATATATATATATATATATATATATATATATATATATATATATATATATATATATATATATATATATATATATACATATATATATATATATATATATATATATATATATATATATATATATATATATATATATATATATATATATATATATATATAATATATATATATATATATATATATATATATATATATATATATATATATATATATATATATATATATACATATATATATACATATATATATAAACTCATTTCGTTGGTCGGTAATTGTGTATTGATTTGATTTTCGTGAAGCCATAATACTTGTTATGAAAAGGATATTACGTAATAAAATTGTGATCTGGTTATGGTGGGTATTGTATTTTAAATTTGATATAATTTTTCCTTTGTTGCAGAGAAATGCAGTCACAATATAAGTTTGATCCGCCTCCGTCGCTCCGACCGGCGAGTGCTGGAGAGGGCGAGGCGCCGCACTCGTCATGCGTAATGACTGTCATCATCGTGACAGTGTTCGCGTTGTGCTGGTTGCCTTATGCCACCATCACTATGTGGTAACGTGTTGCTTATCAAAATAGCACTAAGCATTTTGTACAATGCAAACGCACAACCGTAAACGTTTATAACCTACATAAATACAAAATAAAAGAAAACAGTAGACGCTAATATATATATATATTATATATATATATATATATATATATATATATATATATATATTATATATATATATATATATATATATATATATATATATATATATATATATATATATATATATATATATATATATATATATATATATATATATATATATATATATATATATATATATATATATATATATATATATATATATATATATATATATATATATATATATATATATATATATATATATATATATATATATATATATATCTTTACTGTTTTGTTTTATTTTGTATTTTTTTATAATAATAAAGAAATCCTTATAAATAAGTCACTATTTATTGAATAAAAAAATATCAGTTCAAAATGTATCCACATTAAGTAAGAGACAGAAAAATAAGTTAATGTTTATGTAACCAGAGAAATAGTCGCAGCGTAGAGCGTAGAGTTAATAAAAGTCTAAGGTAAACACTAGTATTTGTGAGTCTCGATAGCCCGCAGTAGTTACTTGTGCCTTATATATCTTGTACCGCCTAGCAGGACAGAAGGAACGAACAAAACTTACCTGGGCGTAGAAATTTATTTATTTAACTTTGCTTATGGCCATGTAAATAACAAACACAAGAGTCACCGCTTATGTACTGTACAGCTGTTTAAAAACATACACTACATGCGATTGCTGTGTGTTTACGATGGCTGGATTCAATATTCTTAATTTAGATTTAATATGGCAATTGACAAAAACTGACAAGAAAAACAACATGGTTTGCAGTAACTTCATTTTGAATTTATAACTTAATTTGAATTAAACTTTTTTAGCCTCATCACATATAAGGCAGACAGAGGGAAGAGAGTGTTCTAATAAATTAATTTAAATTAATATTTACTATCAGGTATATGGTGGACAGGGACTCGGCATCTCGCGTGTCGCCTCAAGTCCAAGACCTCCTCTTCGCGATGGCGGTATCCAACTCATGTATGAACCCACTAGTATACGGCTCTTACGCGCTGCGCCTGAGTGGGTTGAGTCAAAGGATTTTCAAGAGTACGTGTTGCTGGTCTACTTCTACAACGGACAGTGCTGGTATAATATATATTTTTTTATATTTCTATATAATTTTTGTAAGAAAATTCAAGTTTATCAAGTTTATTATTTTTGTAAGACAATTATTACGGTAAGGTCGCGACTGAACTATAATATACAAAAATTCCGCTTACAATATATAGTAAAAATAATTCCAAGTTCGGGTATGACTCGTATGACGATGGTCCAATACCAATTTTATGGCTCGCACTCATTTTGTATAAAATTTAATATATACTGTAAATTAAAGAGTACCGATAAATATGTATCGATTTACTTTGAATTAAGTCATATGTAAGAAAATTATAAGCTACTTAAAGTTTTGATTTGGGGTGATTTTCATATAACATGCAAAAAAAGAAAGAACAACGACAAGAAAGAACAAATGTCAAGTTTGATTTAGTCCAAGAGAATAGGTGTGACTGGATATAGCGAACAACAAAGTGATTATATAAGGGTTCCGTTTTATCTTGTTATTTCTTCTTTCTTTCTTAGTCTTTTAGAATTAGCCACTTGGGAAGCGTCTAACTGCAGTGCATTGCTTTCGATATAAGACTTTATCTTATTGTGTAAATATGATTCATAGAAATAATTTAAAAAAACACTAAAATGAATATAATTTATATACCCCGTACAATATATATATATATATATATATATATATATATATATATATATATATATATATATATATATATATATATATATATATATATATATATATATATATAATATATATATATATATATATATATATATATATATATATATATATATATGTGTGTATGTGTGTGTGTGTGTGTGTGTGTGGTGTGTGTGTGTGTGTGTGTGTGTGTGTTATATGTGATTTATAATTGAGATAATTACCTACTTACACAGTAAATTTTAAAATTAGAAATATATATTTACTTAATTTAATGCTAAAAATCACTAAATAATGGATCTTTTGTTGCGTAATAATATTCTATATTGTTAAAACCGCGCTTGTGCTGAAGCCTGCAACGATTGTAAGAATGCTTGAAAGAAATATTTTGTAATATTTGTAAGAATTTTATTTTCTTCTTTACTTAAAGAATCCAAGAACATGATTTTATTAGGTAGTAAATATGAAATAGTGCCTTATCCAAGTTAATATTTTGGATACATGGATATAATAAATTGAGAATGTGAAATTTAAGCCCACTTTACTTCCAGACTGGACGAGTAAGACCACGACTAGGTGTTCGATTCGCCGAGACCTCGTTAACAGCTGTACCCGAGCGGCTCGAAGCACCGAAGCCGCGCGGGCCCGCCTGACACCCGCCCGCGCGGCTACACTGCGCGCGACACGAGCGATGCCGCGTCTTACACGAGTATCACAAAAGTAGATCTACAGCTGTATAGGAAACACTATACATATAAGACAAAGACTGTAAAAAGTGAAAATTTTCTACGTTGTGTTGTTTTATGTGAATAAAGTTGAAATGTTATAAATAAATATATACTAAAGATATAGTTGCCTCTTATTATGTTACTACTACTGTAGTATAGTGTCATAAAGACACTGATGCCCTTTGATATATTCTTGCGTTTAAATGTACACGTTGCCATTACCAAGACCTCTAATTACAAAACTTCAAACGTGAATTCTCAGTATATTTGCTTTCAGAGCTTACTTCCTTAATTAAGCGTCTGAAATATAATTTGACATGTTAGAAATATTTGAAAATATTTGTTTATAAGCTTAATTTCTACTTGAGGCAATATACAAATATACTACATGGGTGATTTTAATATTTTCCGTCGTAATTAAAAAGATTAGTAATTTCAAGGGAGCTTTAAAATTATTCATAAGGAATGTCGCGACAATCATTAAGTATACATTTGGAAAAAAATATTTTACATTAATTTTACAAACATATTATATAATATAATATGTTAGATATAGTAAGTTGATTTCAATGATATTTTACATTGAGAAACGCCGTTCAGTATGGTCAATTCAAGTAATGGAAGCGTCAAACGGCTTTAAATACATATATATCATCTAGAACAAAGAAAATCGTGGAAAAAGTACTACCACCTTTCATTGTGAACATTGACTAATGATATACTAGTGTTCATATTGAAAGCCGAGTAAATATAGTAGCAAATAGGTGCTTGTGGTGTTGCAAATGCACTCAACACGCAATTACTTATTAAAAATAATTAAATATATTTTTTTAAATGAGTCACAAATATGTTCTCAAGTTTCATTTATTGTCAATCAATTGGAATCATTATATTATGTGTGAGTTTATACATAGATGTATTACGGACAACAAATCTCATATTTTCTTCTAATATCTAACTTTCGCTTTTTTATAAATTAATTATTTTAAAACATTCATCTGACATTACATAAATGTGTAAACGTACATGACCGTAGCCCTTCTCACATATTTAACCTTGTATTGTTAAATAGATAAGAAAAATGTTCGTCTTGCAATAGTCAATCATAATTTATATTTCATATAATTATTTGTGTATGTTGCGTATAATTATATGCGTTATAGTTTGATCACACAACACCCTTGTTAAATATTTATTTATTTATAACTTTTTCACTTAGAATCAATAAGATGATCATATGTGTACGTCAGATTGAGCGAACGGAGGAATGCCAGAGGAGTCCAATTTGATAATAAATATCGAATAGAGCCCCTCTGAAACCTGCACACTCCACGACTTAAAACTTATATTACGAAGGTTCCTAGCGCGGCCTGGTGAGAAGAGCTTACAACAAATTCAACCAGGTTTCCCTAAACCTATTGTTCCTGGTTTCCCTAAACCTGGTGTTCTTGAATGTAATATTTTCTCAACTAAAAATGTACAAAATAAAACAATGCTATCTAAAAATATCTAAGATAACTATATATTTTTCCTCAACCTAACATGAAGAAAGATCAGTAATATTGTATATTTCGTATATAAATGAAAATAAAATGATTTTTCAAAGTACTATACACTCAACTAAACACCTTTGATATTTTAATCAATAAGGTCACCTATTTCCATGTTCCGCCTTTTCTACAGTTACAATGGTTCACTCTTGAGTTATAACAATTTTATAAAGAGGATAAATATTATTTTTTTTTATTCCATATCCTTGATTATGATTTCCTCTTATAACGCTATGAGTTCCAAATTCATTATTGTCTCTACATAACTTAGGTCTCTCTTATCCACTAATTGATTTAATTTTGATAATACTTATATTTTAATTAATTACTATAATTTTTATTTATACACTGATTTCATAAACACATGCTCTCTGCATCGTGATGAATACAATGCGTTCAATTTTTTATATATTTTCTCTTATGTTTATAGCTTCACTGTCTATCCCGCGTATGTCAGGGTAGGCAAAAGTAACTCTGTATACATTGTTCTCCATTTACCGTTATTAAATTACTAAATTTGAGACAGTAATGTTTAGTAGCAGATCTCTACAAGATGCGGTTTTGTATTGATAAAACGAAAGACTTTTAAAATCCTGAACATGTATTACGGCCTTTACATCGTGCCTCGAGAGCGAAGCCTTACATTAAAGTCAGTGTTTTATAACAATAAGTAATAAATTTTATTTAACACGTTGTTAGCGTCGCCTACACCTTCTAACTTTAGAAACTTAACTTAATTAAAATCCTTTCAAGTTGTTGAAATTTATTATTTGTAAGAATTTACATTTTACATGTGAATTGTATTAGCTATTATTTTCTATCTAGCTATATGATTCTATTAATATAAATTAAATATTTTCTTTTATTTTCATATATTCAGTCAGTACAAATCGAACTTGCCGAGGATTTCGTGCCAATTTCGTGATTATAGATCAAAACGAAATACGGCCTATTATTATTCTGTTATTGATTCACTTAACTTTTGAATAACAGAATGACATACTGTGCTTGAACCAGCCAATATACTTACTGTATCAAATATAAAAGAAACATTGGACTTGATAGGAAAGATGAGACAAACGAGCTATCGGGTCATCTGATAGTAAGTGATCACTGACGCCCACGTCCCTGTGTATGTGTTAAGGGAATTCATGTCGGTAGTACAGAACCGCACAGTAGTAGACTTCTACGTTTCCAGGTGGTGGAGATGATACTTTAATTTGTGTCGTACTGTGTGGCTGGAAAATTCAGTGGCAGGTATCAGATTAAGCAGTTCTCCAAAACACTCTCCATGGCATAATCTTTAACGAACGTACAGCGAGGGAACGTAAAGACGTTCCCTCACTGTAGGGCTACATAAAGACGTAACGCCAAGTCTGAAAGTCTAGACTTGGCAGATAATTGTGTCCCCAACAATATGAGTGGCTCTTCGTTGAATGCGATCAAATGGTTGAAGCTAATACATGGTGCACTAGACCAGAGATGCGAACAATACTCTAAGTGAGGCCGAACTTGCCCTCTATACATAGCGAATTGGTGTGCAGTCATCATATACTGTCTCGCTCTCCTGATGATGCCCAGTTTCTTCGCGTAAAACATGGCCTTGCTTTCCAAATGATCATGATACTGACAGTCATTCGTAACGTCGAGTCCCAATATACTGATAATAGGTGAGGCTTTAAGGGGAGTATTCTCAAAAACTGATGTCACAACAAATGAATTTTTAAGTGATTAACGCGACAACTTGAATCTTCTGGGGGTTGAATTGAACCAGGTTTCTTCCACCCTTCGATGAGACATCGTATAGTGTGGCAGAACCCAAGTTTATACATGTCTACGTCTTGTCGTTGTCAGTCAATATTATTTACTTATTTATGTGGTCTTCGATTCTATTTCAATTCACAATCAAAGGTTTATATTAATTACTCGAACAAGCTCCAACTAAAATTTTGTGGTTGTATGCACTCATTTTGTGTCAAATGAAATACAATAATGAATTATAGTAATGAGTTTGTAATTTTGTGGCTTTTGATTTATAGATGTTAAATAAAACCTCTTTTATCTTTAATTATATTTATTATCACCTTAAGAAAAGAAGGTTCCCACGGTCCCTGCAGTTCCCTCTGCCTACCCTGCCATGTGCGGGATAACGCGTGAAGCTAACAGATACACAGAGAGTAATAATATCAGGGTATTCGATACCTTTTTCAAATTTAAGGTATAAGTATATATATAAGGTAAATGTGACACATTTAAGGTATTATATTGTTTCCTTGTGAAACTCTGTCACAAAATAAAAATAAAACCAAAGAACAAAAGAAACAAACAAATCTGTATTCAATAATTTACATACATATTAAGCACTCTGCCCTCATCGCGATACAATCTAACGCACATGATATCACCGCTCTTCCACACACGGTCCGCTTTTAGTCCACACGCCTTGCAATTTCGGCTGCAACTTGAAAATTTGTATTATTTTACTTAAAATGGACATCATTACCATTTTAGCGAATCTTTGCCGTGGAATATACTTAGTCTTGCCATAAATATTGTTATAAAGAAAAGCACGATTTTTTTTTATACGTAACATTTATTCCTTTCATAGTGAGTTAGTTTAATACATCAATATATAACTATTAAAAATATACAATGTTTATTCGAAGTGGTCCCCATTGGCTGCAATACAGTCTTTTAAACGTTGAGGCCAGTTATCAATAGCAGCACGAACTCTTTCTAGAGGAAAATTCTTCACTGCCAACCGAATGGATCGTTTTAGGGACTCCAAATTATCATGGCGTTTAGAGCAAGCCTTACTCTCTAAAACTGACCATAAATCATAATCCAATGGATTTAGGTCAGGACTTGACGACGGCCAGTTTTCAGTGCTGATAAAGTCCGAAACGTTATTTTTCAACCAAGATTGGGTGGATCGAGCTCTATGACCCGGTGCCGAGTCTTGTTGAAAGCACCATTCTTTGTTATTGAACATGGTGTTAGTTAAAGACTTAACTACCGTCTCAAGAATGGTATTTTGATAAACTTGTGCCGACGTTTTAATACCTTTTTCACAAAAATATGGCTCAGTCACCCCTTCATAGCTAACACCCCACCAAACCATCACTGAAGTGGGATAATGCCCACGTTGTACTCTGTTTACTAATTGCGAAGCTTCTTTAGAGCTTCCAGCATAAATACGGTCATTTTGTTTATTAAAATACTGCTCAATTGTAAAAATTTTCTCATCCGTAAACAAAATTTTTTTGTGACCTCCCTTTGCGTACCGCTTAAGTAGTTGTTTGGATTTTACCACCCTATTCTTCTTTAAATTATCAGTTAAGAAGTGACCAGTACGTCTCTTATAGGCTGCAAGTCCTAAGTCATCTTTTAATATACGCGACATGGTTCTAGGAGCTATCTTCATCTCCCGAGATAAAATCTTTTGCTTACGGACAGGATTTCTTCGAATTCTTTCCCTAACTGCTTTAATCACCTTTTTCACACGAACGGTACGTGGACGGCCAGATCTTTTTCTGTCACAAACAGAGGAGGTATCATTGTACCTATCAATAGCCCGGTAAACAAACATTTGACTAATACCAAGCGGGTGGAGGGTTTTAAAAATTGCACTTTTCTCCATACCTACTTTATGTAAGGCAATCACAGCGATTCGGTTCTCTTTATCACCCCACTCCATTTTAATATAACAAAATATTTAACAATATAATGGCGCGAAAATAAGAAAACACATCAAGCAATCACATAAAAATGACAGATTCCAAATTCAAACGTAATATTTTCTTTTTTTGAATAGTAACAGTATTTATGGCCAGACTAAGTATATCAAGCAAATGGTATCCAAATTTCTACCATTATAAAGTGCTTAAGTGCTTAGGTATGGTAGGGCAAAAATATTAATAAGTAAAAATCACTTAAAAATTAAGACAGCTTGATGAGAATATATGATGTAATTATTGGAAAATTTCTAAGACGCGCGAGTTTCAATCATTACCTATACGTTTTCTAAAAATATATTTCTGATGTATACCCATACAATTTCTAAGTACAGCACTAAACGGTACATAGGCGTAAGGATATCTGGACTCTCCTTCTAAAAATCTCTCCAGCTAGAATAGCTCTGGTTTTATCCAACAAATCTTCTTTCCGATGTAAACCATATATGTATATGAACAAGTACTCCTGTGCCTTTCATCACTTTTGCATTACCTGCAAGTGAGATAATATTTTTATCTCGATAGTTTTTCTGTATTTGGCATGGTAGGGGTTCTCCCCTACCATGTCAAATATAGTAATAAGGCAAAATAAGAATTACCTCCTATTAATTTCTATTTGACCACGGCGTCGAAGTAACAGAATAAAGTTAACTTATATATACGATCAACGCACTATGCAATGACGCAATGCATTTAACATTGACGTCTAACTTTGTCATGACATCTCAAGTACTTAAATTTAGTTAAAAAATAAAAAAATCTGCTCTGAAATAGTTCGTCATTCTTAAACTGGTTTAAAGAAAATAAAATTTTCTTAAAAACAAGTTTTCATAGGTCGTTCACTTTCAAGCAGAATCAAGTAAATTTCGAAAGTAGTCTGTCTTTGTAGAATTAAATATACATTTTTATAATTTTTAGAAATCTGGAAGAGATTAGTCTGGCCATAAATACTGTTACTATTCAAAAAAAGAAAATATTACGTTTGAATTTGGAATCTGTCATTTTTATATGATTACTTGATGTGTTTTCTTATTTTCGCGCCATTATATTGTTAAATATTTTGTTATATTAAAATGGAGTGAGGTGATAAAGAGAACCGAATCGCTGTGATTGCCTTACATAAAGTAGGTATGGAGAAAAGTGCAATTTTTAAAACCCTCCACCCGCTTGGTATTAGTCAAATGTTTGTTTACCGGGCTATTGATAGGTACAATGATACCTCCTCTGTTTGTGACAGAAAAAGATCTGGCCGTCCTCGTACCGTTCGTGTGAAAAAGGTGATTAAAGCAGTTAGGGAAAGAATTCGAAGAAATCCTGTCCGTAAGCAAAAGATTTTATCTCGGGAGATGAAGATAGCTCCTAGAACCATGTCGCGTATATTAAAATATGACTTAGGACTTGCAGCCTATAAGAGACGTACTGGTCACTTCTTAACTGATAATTTAAAGAAGAATAGGGTGGTAAAATCCAAACAACTACTTAAGCGGTACGCAAAGGGAGGTCACAAAAAAATTTTGTTTACGGATGAGAAAATTTTTACAATTGAGCAGTATTTTAATAAACAAAATGACCGTATTTATGCTGGAAGCTCTAAAGAAGCTTCGCAATTAGTAAACAGAGTACAACGTGGGCATTATCCCACTTCAGTGATGGTTTGGTGGGGTGTTAGCTATGAAGGGGTGACTGAGCCATATTTTTGTGAAAAAGGTATTAAAACGTCGGCACAATAGAGTACAATAGAGCTCGATCCACCCAATCTTGGTTGAAAACTAACGTTCCGGACTTTATCAGCACTGAAAACTGGCCGTCGTCAAGTCCTGACCTAAATCCATTGGATTATGATTTATGGTCAGTTTTAGAGAGTAAGGCTTGCTCTAAACGCCATGATAATTTGGAGTCCCTAAAACGATCCATTCGGTTGGCAGTGAAGAATTTTCCTCTAGAAAGAGTTCGTGCTGCTATTGATAACTGGCCTTAACGTTTAAAAGACTGTATTGCAGCCAATGGGGACCACTTCGAATAAACATTGTATATTTTTAATAGTTATATATTGATGTATTAAACTAACTCACTATGAAAGGAATAAATGTTACGTATAAAAAAAATCGTGCTTTTCTTTATAACAATATTTATGGCAAGACTAAGTATATATATATATATATATATATATATATATATATATATATATATATATATATATATATATATATATATATATATATATATATATATATATATATATATATATATATATATATATATATATATATATATATATATATATATATATATATATATATATATATATATATATATATATATATATATATATATATATATATATATATATATATATATCTACCCCGCTAGGGATAGTGCGTGAAGATATGTATGTATGTAAATTGTTTTATTTAAAATATACTACTACGTGTGTAGTAACAGAAATCCGCAAACAAAACACCACCTCTGTTGTTAAAACTTCCACAAAACTTAACAGCTTATGTTATCTTAAGAAACATTAATTATATTTCAACAAGAGCGCCTTATTCATTGGAAATTATTATACAATGTTGAAATTTTGAAGAATTTTAAGCGCCATGTACGAAAAATAATTATAATTAAATATAAACTGAAATTAAATGATATTCGGCAATATATCTATAACGTAGCAATTATTATTAAAAATGCAGCTGTTGGGTATTTTACTGACATATTCATATACTGACAAACAAAACTACTTTTATATAAAAAAATATAATTTTAAATTGCAAGATTGACATTCCAGTTCCATAGTAATTGCAGAAACCGTTCACGAGCGATGTAGACCTATATTCGTATGTTTAATATACATTAGGTCCACTTACAATATAGCCTTCATCTCCGGCCTGTCGAGTACAGAAATATATCGGCTTTAAAGTCCCATTACCTAACTATTAACTATTAAGTAAAATTAACGATTAGAGGGAAGTAACACTGTCACCAACTTGAGTAAATAGTGCTTGAATTTATTTACTTAGATATTGTTATTTGAATATAGATACAGTGGTATAAAGCTAGATACAGCTAGATTAGATACAGTGACATAGAGCTCCATGTTACTTTGTAGTTGAATAATAATATGAGGGCAGCTGCACTTTATAATTATTCATATTAATTAATAATAATTGTTAACACAAATACGAAACGTCTGAGCCTCGTCTATCATCATATCTTACATCTACCCTCATATTTTCTTACACGGCCTTTCCTGACGGAAGGTCGTCCTCGGGCTTCCCGTATTATTTTTTGAGCGTCTCTATGTCCCGAATCAGTACAAAGAGCATCAAGTTTTCTTTATTCGCGAGAGAGACAATTTATTCTAACAGCGTCCATGTCCTTGAGAAACCCGGTTGCCACTTGGTGTCCTTTACAAGCTGCTCAGCATTGGGGTGAATGTTAACGCCAGAAGAAAATTCCTCTCTTTTAATTTCTGCATTTGTAACAAACAAATATAACCACAGATATCTCTTCATATATAAATCGGCAGTGATATCGACAACGACAGCTATTGCAAGCTAACTCTATATTTCAAAATAACTCCACCTAGATCTCAAAATAAAATGGGCAGTATCACTTTTATGAAAATAAGAACAAATAATATTTATAAGCTTAAAAAATTGTGATCCGTTGTCAAAAAATTTTATACTGTGTAAGGTGATCGTTATTATTTACTCAATAGTTGTTATCAGACTCTTTACTACCTTATCTTTCAACGAAGTAAGAAAAAACAGTAAAACTTAAAAGGTAGTCCAAAATATTAATCATATAAAGTCAATGTTTTAGTAAGAATAGTAAATTTATTAAATATAAATTCTGAGTAGAGGACCGTCGTGGCGCAGAGGCGCAACGTGTGCCTTTAACGCGACGGTTTCTGGGTTCGATCCCCAGTCGGAGAAGATGGATTTTTCTATTTATATTTTCTTCGCTCTGGCAAACTAGGCAAAGCGCGGCGTTGAGTACCGCCACTCAACACGCAGTGCATCGAAAAAGGCGGAAAGCGGGGACTAAGCAACGGAGTGTCTTAACACTAAGTTCCCACGGTTCCTACAGTTCCCTCTGCCAACCATACCATGTGCGGGATAAAGCGTGAAGCTAAAAAAAAATCCGAGTAAGCAACTAACTGCTATGTATCTGCCAATACCATTACTCTCATTATATTTCGTACGCGTATTGTTGTCGGTGGCAAAGTAACGTTGCCTTGGCTGCATTGATGAGATGAACCTTAGTGTAACTGCGAATATTATAGTTCTAAATGAATGCTGTGAGGTTGCAATTCCTGTCGAACATATGTGCAGTCAGCTTAATTCCGAAGGAAGTCGAATCTTTTCTCTTTAATCTTCAATCAGTGTAGTACAGAATGTTAAAGGCTTTCGGGATTGTCACATGAAGAAGAACTTATTCAGGTACGTTGAGTGAATGAGTGACGAAAGTAATGATCTATGATTTTTTAATATGTTTAAAATGCATGTTGTGGCGCAGAGGCGCAACGTCTGCCTGCAATGCGACGGTTACTGGGTTCGAATCCCAGTCGGGGAAGATGGATTTTTCTATTTCCATTTTCTTCGCTCTGGCAGCTAAGGCAAAGCGCGGCGTTGAGTTCCGCCACTCAACATGCAATGCCTCGAAAACGGCGGAAAGTGGGGACGGAGTAAGCAGGGACTAAGTAACGGAGTGTCTTAACACTAGGTTCGTATGGTTCCTGCAGTTCCCTCTGCCTACCCTGCCTCGAGTGGGAATCGAACCCAGAATTCGTCGCGTTACAGGCAGATGTTGCGCCTCTGCGCAATGGCTCTCTGCAAATAGCTGTATTTTTTTTTCTACTCACAAATAACATGTTTTACATAACTCAGCTGGGCTAGGCGAAATAAGTAATATTTATTGCATACCTTATCCTATTGATTTCAGTAATTAGTTACCTTTATTATTCTAGTATAAAGGCAACAAATGATGATAAATAGAAAATTATTTATATCGGTTTATGACCTATCGACCGATCATTGTGTACCGTACCGTACGTACGGTAATTGTCAATAGAACCAATTCAATACCTTCGCTTGAACATTCACTTTACAAATATGTTACATCATATATAATATGTATAAATATTTATCTATTTACTTATTTAGTGAAGTAGATCAGCGTAAGCTTGTAAACGCGACAGTTTACGGGTTCAATTCTTAATGGAGGAGAATGAAAATAATTCAATCAAGTCAAGTCAGATTCGAACTATATAATAGAATAAGGCTTTACTTTGCGGAAGCCCATCCTAATTCAGAAAGGAACGTATATATAGCTACTTCCACTATGCAGCGTGCAGTAACTCGATTCGAACTCACAAGCCGTCGCGCTTACAGACAGATACTGTACTTTCGTAATAACATAATATATTTTAATTTCAAATTAGGATAAATAGTTATAATTCAAATTCATAAACAAATATTTTTGCTTCTTATTGGATAACGGTAAAGAGAAAATATCAATATCGTATTTAATTATTTTAAGTGCACTTCCTATTTTGTTCTTATAGGTAAATTTTTAGCAATACGAGGTTATTTTGGACAGGACAAACGCCAAAAAGAGAATATACAAAGGACAATTTGATATCCTTTTATCTACTTGAGAAAAGCTTAAGCATGAAACATTATCCGCTTCTGTATATTTTTTTAATGTCTTTGCGATATTAGCAGTGAAATTTCAATGGTATAGAGTATGGTAGTAGCTGGATCAAATGTCACTCTATGTCAAACTCCGGTTAAGGCACGTTCCAATTAATTACAGTTGCTTCAAGGTCTCCTCATGATTCAATAAGCAAAGGCACTATTAAATAATTATGTTTTTCGAATAATGTAAGCGTATTATATTAAATAACCGTTTTCACCACATCTGCTAAATAAAAATACCTTAAAAAAAATCTGTATATTCGTTATATGATGCTATATATATTTTATAACAATATCAATAAGCAATTAACATGTTGTGTGTCCATAGCCATAAGGATGTCGTCAGTAATTTTAATAAATGCTGTCGCTGTACTATGACCGAGACGTAAACCGGATTGCAAGGGATTAAGATGGCTATTTTGAGAGAAAGGAAGTGTGCAAGTTGATTTTGGATCAGGCGCTCTAGGCCTTTGGATAAAAAGGGAAGTATGGATATCGGACGTTAGTCGCTATCACTAGTGAGATTATTCTTCTCGTGTAACGAAATAAATTGTGATTCCGTCCCCATAATGACGGAAATTCACAGTCAATGGAAAAATTAAATATGGAAAACAAATTATCCATATATGTCACTATAATTACACCAATATACATGGAATACGTTGAGTTATTGATTTGATAACTAACAACGCTACACATCACAATTTCAATTTTGCCAAAATCTATGATTCACGTAATATTTATACTAGAATTAGCCTTAAACTTACAGCGCCTATAACTTTCATGGGGCAATATATATGCTTTTACAATAGGATCCCAGAAATCGTCCGATAATGTTTCATATCACAAATTCAAAGGAATTGATAAAAGATGTTTATGTCTTAACTGTTAGTCTTTTTTTATTTTTATAAAAAGCCAAAATTTACAAATTTAAAAAAAATACTCTATTCACGATTTTTTAAATGACAACGCCTTTTGGAAATGAAATGCTTGCTCCAGTCCTATTCAAACGTATCACTGTCAACAATATTAGACCTTGAACATATAATATTAATAATGTGAAGCGTACATTTCTGCCACTCAACGGATGAAAGAAAGTTTTGTCATCACGTTTTCTTGGTACACGCGTGTAGAAAATTACAAAATTTCAGGGCCCAATTAGAAAGCGAATCCACCGTCGTGTTTACAGTCCAACACTGTGCTGCTGCGCTATGAGGCCTTTTTATGAACGTTTTACTCGGCCATATAGAAGCACTTTCAAATAAAATCTAACGATATATTAGTTCCGCAACTCAACACGCAATGCCTCGAAAAAGGTGGAAAGCGGGGACGGAGAAAGCAGGGACTAAGCAACGGAGTGTCTTAACACTAGGTTCCCACGGTCCCTGCAGTTCCCTCTGCCTACCCTGCCATGTGCGCGATAAAGCGTGAAGATAAAAAAAAATGCTCATATATAATTTTCATTTTACGATCAAGAAAATATTGGTTAAGTGCGAGTGGAATTCTGTTCTTATATCGTGATTGAATGAAGGCGGAGACTGCTACTTATGATATTAGACAAAATGGTAGACTGTGAAAATCTCACACATGTTTATTTTTTTTATAAAATTTGCAATTGACATTAATTTCCAGAACTGTTTTAATTTCATACAAATATATTTCCACATTTATTTTTTTTATTTATTTATAATATATATATGACAGGCAGTGGACTACAAAGCTTAAAATAATGTTTCTGTATTCCACAAATGTTAGTGAGTACTAGTAGGGATGTCAAGTTGCGTTAAAGGCAAAATAATAGACTCATTTAGCCTTTAACGCAGATATCTCAGCTATGATTGATGATTTTTATTTTGTAAGGCAGGTCAAATTTCAGAGATTGTTCCAGATTGTTTCAGTTACTTTAAATTATAATGACAATTGACTTGGTACTTTTTGAAAATTAAAATTTATAATGTACAGAGATGACGATTGCTCTATTTACAGTGTAAGTTTGCTCCTATACGAATATATTATACAGGGAGTTATTATTTAATACTTTTACTGATTATATTACATTTTAATTATACGAAACTCTCAGGGAAGATAGAGATACGTAATATAAATTTGAATAAGTCGTTAATTACCTATAAGTGTAGTTTCTGAGGGTAATAATAGTCATATTGGAAATTACAAACAGAAGCAGAAATCACAAAAATTAACTATAAGCCGCAATAATGTTGTTAATATTTTTTAAAAATAAAAAATTGTGAATGTAGAAGTGCGTTTGTACTGATGAACACTAAAATCATACAATATTAATTTTATTCAGTATTCAACCTTAAGGAATTATCCAAATAAAGAATATTGACTGTTATTCCTATTTCAACAACAAAAACAAAGATTTTAATTAGCTTCTTCTTTGTCTCTTTAATTATGGTGTTTTGAGCGTGCCAGAGTTTTATTCACTAAAATTAATTTTGATAGGCCATCATGGCACTATGGGAATGCGTTTGACGTCGTATAGTACAAGCAATGGTTACAATTCATGGAAATTTATTCGTTTGATTTCCTCTGTTTGATATAGACAAGGCGTGGCGTTGCTCTCTGCCTTATAATGAAACATTTTTCATACCGTGTTATGTTGTTATACACACTTCTTTTTTTTATTTATATTAAAAACTACTTGAGTCGAGTTCCGCGACTCAACACACAATGATGCTAAATTAGAAATGTGACTAGATTTTTGTACATGTCAGAATACGTTACACTTTCATCATATCATTTTATTGTGGAGTTAATTTAAATGCAAGCATATTTCGACTTTGTTTTTTGCATATTTTATATTCATAAACGAAAGCTGTCGACTGAAACATGACGGTGTATATAAAGCAATTGTTTTACAGTTTCACTATTATAAGTATGTAATATTTAAGCTATGAAAAAAGTATATATAAAAAGGAAATACATTTCATATCAAAGGAAATGAATTCCCCTGCTATATATATATATATATATATATATATATATATATATATATATATATATATATATATATATATATATATATATATATATATATATATATATATATATATATATATATATATATATATATATATATATATATATATATATATATATATATATATATATATATATATATATATATATATATATATATATATATATATATATATATATATATATATATATATATATATATATATATATATATATATATATATATATATATATATATATATATATATATAAATAATTTCCCGAGTAACTTTGAATGATCACGTGTACAATCTTACTGCGCCGATGAAGTAGCGATGATAACATTAACTTAAGGTAAAACATTCATGTTAAAAAGGACATTATAAAATCGACCAACGTGTCATTGTCAAGATAATACATCTTATGAACTTAGTATTTTCATGTGACTTTAAGAAAAAAATCTCTCAAAGTTACAAGAAATATACAGCCACGTGAAAAAGACATATATATATATATATATATATATATATATATATATATATATATATATATATATATATATATATATATATATATATATATATATATATATATATATATATATATATATATATATATATATATATATATATATATATATATATATATATATATATATATATATATATATATATATATATATATATATATATATATATATATATATATATATATATATATATATATATATATATATATATATATATATATATATATATATATATATATATATATATATATATATATATATATATATATATATATATATATATATATATATATATATATATATATATATATATATATATATATATATATATATATATATATATATATATATATATATATATATATGTATATATATATATATATATATATATATATATATATATATATATATATATATATATATATATATATATATATATATATATATATATATATTTATATATATATATATATATATATATATATATATATATATATATATATATATATATATATATATATATATATATATATATATATATATATATATATATATATATATATATATATATATATATACGCAGGATATATAAAGCTTAATTGGCCAAAACCAAAGCGCGGATTGTAATTGTACTCGGGTTCCCCACATGATTTTCCTCATTTAACTCGGGGATTCCAGACGTGTTTTCCCTCATATAACTCGGGAAAATGTTCTTGGTTTGATTTTAATAAAACGCATATATTTCGTTCATAACATAGTTTTTCCTTAATATTCGATTTAAACCCTCTTTAACAAGAAAAGTTAAACTTGAATCTTTTGTATATGACGCGTTATACGAGGTCATACGAGCGCGTTTTACGAGAATTTTCGTACAACGCGTTTTCCTATAACGCGGAACAAATATACCGTGTAATAGGGGGGATTATTGTATATTTTTGACTACATATTGTCATTCAGTTACTAAATTAAAATATAATTTTATGTATATTGTACATAATATATAGATAGCAGTTATCGATAACATAATTTTGTTGAAGTGGTTAAAGTGCTTTTTACACTGACATGACTGACGTCAGCTGTCAGAACTAACACTATTTTATGAAAGTGAATTAAAAGCTAAGTTGTCTCAAGACTAAAAATGATCGCTTAAAAAGTTTCCATTTCGATTTTTAGCGCAAGAATAAGTGTCAGTAAGTAACAATCGCTTTGTGCCATAAATAAACCAAAAACGCTTAGTGCTAATAGACAATTAGTCTTAAATGGTTTCTCATTCTAATATTAAAATTTAATTATAATTGAAATCTGCTTTATAATTAAATTGATATTTAAAAAATATCACGTCGTCGTCATCACGAAAATATGTAAGCTTTAACGTACTATAGTAAATATGAATGTATATATTCTACCTCATTATACCTTAAAATACAAAATTCTTTCTTCATATCCTACTATAGCTGTCGAAGTCGTAAAGTTAACAAAAGGAATCGTTGAGTTATCGCCCACAACTTTGTTGGTTTATGGTATTTGCCTTATTATTTCTGTTTTCACGTTATTATCATACAAAATCTGTAGTGTCACATTTCGTAGTATAGAGAAACACTAGGTTCATATGGTTCCTGCAGTTCCCTTTGCCTACCCTTATATATATATATATATATATATATATATATATATATATATATATATATATATATATATATATATATATATATATATATATATATATATATATATATATATATATATATATATATATATATATATATATATATATATATATATATATATATATATATATATATATATATATATATATATATATATATATATATAACAATTTTAAATAACTATTTTTTATACTAACGTTGTGACTATTTCACGTTATATACAAAATTTTAAACAGCGTGTAAAATAGCGACTATTGCTTTGGCTGTATCAAAGAACTATTTGGGTGCGTTTATAAAAAAGAAAATGAACAAAAACAAAACATTTCAATCGAGAACTAATCAAAACAATATATTGTCTTTTATGTGTTCTAAACTGTTAACTTCATTTACATCTTAATTGACTCTTGTATAGTTTAAAAAAAAATCTGATACTTCTATATAAACTAAATGTAAGCCTATATGTTACGTATATATATATATATATATATATATATATATATATATATATATATATATATATATATATATATATATATATATATATATATATATATATATATATATATATATATATATATATATATATATATATATATATATATATATATATATATATATATATATATATATATATATATATATATATATATATATATATATATATATATATATATATATATATATATATATATATATATATATATATATATATATATATATATATATATATATATATATATATATATATATATATATATATATACATTATTAAGATCCGTTTGAAAGTTTTAATTCTTTTATTTATTTATGAGGTTTTTAAGTTCTACCAATTTGTTTATGTACGATTCCGTAGAAATTTCATAAAATTTTCACTTTCTTTGTTCTCCCCAAAACCCCTAAGATGGACTAAAACGCATCAAATTTCTGCTTTAACGTCCATTAGTTACGGCTCAGCCCGAGTGCGAGTCGTGTGCTTATAGCATGTGATAACATATTATCAATTATATACTAGTTCTATGTAAAATAAAAAAAAGATAGTCTTTAAATGGATCTCACTATTGCATTGCTTAAAGTTGATCTAGTTCTATTAGCAAAATGTATTTTGAGTGAAGACCCTTAATGTTGTATTTTTTGTGCACACTGTCCCTACAAGTCTAGTTAATAAATTTATAATGAGATTGACATTTATTTATTTTAGTTTGTGTAGATTTATCCACCCTAAGACCTAACTTTCCTCCCTTGTTTATCAGTTTATATTCAAATTACTGGAATTCCTATACAAATTGATAGCACTTGTTCTTGAGCACTTTCAATTTGTACAAGATATGGTTTTGCTTATCCTGTTAATATTGCTGCTGATTTTTATATTGTTATGCACTATAGGTAGCTTTCCTGTCAATTGTAAGTTAGACAGGGAAACCTATCGTACAAGTGTAAATATGCCTTCCTGTTCGTCGTATCTGTCTTTTTCACGTGGCTGTATATTTCTTGTAACTTTGAGAGATTTTTTCTTAAAGTCACATAAAGATACTAAGTTCACAAGCTTGTCAATATTTATTTATTTATTTATTTATTTATTTATTTAGGAACACCAACAGTACACATATGCATCAATTATATATAAATAAATAGTCAAAAGTATCAGGTCTTCATATGTACACCAATTACAGGTATTCACAACATTGTCTCTGAAGTTTTATAACAACGATAACACCTTAATATAATTTAATTAAATTACTACTTTAAAAAAAAAAAAAAAAAAAAAAAAGGCAACACTATATATATAAAGTTATGTAAACAACTACACATAAAATAAAAGTGAAATAGTTACAGTTTTAGAGAGTAATATTTATGCAGAGTATGTTTGAATTTAAAAAATGAATCATGAAACATGTCCAAATCTGTTATCTCTTTATTTAAGAAGTTATATAAGTTGCACATCCTAGCAAATGGAGAATGCGCACCTAGATTTGTACGAACTCTTGGATGGTAAAAAATTTTAGTAATGCGTTGACGAGGAAGTTTATTAGGTACTGAAATAGAAAGCTGAGCTAGTAGATGGCTGCTATCAATGTTACCATTTATGATATTGAACATAATGATCAAATCATGAATTGAACGTCGAGCATGCAGGTTCTTCATGCCAAAATGAATTAAACGTTGTTCGTACGGGCATCTGAATGATATTTTATGAGAATGAAATGCTAAGTAACGAGTAAACACTCGCTGGACTCGTTCAATGCGCTGACTGTGTATACTATAAGTTGGATTCCATATCGATGAAGCATATTCTAACTGACTACGTACTAATGCGTTAAACAATGTAATTTTGGTGTGGGGATTTTTAAACATCTTTGTATTGCGTTTTAAAAACCCTAACATTTGCAAAGATTTTTTAGTTATATGGTCTACATGGGACACAAATGTTAGTTTTTTATCAATTATAACACCTAAATCACGAATTTCGTTAACTTTTATAAATAATATTTATAAATTATATTTCCCGCTGATCTAAAATATATATCTTGACATTGACACGTTGGTCGATTTTGTAATGTCCTTTTTAACATGAATGTTTTACCTTAAGTTAATGTTGTTATCGTTGCTACTTCATCGGCGCAGTAAAACTGTACACGTGGTCATTCAAACTTACTCGGGAAATTATTTTTATGTCGCCATTTTAGTAAGTGACCAAGCAAGTAAAGTGTGTTAGAGGCGAAATATGAAAAAGGGAGAACTGATAGTCTACGCGCTAGGTTGTCTCTGCCTACTCTCCTAAATGCGGGCGAAAACATTAGATTAAAAGTGTTATTAGGTTAGATGCAAGTTTTATCACTTTATTATAAGATTATAAGAATATATTTGTGTAATAAGAAATCTATTTCTTAATCTATCTATTTCTTAATGCCTATAACATTTTCTCTATATATATATATATATATATATATATATATATATATATATATATATATATATATATATATATATATATATATATATATATATATATATATATATATATATATATATATATATATATATATATATATATATATATATATATATATATATATATATATATATATGTATATAGTAGTATATAATGAACTACGCTCTGCTACCAGAAAATGTATATTGAATAATGTAGGGTAGGTTGTGCCGCATTTGTGGAAGCGTGCTGAGGGGGAGGTTATTTATTAATTATTTACCTTATAGTCGGTCTTAGGATAATAGAAATTGTACAGTACCTTATCTTCATGATTCATAACACAAACACTGATTGTTCCCGGCCGCCATGGAATGTTTCACTTGAGTCTTCTTCACTAGGGGTTACTTGCACTATTATCTTTTGTAGGTTTGTCTTTGTCAGGTTCAATATCAAGAGGGAATACACAAAAGGGAAATCAAATAAGGCTGAGGGAAAATCACACCGCTAATTAATATATCGATTCAGGAAGGACGTGCGCTCGCGTCGGCCGTCTCACGTGCCCCTTTTACTACTTCTCGATAACTACTATTGACCGCTCGCGCGAGGTGTTCGCACAAGACTCTAAACTAGTCGGGGTTGCCATATATGAACAAACATAGCCCCCGCCCTAAACATCTAATGTTTACTAGAAAATGGGAGTAGCTAACTAATAGGTAGACGAACTAATTTGGTTAAGGCTCTCTTTAGGATACCTGTCGATGTCTTAACATCGACCACACGCACAACGCTATCTTTACCAGGATAAATTTGGGAAATGCGACCACGTCGCCACTGTAAAGGGGGTAAATTATCATCTTTTATGAGGACTAGCTCGCCTACTGTTGGAGGATTCACTGGATCAGTCCACTTCTGCCTAGTCTGCAGAGTGTATAGGTACTCTAACTGCCACCGCGACCAAAAATGTTGAGTTATCTGTTGCACTACTTGAAAACGGGTTAAACGATTAATTTTTACATTGTTATAGGGATACTCCGGCAAAGCACTAAGAGGTTGGCCAATCAAAAAATGACCAGGCGTCAAAACTTCTAGATCGTTAGGGTCATTAGATAAGGGACATAACGGCCGGGAATTTAATACCGCCTCAATTTTAGCAAAAATTGTAGTTAATTCCTCGAATATTAAAGGAGTTTCGCCAATCACTCTTTAAGGTGGGTTTTCGCAGATTTAACGGCTGCTTCGAACAATCCTCCCCAATGAGGGCAGGCAGGTGGGTCAAATAACCAATTTATACCCCTTTTAGTGAGGGTATCACTAATATCAAGTTTATGTTTAACTAAAAAATCATAAACATCGCTTAAATAGTTCGAAGCTCCTATATAATTTCTACCGCAATCTGATCTTATTAAACTAGGGAGACCGCGACGGGAAACAAAACGAGAGAATGCAGCGATAAAGGCTTCGGTTGATAATTCTGAAACTACTTCAAGGTGGACTGCCTTTGTAGAAAGACACACGAAAACACAAAGGTAACTCTTTACTAATCTTTTATTTCTAAACACCTGGGTTTTGGTCAGGAATGGGCCGGCAAAATCTGTTCCAACACCATCAAAGGCACGGGTAGGAGTAACATGATCTCTAGGGAGTTCACCCATAGGAGGTTGAGATGTGGCAGTTTTAAGGCGATAACAAGGGAGGCACTTAAAAATTACATTCTGGATAGCTCTGCGAGCAGACAATATCCAGAACTCACGGGATAATAAAGCTTGAAGAGCATTGGCTCCAGCATGACAATTTTCTACGTGGTAATGGGATATCAATAAGGTAACAAAATGACACCTTTTAGGAAGGAGTATAGGATGACGAGCATCGTAAGGAAGATTAGAGTTTCGTAAACGACCACCGACTCTGATGATTTCTTCCTTGTCAAGAAAGAGTGAGAGTCATCTTAGGGAAGACCGCAAGGAAACGCCACGTTTTAACAAACTCAGCTCATCAGAAAAACAATAAGACTGTACTATTTTTACTAAATACAGGAGTGCATGCTTTCTTTCTTGGGTAGATAAAGATACAGATAGCTCAACGGGTAAGTTTCGGGTTTTATTTACAAATCTCAACATATAACAGGTCACACCAATTAATTTTGTAAAGGAACTAAAACGTTCAAGTAAGAATAATGGATCAGGTGCAGGTAAGGAAGTAGTGGTTAACAAACAACGAAGTCCGGGAAGATTAGGATCAGAATCAGTATTAGACTCTGCAACGGGCCACTGGGTGTGAGGAAGTAATAACCAGGTACAGGACCACCATAAATAATTTTTAAGTAAGGTTGATGCTGTTAATCCACGGGATGCACAATCGCTCGGATTCACATTACCAGAAATATGCCGCCACTCTAATTGAACTTCTGAGCAGGATATCTGGGAAACTCGATTGGCTTCAAAGGTTTGTAAGTTATGAGGAGGGGTCTTAAGCCAGGCCAACACAATTTTACTATCGGTCCAGGTAGTGATGGAGTCTAACTGGATTGACTTTCGTAATTCAGGGACAACATGATTAATTAATTTAGTAAGCAGGGTAGCACCAAGTAATTCTAATTTAGGTATAGTCAATCGGGTACGTATAGGGGCAACTTTAGTTTTAGAAATTAGGAGATGAACTGAACACTGGCCTGAAGGATTTTCTGCTCTTAAATACACTACTGCGGCAAAGGCGGATTCTGAGGCATCACAGAAACCATGTATGGAATAGGAAAAGGAACTGTCAGTAAAGACACGCCGCGGGATTGAAATATCTTTAACACACTCAAGGTTTCTAATAAAAAGGTTCCATTCTAGGGTTAGCTCAGGGGTAAGTACATCATCCCAGGAAAGGCCAGACAGCCACAATTTCTGTATAAATAATTTTGCTTTTAATACAACAGGGGATATCCAACCGCAAGGATCATAAATTCTGGCTATTAAGGACAAAACCTTGCGCTTTGTGACTGTCTCAGTAGGTTGAAATGAAAAACGGTAAGTAAATGCATCACTGGTGGGGTTATAAAGGACACTGAGGACTGCAAATGTTAGAGGGTTATCAGGGTCTTGAAAAGAGTGAGACAGCTGCAGATGATCTGAAGGCAAGTCTGCGAGAAGTTCAGGTTTGTTACTAATCCATTTCCTAAGCTCGTAACCACCACAAGTCATAATATTCTCAAGTTCAGATTTAAGGATACGAGCATTTTCAAGGGAATCCGAACCAGTAAGACAGTCATCAACGTATACATCATTCTCTAGGACTTCAGCAGCTTTGGGGTAAGTATCACGTTCCTGCTCAGCTAACTCTAATAATGTACGCATTGCAACGTAAGGACTAGAACGCAAACCGTAAGTTGTAGTATTTAGGGAATAGGTGAGTAAGGGATCAGAAGGGGATTCACGCCATAAAATAAGTTGGTATTTACGATCATCCTGATGTACCCATGACATACGGAACATCATGCGTATGTCTGCCACAAACACAACGACATGCTTACGAAAGTTAAGGAGGATTAGGCTAATGTCCTTTTGTAATTTAGGACCACTATGTAGGCACTCATTAAGTGAGATACCGTTAGACGAGGGACAACTACCATCAAAAACAACACGTATTTTAGATGTGTCTCCGGTCTTGAAGACACCATGGTGGGGAATAAAGTAATGTTCACTGGGTAAGGGGAAGGGATAAGCACTCATATGATTTAACTCAATATACTCACGCATAAAAGAAATATATTTATCACGTAATTTAGGGTCCGCGTTTAAACGCTTCTCGAGGCCAAGGAAACGACGGATAGCTGTAGGTTTAGATTCTCCAAGAGTAGGTCGATCGTTCAGGAAGGGGAGTCTCACAATGAACCGACCGTCAGTGTGACGGGAGGTTGTACTTTTAAAAAATATCTCACACACGTTATCTAAGGGGTTAGCAATCATGGGTTGAGGGGTCTCTTCGACCTTCCAGAATCTCTCGATGAGACGGGATAAGGATATTCCAGTCATAGGGGGCTCCAATTCACCATAATCGGCAGCGACTGGACCACAAACAATATAACCAAAAATTGTAGATAAAGCAGTAAGGCCGTTAAAGTTAAATATTTTATCTTGTAATAAAAGCGCGCCGAACACGTCAGCACCCAATAGTATATCTATCGGGCCAGGCTTATTATAGGTAGGGTCAGCAAGGGAAAAATCACTATTAGGAAAAAACACAGACTCAGGGAACTCAAACTCAGGATGCGTACCGGCAATCACATCTATAACTATAGCAGAGGTTGACACCTCAGGGAAGGAATTATACAAAGGTTTAAAACACAGGGAAATAGAACCACGGGAAACCACTAAAGGAATATTACCTATGCCACGTACAGGGGCACAGGAGGGGGAGATGGTCAAATTGAGGTAATTAACAACAAGATCGGTTGTAATGAGGCAACCCTGGGCACCGGTATCACATAAGGCACGCGCTTCAATAAAATAGCCACTAGCAGTTTTAACGTGTAATTTAACAGTAGGCAATAATATAAGGGAATTGGGTGAGATATTCAGGCAAGGGGAAGGGGGAGTAATACAAGTATCTAGCTATGTGGGTCTATCTTCTCTATTATAGGAATTATCACGATATCTTATATTATTTTCAACCTGTCTAGGTTGGGGCGGAGCATTTTCTCTGGGGGGAAAAGCTCTCTGGGAATGTCGTTGGGGGGAGCGCTGGAGTTGCGAAGGGGAATATTTCTTATGCTGGCCCCCGCCCATATGGGGACCGCGGGTAGAAGCAGAACAGGTACGCGGATAATTGCGTTTATTAAATTTGGAATTATAATTATACTTGCGATTGGATGAGGTAGGATACATTGGGTTACGGGAATCATTAAAACATAGCATAGTGTGATGGGATGAGCGACCGCAGGTTGAACATTTGTAGTCCCGCTTACACATAAGAATTGAATGTTTGTCCAAACACCTATAACATAACCGGGAATGTTTTACAAATCCCGATCTATCTCTAGGATTCATAGCTCTAAATTCGGGACATTCACGGAGGTAATGGGAAGAGGAAGCACACAGGTAACATTTTTTACTATTATTTATTACAGGTAACATTCCTTGTCCATTGTTTAACATAGGGGAGGGAGGAGCCGCAAAGTAAGTATGTTTAGGTACAGTACTTTTAAATTTCGTCAGGTTAAAATCTACAAGGGAGGTGTTGCCAACGTTGTCATGGTGACGACATTCGTCTTCCAAAAAGGTAATAAGATTTTTAAAGGTAGGTAATTCATCAGCGTCACCGCCATAACAACGCTCAAAACGGGATTTCAAATCAGAGGGAAGCTTAGTCAAACATATATGTACTAACATATAAGACCATGAGGAGACGGGTAACTCTAAACGTTCTAAACAGCGATAGGCAGTTAACAAGGGGTTCAAAAAGGCCGCGCGCAAACCTGTAAATTTATTCGAAATCTCCGGCAGGGTAAGTATCTGGGTTATGTAGGTATCAGCAAGAACCCGTGTATTGTGATACCGCTGTTTCAACAACTCACGAGCAACTTCATAGTTGCCTTCTTCATTATGTGTCGAGTCGCGGAACCCGACTTAGTAGTTTTTATTATAAATAAAAAAAAGAAGTGTTTATAACTACATAACATGGTATGAAAAATGTTTCATTATAAGGCAGAGAGCAACGCCACGCCTTGTCTATATCAAACAGAGGAAATCAAACGAATAAATTTCCATGAATTGTAACCATTGCTTGTACTATACCACGTCAAACGCATTCCCATAGTGCCATGATGGCCTATCAAAATTAATTTTAGTTAATAAAACTCTGGCACGCTCGAAACACCATAATTAAAGAGACAAAGAAGAAGCTAATTAAAATCTTTGTTTTTATTGTTGAAATAGGAATAACAGTCAATATTCTTTATTTGGATAATTCCTTAAGGTTAAATACTGAATATGTTGAGTTCATACTTTAAAATTAATATTGTATGATTTTATATTCAAAATTTTAACATTTAATAAATTTTTTTGTAGTTGGTGTAAATATTAAAATTAGTTTTTAATACAGTTGTTTAAATGATTTTTTTCATCTACATATTAAAGACGTTGATGATTCGCAGAAACATATTTATTGGATTACTACTATTGTAACTGTAGCTCCATTTAGGCCGCTGTGGCAAAGAGGTATTGCCTGAATATAAACACGACGGTTATGGGTTCAATGTTAGTTGAGGATCAATTTTCAGTCTTCGTCTCGGTAACATGACATAGCGCGATGTCAAAGTGAAGTTAAAAAAATGTTTTTAGATTGTTGAGAGTAAATTATTGTCGTGATCCTTTCCTCGAGTGGGAATCAAACTCATATCCTATACGTTTACTGTCTTATTCAGTGGTGAACAACCATGGCGACCTCAATTAATGCGCTTAGTTTCGTGACTAATTATTATTCGATGCGTGTCAATTTCACCAATGACTTCCAAGGCCACTTATGCTGTTTGAAACGCGCATGTGTAATATATCAACATACATATATAATAATATGTTTTTTTTTTAGCTTCACGCTTTATCCCGCACATGGCAGGGTAGGCAGAGGGAACTGCAGAGACTGTGGAAACCTAGTGTTAAGACACTCCGTTGCTTAGTCTCTGCTTTCTCCGTCCCCGCTTTCCGCCTTTTTTCGAGGCATTGCGTGTTGAATGGCGGAACTCAACGCCGTGCTTTGCTTAGTTTGCCAGAGCGAAGAAAATGGAAATAGAAAAATCTATCTACTCCGACTGGGGATCGAACCCAGAAACCGCCGCGTTACAGGCAGACGTTGCGCTCCTCTATAAGACGATCCTCTATAATATAATATAATATAATAATATAATAATATAATTTATTTTCAAGTTTCAGTGTTTACAAATTTAGATGATACGATAATAACTACAATAGTATTACACTGTGTCGCAGTTATTAACGCCCTCCTCACAAGCGCCGTAACATTAAATCAAAATCATATTAAAAAAAGTACAATATACATAAAACATTTTTTAGATATATTTTAAGCAAAAGGAATAATATAAAAAAAATAGACAAAGAATACAAAACTATCTAAATGTTATAGTGAATGTATGTGTGAGTATGTGAGTTTGTGTATATGAGTGTGTGTGTGTGTGTGTGTATGTATTTGTGTTTAGTGAAAACTCAATTTAGGCAACTAAAAGACCTTCCGTTTGTTCGTAATCTAAATTCATTAACCAGTTAGAAAGCTTAACTTTACACAGATGAGATGTTAAAGGATGTATATTTATTAAGTTATTAATAGTGTTGTACAAAACTGGAACCAAATAATAATACTGGTGATTTGAGGAGGCGAGGCAACGCATTTCTATTGGACAGACACTGGCAAACCTGCGTTTACTTGAGACGTATTTAGCGTCGAAAGCAGTAACTCTATGCTTACGTAGAATAGAACATAAGATGAACAGCTGACGAACTGTTAACACCTTACATGACTGATATAATTCTGCCGTCGGAAAACGAATAGGCTTGGATGTCATTACCTTAAGGATACATCTCTGTACTCTTTCTAGTGGTAGCAGATTTGATTTACTTGCGCAACCCCACGCAGGGATGCAATAAGATAGTAGTGATTGCACCAAGGCGTAATAAACCATCATAATAGTTCGTGAACTAGCACTAGATCTTAATTGTCTAAAAATGTATGCCAATTTTCTTATACGAGAAGTTAAAGATTGTATATGGCTTTTCCAAGAAAGATTTTCATCAAGGCAGACGCCAAGATATTTTATACATGTAGATCTAGTTATTTTAGAGCAGTTGCAAACGTTAAGAATATCATAGGAACAAGAGTGAGCCACAACAGAAAACGATTCTGGGGGTAAAGAGCGCTTGGGGCCGAAAGTTATAAACTGAGTTTTATCAATATTTAAAGTCAAGACATTAGATGACAACCAATTCATAACAATGGAAAAAGCTTTTTCGCTGTTCTTCAGTGTATCGGTCCAACAGCGGCCATAAACAATTAGGGCAGTATCGTCAGCATATGTGACAATTTTACAATTCGGTATTTTAAGGTTACAGAGATCATTAATATATATTAAGAATAGAGTGGGTCCCAAAACACTGCCCTGAGGAACACGACGACATTGAAATAATAACTATGCATATAATAGTTATGTTAACGTATTTCCAGTTTAGTTAGTTACTGTAGCGAAAAATTGATTTTTCTCGTATATAGAGTTTATCAAGAGGAATTACTATATTAATATATGTAGCCACAGTATAAACTAACCGACCGCTTTGTTTATAGATTCCAATTATTTATTCCAATTATTATCACATAATTTTTGAAAGCTTAGTTTTAGTATTTTTGATATTCAATTGCCGATAGATTTTATCTGCCTAATCTACTATATGCGAGGTAGAATATTAAGCAAAAACATTTTTTTTAAGTAAGAACCGCAGCACAATCACAGCGTTCAAGGCGATAGCTTATGTGTTCGATTCTACGGAGTAAATGAAATATTTTAAATTTCATTTACTCCGTTTCTTAACACTAGATTCCTTTTGCTTACGATTCCTACCCTGCTATGTACGATATACAGCGTGAAGCTAAAAAAATATTAAAAAAACATAAGGCTAAATACGAAGATGGTCAGCGGTAATCTCTTGGAGTGGTATATGTTCAGTAGTGGACAAGGACAAAAATGGTACATTAAGAAAAAAGAATAAGCTTACAAATTATTTACTTATTACAACATTTTTTAAAAGATACCATAATGTTCTTCTTTTTGTTCCAAATTGTCATATTTCATATATACTTTAATAATTTATTTCGCTTTTATTTAAACGAATGATAAAACAATTTTGCGTATTAAAAGTTTTGTTATAAATTTATAAAAAATTTGAAATTGCGCAAACTTTAGAAATCCGCTTTCTTGGACTTACAGTTACGGTATTTCTCATTATGAATTATTTCAGGCTTTTCTTTTATTAGACATCGTTATGTGAATTGTCGTTCGACGACATTGAAATAAAAAAACTGCGGCCTTAGCTAAGACACAATTTGACAGTCGCTTACGCTGACAATATATATATGGAGTAAACGATAACGTGACTTAAGCCAACGAAAAAGAAAAATGGTAGCCAAAAATGAAACGTTAACAAAGTGATCGAGTGGAATAGATATCTAATCGTCTCAACAGTGTCAATCGCTAAATGACAGCCATGTTGCTAATTTTGACAATCGCTTGCAACTGTCAGTCAACGCTCATCTATCGAAGTATGAAACCCTGCAGTAAACGCTAAGAATTATGGAAACAGTATTTTTTTTAACTTCACGCTTTATCCCACATATTGCAGGGTAAGCAGAGGAAACTGCAGGAATCATATGAAACTAGTGTTTTAAGACACTCCTTTGCTTTAGTCCCTGTTTTCTCTGTCCCCACTTTCCACTTTTCTAGTTTGTTTCTAGTAGTGCTTTGCCTAGTTTCTAGAGCGAAGAAAATACAAATAGAAAAATCACAGTAATTTATAGGTAATTTATGTTAAATTACCTATAAATTACTGTGATTTTTCCACTACTTACACTTTTACATTGTACTATTCAGAGGGTGTCTTGCCAATTACCTGGCCGATACTTGGTTTTGGACACACGTGTACGCGACCCCGCATCCTCGAGCTATCACTTTCATACCCTCCTCGTCTATGAAAGTAGTGTCCCTTCACCCTCACCATCCTCCTCCATTTTTTTCCAACTCATTCTTCACAGTCCCTTTTCTTTCTTGGTTTTTCCCAGTAATGAGATTGGAGGTCAAATGGCAATCGCTTTGCTAAAAAACAAGTCGCCACATTAATGGATATAAAAAATAGGACATCGCCACTAAACGACGCCGTAGCACGTCGCCCTACACCTGTGACAAGTGGACAGTAAAAAAGAGTACTTAAAGAAATCATATAAAAATTTGAACGCAGCGGGACTCGAACCCGCGCCCTCCTGCGAACCGTGCAGGCGCTCTCACCACTGAGCCATGCGTTCTACATCACGCCGCGTTGAAATTCTTATATGCTTTTATACAACTTATATCGTTGTTAGCATCTCTGTAGGGAGATTTTTACAAATTTCCGCTACCCAAAGAGCATTACAAAGAACAATCGTTTGGCGAGAGAGAACGCTATTTTTATTAAATATTTTTATGATTTTTAAAGTGTTAATCCACACTGAGGATAGAAAAAATACTTAAAGAAAACATATAAAAATTTGAACGCAGCGAGACTCGAACCCGCGCCCTCGATTTGATCGCCAAACGATTGTTCTTTGTAATGGTCTTTGGGTAGCGGAAATTTGTAAAAATCTCCCTACAGAGATGCTAACAACGATATAAGTTGTATAAAAAAGCATATAAGAATTTCAACGCGGCGTGATGTAGAACGCATGGCTCAGTGGTGAGAGCGCCTGCACGGGTCGCAGGAGGGCGCGGGTTCGAGTCCCGCTGCGTTCAAATTTTTATATGTTTTCTTAAAGTATTTTTTCTATCCTCAGTGTGGATTAACACTTTAAAAATCATAAAAATAATAGTAAAAAAGAGACTTTCTGGGAGCAATATGAACGGGTTGTACTCGCTATACCGTCTACCAAGGTAGCCTTGGTTAACGGTTAACGTCTTCATGGAGGTTTTGGACATGGACTTCGCAATGCAGAGGAAGAAAATATTCTCAGAACTTGCATTGTGTCTGATCTAGCCATCGTGAACACGTTCTTCCAAAAGCAGCCTCAGTACCTTATCACGTATAAGAGCAGGTCTCACTCAATTCAAATTGACTATCTGCTGACCATACAGTGCCATATGGACAGACTGACCAACTGTTAGGTCATTCGTGGTGAAAGCCTGACGGCCCAACATGGTCTTCTTGTCATGGACTATAACGTTACACCGAAAATAGCTGAGAAGGGCAAGCCTAGGATCAAGTGGTGGTAGTTGAATGGGCCGATACAAACTGACTTAATGGCGGAGATTGAGAGTCAGAATCTACTGACTAACACCGAGACTACTGAAGATGCTTGGGATCGAGCTCATTCGAGTGGATTCGATTTCCACTCGTGGAAGATGGATTTTTCTATTTCTATTTTCTTGGCTCTGGAAACTAGAGAAAGAGCGGCGTTGAGTTCCGCCATTCAACACGCAATGCCTCGAAAAAGGCGGAAAACGGGGACAGAGAAAGCAGGAACTAAGCAGCGGAGTGTTTTAACACTGAACGAACAAAAAGAAATATTTTAGTCTCCTCAAGTAGAAATCGAACTCACAAACCGTCAAGTTTATGCCAGTGTGCCTCGGTGGTTTTAAAACTTCTAATGTTTTATATAATTATTATAAATTAATCCCAATTTTTAGCCAACGACAATAATTTCATATAATATAATAAAATATGTTATGTGTAATTTTCATTCATTAAGGATGTTAAAAAAATAATCTTATTTTGCGCGATAAGCTGAATTGCACCTTCATCACAGATGGCACGTGTAGCTCCCACGCGTGGAACAGACTTTATAGTCAAAGTATTTTAACCTGCTCGATGCGATCTTGTTTTAGCATTATCGCTTTAGTTAAAAATTCTACAGGAGAATCTTTTCGTGATTAGATTTGGTTTTCACTATAATGGGTTTTGTATACTACTTGTAAGCATAAAGGAGATATTTTCCATGACCTTCAATGACACCACAATTTGCTTTGGTCCGCTGCTTTGTTGAAAAATTATTTTCAAAGAAAGTACTATAAATCTCGACGTACGGAAATCAAAACGTTGTTATAATAGTAGCATCTAATGTTTGTTCTGTGGAATACAAAACATTTTTAATTTTAAACATATTTTTTAATTAGCGTTCACGTTACAAGTATGTCATAGTTGTTTTTTTGTGATGCACCTATAAATTCCGCAATTCTTTATTTGTTCATGTAGTTATGTCCGTACTAATTTACATAATTATCCTACAAGTTTTGATGGCAATGTGATTTTATGCAGATGTGGTAGCTATTACATACACTAGTTCTGAGGAAAATGATCACTTCAGAGAGACTGACAGATACATAGACACAAAAAACATGATCCACCTTTGCATCTTTTAGTTTTAAACCTAGTATGCAAGCAACTTTCGGTATTTGTTCTTTTTCAAATAATTATAATATATATTCTTATATATATATATTAATATATATATATATTATATAGATATATATAGATATAGATATATATATAATATATCATCTTATATATTATATCTATATTATATAGACATATATAATATAGATATAAGCCTAAGTCAATCTAAGCCTAAGCCCAATTTATATTTGGAAGTTTAAACGTAATCAAAGAATAATTAAATAACAGTGTTGTCTTTAATAATTTTTATTGTGTCACAGCGATTAATATGTATTTAAATATTTCTAAAAAAATCAAGACTAATAGAGAAGGCTATAAAATACCGAAGCCTAAAAACGAAAACATCGTAGGGTAAGTCCCCGTGGGCAAGGCCACAGATGCACACATTATAATTAAAGAAAGATTAATAATAATAGCTATTCAAAGCATGATTTAAAAACAATTAGTTGGGTTGGTGTAGGTTAAACAATAAAATAAAAAAAAGAAACGGAATCGTTCATATTTTCTCGCTGTAGATATAATAACAGCCTAAATATTATTATTAAAATAGTCACGGAAGCTTCTTAAAAAACTATTATTTTCTACAATATTTCGGACATATTCTATATATAGTATAAGCTTTTTTAACAAACTTTTAAAAGTATGCGGACGTGAAAAATACTTCCCATCATAATTTAAACTGGCTTAAAATGTCTCATATACGAAACATTTGTGTTCAGTTGAATGGTTAGTCGAATAGAAGCTTTATGAGCTTAATTCCTTTAGTGAAGTTTGTACTGTTCGTAGAATATCGATATAATATTGTAAACATAAGTAGTAACTTAAACATTTATTAAAATTCTTACTATCCTTCAATACACAATTTATTTATATCGAAAAATAAAATAAAAAAATTAATTAATGTGAGAACCACAAATATTTAAGACAAAAGGGGAATGCAGGAAGTGTGAATTGAATATATATTCAATTTGGTTCAGGAGAGCTCAGTCAATAGAGGTGATCGTAAGGCGCTAAAATACGGGCCTCTGAACGTACTATTGCGTCACCAGGGTGGCGATGCTCTGAGCTCGTTCCTATTAGTGCGATAAGCATGTGTATGAAATATCGGTAAAAGGGCGCGGTTAGTGCCAAGGATATGTCGGGCAGGCAAGGATTTACGTTGTTCAGAGTTCATTTTGTTCTTAATAATAACAGAGTGGTAGCATTGATTTTTTCGCGTACAATACTTAATACAGCAAGAGCTTAAATAACATAATTCAGTCCTTTTATTTATTTAAACAGCTGGACATTCAGGTTTCAAAATTTAAAATTAATCTCATAAAACAACTTAACATTGCAAATAGGTTTCATGATTTATAAATTAAGACATATATCAATACTAAATACTTTCTAATAATAAAAAATCATAAACTTTTATATGATTTGCGCCCATATACACATATCTATGTAGTTGCCTCCACAAATTACCCTAACAAAATAGAAATTTCACCTTTAGAAAGGATAGACTAAGGAATCATTATGATAGAAGCACAGCGACTGACCCTTCATGTGATCATAGAATTCTTTCCCCAATTGATAGCATTATATTATTAAAAAAATACTAAAAAAAAACACAACATTTTATTTTTTTAATTGTTTTTAATTTTAGTGATTTCTATTTTTCTATCCTGACTAATAATTATCATTTCATACCTTTTATAACATAAAACAAACAATATCTAATTGAAACAGAGAAGGGAGGACTTTGGGCACTTTATTATCTAAGACTACCCACCGTAAGAACATGGACAAATAAGTGAAGGTAATTAAAAAGTTAACGTAGCCTTAGAAGACTGAACGGCGTCAGTAATCTATTAAAAAAAAAAATACCTCAGTGATTTATATTATCGATATACGATTCCAGAATTTGTAATCGAGATAACTATGAGCTTATACTTATAATATTTTTGATGCATCCAAACATGGCAAGTTACTTGGTAGGAATTATTAAATGCTATCAAAATAAAAATTAATTTTTATCTACTACACAGGACCACCACTATATATTACAATATAATATATTCGGATAAAATTCCCACGGGTCTGCGGTTCCCTCTGCCTACTCTGCCATGTGCGGGATAAAGCATGAAGCTTAAAATATACACTTAAGTATTTTGTAGAAAAGAAATGGACATAAAATAAATATTTATTATTTATTTATTTACTTTTCCTTTTTCAGTTTATCAAAGCTAGTCTACTATACAAGTCAGTATTACAAGTCAAGTTTTATAATTTTTTGGGGAAACAGAATCTTCAAAAAGCTGTTTAAAATATTAAAATAATTGTCCAAAATATAACACTGGTATATGGTATAGATATGTGCGGCAGAGAATAATATCCAATTTTCTTTTGATAGTGAAAGTGATGTACGTATCACTCGCTCTAAGTAGGTGGCTGCACTCACAGTAAATAATTATATGAAACTACCTCACTTCACTAGAACTCCTAATACAATATGTGAATAAACCTTGTTTTTCGACATAATCATACTTATATTTCCATTTCTATTTATAACTTCTTATAATAGTAGCTAAAAGTGAGTAGGCAAAGTAATTTCGTTACGCCTTAAGCTATACAATTCAGCACGCTTACCTAGAAAAATCCTACACAAAGCGGTTAATCTTGTGTTATAATTCTACAAAACAAATTTTTGCCTTTAAACTGGGTTTTACGCGCGAAAATTTTACGTGACTACGTCTTTTTCTCGGTAGAATATTTATTGATATGAATAATAATTATAATATGAATTGCACAAATTTTAACTATAGAAAATATATTTTGTTTACTAAAACATTGTACATGTGTCAAGTGATACGCGCGGCGGACCGATCATAGTCCGGTGACAGTTGACACATCGTTACGTTACTTTTTTCATATGTGACTCCGAGCCGCAATCTAATTTAAGACGTTATCACGTCAACAACGATTAGTTTTCTATTCGGGTAAAATTTATTTTATCATTTTGTACACCAAAGATTTATTTCTGTTAATAATTTTGATTCAAAACTAACACGAGAACCACACCCACGCTTAGTATTTAACTTCGAGGATGTTGTAAGGAGTAAATGAGAACGTCTTTGTAATTTACAACAAAATTACCTAATGTTTGATTTGAGTTTCACTTACGATTTCTTCTACTCAATGCAATAACTTCAAATTTACTGACAACGTAATGTCTCAATATAGCTTTTGTTACTTCTTCCCTTTCATACTGACGGAGAGAGAGAGAAGGAGAAAGAATGAGGAAAGGGAGAGAGGGGGGAAGAGAGAAGGGGAGGGGAGAGGAAGAGTGAGAGAGAAGGGGGGTACTATAGAATTTTCTTAAAGCAGATGAAAATATATTTCTAAATCGAGGGCCTTTAAACAGAGGAACCACAGTCCCGGCACATGTTTGGTGAAGACTGTCAAGGTGTAATAGTTATAGTGTGATTTATAATTTGGATACTTACCGACTAAGAAGTCAAAGTCGTGATTAGATATATATTTTAGCTAATTTAATGCAGAATAAACCTCAAAATCGCCAAATAATGAATCTTTTGTTGCGTCATAATATTCTATATTGTTAAAACCGCGCTTGTGCTGAAGCCTGCAACGACTGTAAGAATGCTTGAAAGAAATATTCCGAAACATTTATAAAAACATATATATTTACTTCTTTACTGAAAGAATCAAAGAACAATATCTAAGTAGGTAATAAATATAGAATAATGTCTTTTCCAATTTATTTTTGTGGAGATACATGGATTTTTTTATAAAATGAGAAACTGAAATTTAAATCCATGTTAATACTTCCATAATGGACGAGTGAGACCGCGACTAGGCGTTCGATTCGCCGAGACCTCGTTAACAGCTGTACCCGGTTCGAAACACCTAAACCGCACGGGCCTGCCTGAAAGCGCCCGCGCTGTTACGATACTCTTTAATATATTCTTGCGTTTTAATGTACACATTGTCCTTACCTAGTTCCCTAATTACAAAACTTCAAATGTGAATTATCAGTATATTTACTTTAAGGGCTTACTTGTCTAATTAAGTGTCTGAAACTTATTTGACATGTAAGAAATATTTAAAAGTAATTTTTACTTTTATGACCTTAACTTCTACTTGAGGCGGTATACAAATATACTAGTGACGACTTTAATATTTGCATTAGCCTAAGTAACTTTAAGAGAATTGCAACCACAATTACATAACGTGGCGCAGAGGCGCAACGTCTGTCTGTAACGCGACGGTTTCTGGGTTTGATCCCCAGTCGGGGAAGATGGATTTTTTCTATTTCCATTTTCTTCGCTCTGGCAACTAAGGTATGGCAAGGCGCGGCGTTGAGTTCCGCCACTCAACACGAAAACGGCGGAAAGCGGGGACATAGTAAGCAGGGACTAAGTAACGGAGTGTCTTAACACTAGGATCGTATGGTTCCTGCAGATCCCTCTGCCTACCCTGCCATGTGTGGGATAAAGCGTGAAACTAAAAAAAAACAAAATTGCATTATGAAAATTATTTTCACGAGCAACATTTGTAGGTTCAAACAGGAAGCTTTTTACAGAAAGCCAAGTAAGAATAATAGCAAAGAGGTGTTTGTGGTGTTGCAAATGCACTCAACACGCAATCAGCTCTTAAAAATAATTAAATGTACTTTTTAAATTACTTACAAATAAAAGTTGAAGAATTTAAGATTAATTTCATAGTCTATAACATATTTCGTATCAACAAGCTTAAAAGTAAAACTAAGAGCACCCACAGACTCCACAGACAGACAATTAAAATCGGCCGATAGTTTAGTCGAACTGGCTGGGTAGATTTGCAATGGTTGCGGTCGTTGATATACCGGCAAAGAGGATAAACGTTGCTGTAATATTGTCTTATATGTTTAAAATTATTAAGGATAGCAACCTTAGCATCAAGTTTTTCTTCTGGTATTAAATTATTCAATGAGAGTACAAGAGATAAAACAAAACTCTTATCTTCATCTATAGTGTCTTCCTTATTTAGTGCTTCTATTACCGCTTATCTAAATCTGTTTGAGCTGGTGCTTTGTTAGTTTTGTTCTTTCGTTTAGTAAAAGCTGTAGAAATGGATGGAATAGGTTGGGCAACATCTTCATGCTCTTCATGAATACCCTCCGGATCTGGGCAACCTTCCGATGGTCCTATTTCCATGCATGGAAATAAAAATAGTAACTGCTGAATGTAGACATATTTACGCCTCTTAGTTGCAGCTTGCCCTGATTTAGTGTATTTTTGTGCGTTCATTTCCCGACTTCTTTCCGAGCTAGCTTCAACGCGTTGTCTTTTGATTATCTAATGGGTGCATTTACAATACGAGATATTATTAAAATTACACGTGAACAAATATGGAACCTACTCCAACCTTTGTATATGGCAAACAAACAAGAAGATGACTGGATTAAAATTGCTGACGAATTCAACAGTCGCACAAATTTTCCAAACATTATTGAAGCGATTGATATAAAAACATATACGCATGATACAGCCAGAACATTCATCATATTTTAACTATAAAAAGTTCTTCTTTTCCTGCGTTTTAATGGCATGAGCGGATGTATGGAACATCTAGTTATTCAGCAAAATTTAAAAATTCCGAAATGAGTAGACGGCTATCTGAAAATCTGCTCAGTGTGGAAACTGAAAGGCATTTACCCAACGACGAAAACGGAAATATTATGCCATTCTCTGTCGTAGGCGATGAAGCATTTGGGCTTGGTAATCAAATATTACGACCACATGCAACACGAAATTTAAATTACACCAAGCGAATTTTCAACTATAGATATTCTAGATCTCAACGGATAGTTGAATATACTTTTGGCATTCTCGCTAACAAGTGGCCTATTTTCCACCGCCCCATTGATGTGAATATAAATTTTTGTATTCGAATTGTCAAAGCTTGTTGTGTCCTTTATAATTATGTACGAATCAAAGATGGTGTAAAATTCACAGATACTCTCTACAGTTGTCCCATGAATAACCTAACAATAAATGAAAACAACCAAGGAAGAAATAACATGGATAATGTGCGGCAGTATATATCATCATTTTTTATTTCTTCAGCGGGCACAATTTCCTCTCAATATAATAAATTGAGATAAAAAATGTAGTTATTAAAATAAAAATGATCGATGTTTACCTTGTTTTGTTTTGTTGTTGACACTAAGCTCATTCTGGTTAGGAACAACTGCTTCACATACTTCCTCCCATAGTTTTTTCTTTATATTGACATCAGAGTACTCTTTTAAGTTTTTTTATAGAGTGCAGGCTTTTTCTCAATTTCGTGAATCAAATTTTCTACATATGTTTCAATAAGCAGAGATGATGCGGAATCCATCATGAACGTAAAGTACTGCGCACGACCATCCCCGCGTCCGACGCGGAGTGAACTGAAGCCATCGGCTGAGTCGGCCGATAAAACAATCGCCAAGTGCGCGGGCGGCGCTTGAGCGCTTAAATGATAACAATAATTTACTTATGACATTATTTAAGTTTTAAAGTGAATTTTGTGATAATATTTTAATATAACGTCAATAATACTTAGACCAGAAAAAATCTTAGAGAAAAATTGCTCGCGATAGAAGTAGCAAGAAACATAACAGCGAAAACCTTTCAGTAATTATATCCCATAGAGATCTTTCTCATAGAGACCAGGTAATTTTTGAATGATATATTTTAAACGCGGTCTTTTTGTTATTAAATTTCATTTCTGGTTCTATATTGCATCGTTTGGTATTGTTTGTGAGATTATACATAAATGTATTAAGACAATAAACCTCATGTTTTCTTCTAATCTTTAGCTTTTTTTTATAAATTAATTTAAAACATTTATCTGACTTATATAAAACGTACATGACCATAGTCCTTTTGACATATTTATCCCTTATTGTGAAATAGATGAGAAAAATGTTTTACCGTCTTGCAATAGTCAATCATAATTTGCTTTTACTATAATTATTTGTCAATTTCAACACACAGCTTCCGTGTTAAATAATAATAATATCTGGTGTACTTGAATGTATTATTTTCTCGAGCAAAAATGTACAATATAAAGTAATAGTGTCTAAAATAGTCCTTGCTTATCTCTACAATATATATAACAAGATCATTAATACTGTATATTTCGTATATAAATTATTACATGTATATGACCTGTCTCCACGTTCCGCCTATTTTACAGTTACAATGTCTCAGACTTGAGTTCATATAACAATATGACAAAATGAAGGACAGAAATTAATCTACTCAACTAAGAATTGAACTTAAATGTGATTTTAAGTGCATGTATGTATCACGCCCTTTACGTCGAACCTCGAGGGCGAAACCTTAGTTTTAAGTCAGAGTTCTATAACAATAAGTAGCAAATCTCGCCTAACACGTTGTTAGCGCCTACACCTAGTAGGTGTAGGCTCTATCAACGTGTTAGGCTTTAGAATCACAACTTCATTAAAACATTTTTAAGCTCTCACCCGCATACAATTATATTTAAAGAACAATGTTCACGATTTTGTAGTAAGGATTTACATTACGTGCAACATACGTGAATTGTATTAGTTATTATTTTCAATTTAGCTAGGTGAATATCAAAATCAATATAAATATAAATCTAATATGAAAGTATCAGTCAAACGCAAATAGTACTCGCCAAGGATTCAGTGTCAATTTCATGATTACAGATAAATACGAATAACTTATTAATGTACGAATTTTTTATTAATCACCAACTTTACTCAACACGCAATGAAAAAGCGGAAAGCAGGGAATAAAGTTAATTAATTAATCATATACAAACTCTTAATCAACAAGCAATCTCTTTGCTACCGATATCATTTCCTTTTTCCATTTTCCATTATATTTTTAAGAAATGAAGGAAAATCAAATTACTTTAGTAAATTAAATAAATTAAACCATTTTTCGGGATTCAGACCGATCAGAAAGCAAGTGTGGTCGCGGTAAGATATTTGGATGCTGCGATCAAAGAGATGTCAATCATGTCGTTGTCGCTTTGCCTTTTTACTAGAGCAAAGAAATGACATGTATTTTATTTTCACTGAATGGTATTAAACTCACTGACGCTGTTATTCATTTATGTGTGTGTGTATGTGTATGCTTTATTATTCACAAATGTATTGAGTATATAGCTTTGACATAATTTCTTTAGGTGTTACTGCATAATGACATAAGTTCTTTAGGTGTTACTGCAATACTAAATAATGTATACGCCTTCGGCAAGGCAGTCGCCAGCTGTTCATATTAGGGACCGTTTCCACTGCAGAAGTATTACTATAAGATACAATTAGCGCTTTTTTAGCTTAACGCTGTATATTGTGTCTAGCAGTGTAAGCAAAAGAAAGGCGGTTAACACTCTATTCCTTCACTTTTATATCTAATTTTAAAACATCGTGCTGGCAGTTCTCATTGCCGCACTTTGCCTTTTGACTACAGGAGCGTGGTTTGTTTGTCATTTTGGTATTCGCTTTTAGAAATAGTAATTAAAAATTACACATACACATACACCAATACATATACCAATACGTACAACAATTCGATAGTGTTTTAAAATCATTAATGTACTCTGAGATCATGATAAATAAAAATAAGAGATGGAAACGTTTCATGGTTAGCAAGTTTTACATATCACATTACCCTTATTTGTCACAAGAAAGAAGAAACAAGCATTTATTTGAGCCGTCATAACTTAATTACCAAAATGTATTCCTAGAGAATCTGCTGAAAGAAATGCTTCCATTTGATTTGTGGGTTCCAGTAAGTTTACTTTATGATAAATGAATCTTATAAATACGATGAGGCGTAAGCGTCTGCCTGTAAACGCGACTGTTTGTGGGTTCGATTCCCACTCAGGGAAGATGGATTTTTCTATTTCCGTTTTCTTCGCCCTGTAAACTAGGTAAAATGCGGCGTTGAGTTCCGCCACTCAACACGCAATGCCTCGAAAAAGGCGGAAAGTGGGGACGGAGAAAGCAGGGACTAAGCAACGCAGTGTCTTAAGACTAGGTTCCTACAGTTCCCTCTACCTATTCTGCAATATGCGGGATAAGGCGTGAAGCTAAAAAAAAATATTATTTTTTTATTATTGATTTTTTATTATGCGTCACATTGCCAAACTTAAAGGGTTAATTAAGTTAAAGGTTAAGGGTTATTTAGGCAGATCAGCTTCTATTAAATTTTATCGCGTAATTAAAAGTTTCAGAAACTAGAAATGTATGAGTGTATCAAAAAAGTCTCCACAAATTTTTAATTTTCATTGTTTTGAAACTATACGATTATAACATTATTTCCGACAAATATTCATGTGTATGTTTCATTGGAAACAGCATATGTTTAATTTGTACGAATAATAAAGTGAAAATGGCTTTGTCTAATATTCTCGTCATTTTCTCGATTTGGCTTTTGGAATTTATCTCCTAGGGTTGGGTAGATACTGGTGTCTTGAAAGTAGCTGCTGCCATTTAATTTTTATATTTTCGAGTTTTCAAACGTAATAGCAAACCAATACAGTAAAGTAAATATATTAACTTTGTTGCATCCCAGTTTTATATTTTCGATATTCTGTTGTATACTTACTTCTTGTAATAAGTATTATTTATTATGAAATAAATACTTAATCTAAGTTATTTAGTTATTAGTTTTAGATATTAACTAATTAAAACATAAATTTTCTGAAAATATTCATATAAGGTTTCCCATAAACTATATATTGAGAATGTATGACAAAAATAATTATTTAATAATAACGGTCCTTAAGTAATTTAAGATTACTAAGGACCGTTGTAGCGCAGAGACGCAGTGTCTGCCAGACAGCATAAGGGGTTCTTCCAGGTTATTTCCACTGGAGGAGAATGAATTAAAATAATTTCATTTCCATTTTCCATTCTCCGACACTTAATAAGTAATGCCTCGAAGGAAGTTGGAAATAAGGGAATGGATAGTAATGGATAAACTTTTGAAAGTTTCATATATCTATTTAAGATACTAAGTCCCGTCAGCCACCTTATACAAGTAGACTTATTAAAGTATTTCTCGATTTCATGTAATCAGAAAATGCTGATGGTGTCAAATAAGGTTTTATAAAGCCATTTTCTTATTTCATTTTTGTGCTGGTCCCCTATGTTATTGCCAGGCTTAATAGCTACTCAACAATAACTTGCATCCACTGCTGATATAGTAAGTAGTTACATCGTCCCTGGCCGCTGAGTCGGCGCCTGGCATTTTCCAACATTCTAAGAACTAATTTCCGTATATTTTTGAAAACTTTGGGTGGTCGCATACACTTCTCGTATAATATCACATTAATATTAAGAATTAGTCTGTTTAAGGTATCTTAAAATGTCAGTTGTTATTTAAATATAATTTTATAATTAAAATAAACTTTTTTAAAAAAATCCTCCACCGCATTCCGAACTTGACTAAGTACTTACTAATATTACAAACATTTGAAAACCATTTGAACTATTTTTTCTCATCCTTAAATGTATAAAAAAATATTTTTCATGAAGAGAACCTTATATAAATAATTTGAATACCTTACTTCGTATTCATATAGTTAAGGTATAAATTTCATAAATATATCAAGAACAATATATTGCAGTCAACAACAATCCGCTTAAGATACACTTGTATTGTATTGTACAGTAAATAGTAATTAGTAGTAATGTAAGTATTGTACAGGCGGCCCAACCTCTTTATGAAGACACATCGATAGACGCACAAATTGTTTTTATCAATAGTAGTAGTTATAATTGACAAAAACTTACTTGTTACTGCGGGACGTCGTCCGACTCATTAACTCTTCTCCTGGAGTAACAGATAATAACTAAACTGAAAATACGAATAAATTTTTATGGTTCCTTTTTCATCTTAAATTGTATATTATATGTGTATATAGTATATAATGAATATAATGAACTACGCTCTGCTACCAGAAAATATATATAGTATATAGTGAACCACGCCCTGCTACCAGAAAATGTATATTGAATAGTGGAGGGTAGGGTGTGCCCTCGCGCGGGGTGTTCGCACAAGACTCTAAACTAGTCGGGGTTGCCATATATGAACAAACAATATGTATTGTAAATTTGAGACATTGTTTAAGTAGGGGAGCTCTCATTTAGTTCTAAATAGAATCTTATAAATGGACATTTCATTTCCAATTTTAAATTGTTTCACAAAATAAACCTTTAGCTTTCTAAAATAAGTATAAAATGGACATAGTCCACATTCTCATATTAATGTTATAATATACAAGATCGTATTACAGTCCTCTTGATTATATTTATGTATATGACTTTTTAAATACATATATATTGTTAATATATGATATATGATATGATACTAAGGTGGTAATACGTCTGTGTTACGCTGAAATACTCATTTCAATTCAAAATACTTTTTATATCTATACAATTTTGCAAGCATTATGAAGAGCCGTTATTATTACATATACTGGTAGCTATTCTGTTGGACACGAGTTCATGAGTTAGTGTTTTATATAATTGAGAGTATATGCGTTGTTTTTACAGTTTATTTAAGTTTCTATAATAATGGTGAAGTTACAATAAACTGAATTGATGGTGTTTTCAATGTTTTTAAAACGTTGTTCTTAAAAACCTATTTAACATATTATCGGTAAAATTCTATGTTCAACAGCAACCCAGCACAAAAATGTAATAAAATTAATGTGGCACAAAAATCACGCTTAATGTAATTTCTTCATACACTTGCTTCCGTTTACATTTTAAATAAAGCTTTATTTCGCTGATTTGCTAAATGACATAACATAACCTATATATAATATAAAATTTAAGGCAATCAGAGCGAATCATTTTCGATTAGAGTAGTATTGAGTTCCGTCTTGCAATATTTAATATCCTAAATTTGGACTGCATGCGCAGAAATAGTTTATGCTAAATATAGAACATAAGAATCAAAATCATTATGATCAAATTTAATTCAATAGATTTTAACTCCAGTACAAAATTATATTGTTTCCTTTTAAAATAAATTAATTAATTTTCGGCAACTTAATTATTTATTTACCCTTTCTACTTTAAGTAGAAACTGTACCCAGATATTAACAAGCATCGTAAAATTGAAAATTCCTTTATAACCCTCTAGGTCTAGGTCCTAAAACATATGATGTGTCATTTTACAACACTTATATGTAGTATACTGAAAAGAGTATTCGTAAAAAAATAATGATATCATAATTTAATATAAGAAAATGTTACACGTCTATCTACGGTCCGACTACGAAAATAAAGCCTCTCACATTAAATTAGGCAAATATGCATTAGTATAATAATTTATATTAGACCTAGAGAAAAGCTCTATATTGTTAAATAAATTCAGCAAAAGCATAATTCAGTGAAATATAGATATTTTACTGTTAACAATAAATAAAAATAAATTTGATCTTTTTTTATATTTATTAGACTACTGGAAGAGAACGTGTAGAATATTATAATACACTCTAAGACTAACTCTAGGCTTAGAGTTAAGCGTCTGACCAGGACTGTCTGTATATACGATGATTGAGAGCTCGGTGCCCATTCAAGGAAATCATTTCATTTCACAAAGCACACAAGACACATGTCATCGAGAATATACCAAAATTTACTTATATTTAATCTCTCGTTTTTGACTTAATAAATAGAACATTTGCTGTAGATAGGTTTAACTAAGCGAAGTGAAATTTCTAAAAAAATAGACTACTTATGTATTTTAAAGTATTGACTCAATCGCGTCTTTTGTATATAATAGTATAATAAAAAAGACCGCAGAATGAGATATCGAACTTTGTCTAGCCAAAGTTAAATATTCACTAAGTACGGATTGAACCTCCAAACTGTCAATCTCTGTCTCACTCACTTCACCACAACTCTTACGCCTTTAACTCTTCAATATACAATATTATATATTAATAATTAAAAATATATAACATTCACCTGATAAGAGTCGACAGACTTTTAACCTTAAAACAATATATTTTATTTCACCAATTTTTAAAATCAAAAAGCCAGTTATATTTACTTATAAATTTCTTATATAATTCGAATGCGACTCACGACAATGATAAGGCGTAATGGTAAAGGCTTATTCAATTATAGTATATCAAATGGTTCTAATGTGTACTGGTAATGTTGTGTTGTTAATTTTAATAGTAAAATTCGAATCTCAATCGATGTGGATGGAATATTTTAATTTTATCTGCCCTGGATACAATATAAATGTGCAGAGTTAAGTTCTCTCAACAAACAATGACTCTACCACTAGGTAAACCCTATGTATGCTTTACAAACTTACTCATATTCTGATAAAACAATGGGTCATTAAACTCCGTCATGTTAAACACGGAATTATTTGACATGTACTAGTACTAGTTTTCCGTCCTAACCCTACAATATACGTGATAAAACGTGAAGCTAAAAAAGTATTTCGTAATTAACGTTATGTTACGTTTACGGTTTTAATCCGTAATCAGGAACTGTTGGGTTATTGAAGTTAAGCTACTTTAATCCATCAAACAAACTAAAATATTCTAACTAACTAACTTTTTTGATAATAGTATTAAATGTTTAAAAAGATTGTTTGATTTGCAATTGTATTCTTGATCGCATTTTGAGTTAACATTATAATTAAATCTTTATATAGATTAGGTATTCGGTCATCTATTCAAAATTTCATAACAGTAAAAAAGAAAACTTCTGCCCAACTTTTTTCACCAAGCCTAAATCTTTCAAAACCGAATATTCAATAAAGAATTTTGAATAAATTAACACAATTTCCTTAATGATCTGCTTAGGAGTTTTTCATTTGATAATAATAGAAGTTTCAGTTTCCGTACTTCAAAAGGAAAAACCAGATTTCTTATGAGATCACTTTAATATCCATTTGTTGATGTGTCTGTTTATTGAGATTATTTTCTTTAGATTTTCTTCCTTGTTTAGAGGTCATAAGCTGAAATTAATGTTAAACATCATTTTTTAAGAAATTGATATTAGTCTTGGGCTTATATTTCTCCATGTATTTCACAATTTTTTAACTTATTATCTCTTTGAGAAAATATGTAGAAAAACATAACAAAGTTCAACCCATATTTATGACTCTTATATTCGTATGTAGCATACACAAATTTCCAGTTCGAAAAAAGATGTGAAGTTCCCCACTATAGTTCGTACTATGTACAAGCTTAAGTCGTAACGTAGTCTGAATATTAAGTGTTGTATAATATCCAATTCTTACCGCAATAGTTGCAGATTCGACACCTATACGAGTTAATGAATTGATTTCCATGGTTTGGGAAGACTAAAAGGTTAAATATCTCTAATTACCATGCAGTCTCTCGATTTCGAACGAGAAAGATGATAATGACACAATTCTTTCAGCTTTTCTGCGAAATGATAATAAGCTTATTAAGCTTATTATTATCAGCAAAGCGTTAATCGGACTCGTGCACTTACTTGTTAATCGACAGAAAGCACAATGTTTTGAATATGGTATTGAATTGTATTGAATTTTGTCCTTGGAAACAAATTTGGAAGAGGTTTATTTCAGACATAAGATCTCCACTGTAATAAATAATAACATTTCTTATTTTGTAGTATTTATGAAATAAATGTTTTATATATATATATACAGAATGTATCTGACACGGCGGCCATTATCAAAACTACTTATAGGGGAAAATATTTTGAGCCTATATGCAAAAAACTATTTAATAATTATTAATAGTTTGGGTACAGCATAATTTTTTCCATATCACGATATTTATACGTGCTGTGCAACGCGTGAGGTAGACATCATTACATACGAATGACGTACTACAAAAATACTATTAAACATTGTCAATCTGTCACCTTTCATTTAAAAAAATCTCTGTCCCACTCTGACAGTATAGTGTAAGCTTGCGTCATACTTGGCTTACATACAAATGGCGTTTTAGTTTGGAACAATAATTTAATTGTTTTGTTTGAAAAAAAAAATATTTTGAAAATTCTACTTTTTTTATAATTTTAACAAGTTTATAAAGACCAGTTTATAGTATGCTGAAATAAAAGTAGAAGTTAAAGCCACACCTGTATAATACTTAAAACTAATGTTGAGAGAATTTGTACATGACCCAATTTTAGTGACATTGCTTATTAAAATAGTGAAATTAAAATTCAAGTCAAGTTTCAAAGCGAGAAAATAAAAATATTTTTCGAGTGGGAATCAAACAGACAAACGTAACGCTTACAGATGCTATCCTAATACTACGCCTTCCCGTGCCTTTCAATTGATCATTCCACTCTTCGCTTTATTAATACTATCAAAATATTAATGAACTGCCGCGTCCTTTTTGGGGTCTAATTTTGCTTATCCAAGTAAATATTATTCATATTGGTCCAGATTTTTATCAGCCCTAAAATTAATTAAAAATAAAAATTTCCTGTCATTTTGTAGATGTTGTGGTGAGCTATAAAGTATTTTCTTTTATTTTATACAATATCGAACATTATATTATATTATGTGACGAGAGTAATATAAAGTTCGTTGAAAGTTAGAAATAATAAGGCCAATGTGGATATCAGCCTAATTTTTTTATTAATTTTATTACAGGCGACTTAATATTGTTAACAATTTCATCAACGGTTTTTACTCGAGGGGATCGTTCTTTGAAGAGTCTAATTAATTTTATTTATTTACGAAATATATTTATTTTAATAATCTCTCTCAAGTAGATGTTTTATAGCTACACACTTTATCCCGCACATGGCAGGATAGGCAGAGAGCACTGCAGGAACCATAAGAACCTAGTGTTAAGACACTCTGTTGCTTTGTCCCTTTTTTCTCTGTCTCCGCTTTTCGCCTTTTTCGAGGGACTGCATGTTGAGTGAGTGAAAAAGGTGAAAAATTGGGAAATTAGCAAAGAATTTTTTAGAGACATTTATTTTATATTTTGTTCATTGAGAAAATAAGTTATCATTGAGAATTATCAGACGTTAAAACAATTCTCATCCATTTCACAATACAGGGCTATATATATTAGAATGACTATGATCATAGGGTCGTGTAGGTTTTATGTAATGTCGATGAATATTTCTACATTAATAATAAATACATTATTGTTATAGATAGAATTAGTCGTCGTGGCGCAGAGGCGTATCGTCTGCCATATGCGGGATAAAGAGTGAAGCTAAAAAAAATTAATAGAATTAACTAAATTAAAGCCTTTTTTTTCATGATACACTTATATATAAATTATTGAGAGGATCTCGGACAGCGGAGGTTTAATGCATTTTAAAGCAGCCCCGTTAAACCTATACTTGGGTCGCAAGTCCCAAACGCTGCTCGAAGCACCTCTTCCTACAATACAACGGACCTGGCACCCGCACGTCCATGGAGTGATAAGTAGTTTTTTCTCTCTAAATTTTCAGCATTTTTCTAGATTTCATTGTCGATATCTTATTAATAAAAAATTAAGAATTTAAAAATTTATAGAGAATTTATAAAGAATTTTTAGTCACGAAATTGCTCAAGACTTAAGCAATAAATATACTGGAAAATCAAGATGCGCGCCGTCAGGGCGTCAAATTGCATTTGCATTTCGTAAGAGTGGGGAAATTAGGATTAATCAAATTCTCTATGAAAATCGAACTCGCAACTATCATATTTAAAGTCGGGCACAATAACAACTTTAAGATGCATATTTAAACAATTGTTAAATAATATAGGTGTACATAGAGCAATATAATTGAATTAAATGAAAGTTTCTGTTTTTAGCACAAAATTGCAAGTACATTAACACGAAAAAACAAATCAGTGGTTGTCATTATCCAAAAGATATAATAAAAGACCATTCTATTTTTAGTACATATTTATTTAAAATAAAACATTCATTTAATAACAAGCTCAATATGACTATATTAATTTCGGACTTTATTCACATAAAATACGTATAAAATATAAAATGTATCACTTCTTCTGGTCTTAGTTTCTTAGACGCCTAAAGTGTTTCCTACACAGCTGTAGATCTACTTTTGTGATACTCGTGTAAGACGCGGCATCGCTCGTGTCGCGCGCAGTGCAGCCGCGCGGGCGGGTGTCAGGCGGGCCCGCGCGGCTTCGGTGCTTCGAGCCGCTCGGGTACAGCTGTTAACGAGGTCTCGGCGAATCGAACGCCTAGTCTTGTTCTTACTCGTCCATTCTAGAAGTAATACGGACTTATATAACACTTTTTCTTTTTATTATATCCATCTATATTGTATCTCACGAAAAATAAACTTGGCAAAGGCTCTATTCCATATTTACAACCTACTTAGTTTTTTTTTTTTAATTTTGTCTCACTACTTAATTAACTATTTATAATACATATTTAATTATGAAATTGTAATTAGAAATTTAAGTGCTTATCAAATTTTACCTTGACTGTTTTCACCAAACATGTGCCGGGACTGTGGTTCCTATATTTCAATGAACTCGACCCAGAAATACCTGAAGACGATATTTAAAATTAATAAAGTATAAAATTAAAAAACATATACCACTGTATTTAGCAATATTTGACTAATTAATTAATAAATGGCTACACGTTTTATCCGACGTATGGTAGAAAGAGAAAAATATTAATTAAATTACGGTGTATCATATTATTAATCATACTTATTGAAGTTTGATAAAATATCCTATTGATAGTGTGATTTTAGTTCCGCTATTTGGGATTTTTCCCTTGTTGAAATGATTTTGTACAGGTTACTGCAAACAATACGTTTGTTTTTGAATCCTCTTACCGTAACAATAAAGCTATCTAAATTGTAACAGCACTTCCAATTTCCGATCAGTAATCCGTCACTAATATTATTGATTCCAGTAGATTTTGAATAGATCGGTAAATACATTGAATAACTCAGTACTTACACAATACCTACTCTATACACAAGCACAAAATTTAATTCTACTAGATAGGCCGTAATAGTTCAGTGGCACAGAGTCTCACATTTACTATTATATCCAATTCGAATCCGTATTACAGTCGGTTACAATTCAAGCTGACCTACTTAGAAATCAGCTTTCAACTTCCATTAAAAAAAAATAGATAATTTAACAACATTTGATCTCTCAATTAAATGTATCTATGTATAAAATACTTAAGTCTGTTCTGTTTTTTTCAATTTTTTATATAATTATAGAAATATTTTTTGCATCACAAGAAAATTAATGCATCGCATTATATCAGCATATGACCATAAAGAATACACTCTTGACCAATTACAAACTACTTAAGATATGCAAAAATAATGTGCTAATTCAAATTCAAATTCAAATAATTTTATTCAAAATGAGAATACATGATTCATATTTTGAACGTCAAAAGCACTACCACCGGTTCGCTAAAGTTAATGCCTCAGACCTGAGAAGAACCGGCGCAAGAAACTCAGCGGGACTTTTCTTTTTTTTAAGTAGTCAATATTTTTACATTAATTCATTTTGATAATGACACATTTGAAACAGACTGGAGCGAGCATCTCATTGCCAAGGTGTGTTGTCATTTAAAAATCATTAATCAGGTGAATCCGGTACCTTTAACACACAAACGTCTTCTCACAATTCTTTTAAATTGTAAGACTACGCTTGATTTACTTTATTTTTTTTTTAAGTTGTATTACGTAAAACCAAAAGATAGAGCATATAATAAGTACTGCAATAAAAATATAGTGAAACTCCATAAGTAAATTAATCCCTTGTACGATTAGTCGCAGTTGACCACAGTTCATTTCTATAGAGATGTAGATTTATTTTATTGACAACAACTTAACTAGACTAGTCTTTCTTTGAAATAGGTCATAACTACTGACCTTTGTTATATAGATGTGAATAAATGAAATAAATGGGATAAATAGACTCGAGCGAAATAATATTAAAGTTCTTCAAAACAAATATTGAACAAAGAAGCCGCTGTTAATTTATGCTATATATATGTTAGACTGTACGGTAAACGTAATAAGTAAGGTTTCATAAATATTTTCTTGGATATGAATCTGATAGTAAACTTTTTATTTTATAGTAATTATTTAAAATTGTTATTGTACACTAATTTAGTTTTTAAGCCTCTTGATTTGCATGACTGAACGAACACATATTGATTATTGATTATGAACAATATCGTCTAAATAAAAAGAAAACACACTTAACGAAATTTCAATAGGTTACTTCTTCTTATAATTATTTCTTTTCTCACAAATAGAACAAACTCTTAATATATATACATATATATATATATATATATATATATATATATATATATATATATATATATATATATATATATATATATATATATATATATATATATATATATATATATATATATATATATATATATATATATATATATATATATATATATATATATATATATATATATATATATATATATATATATATATATATATATATATATATATATATATATATATTCTTTCTCACAATATAACTCTTATATATATACATATATATATATATATATATATATATATATATATATATATATATATATATATATATATATATATATATATATATATATATATATTATATATGTGTATATATATTAAGAGTTTGTTCTATTTGTGAGAAAAGAAGTAATTATAAGACGCAGTAACCTATTGAAATTTCGTTAAGTGTGTTTTCTGTTTATTTAGACGATCTTGTTCATAATCAATAATCAATATGTGTTCGTTCAGTCATGCAAATCAAGAGGCTTAAAAACTAAATTAGTGTACAATAACAATTTTAAATAATTACTATAAAATAAAAAGTTTACTATCAGATTCATATCCAAGAAAATATTTATGAAACCTTACTTATTACGTTTACCGTACAGTCTAACATATATATAGCATAAATTAACAGCGGCTTCTTTGTTCAATATTTGTTTTGAAGAACTTTAATATTAGTTCGCTCGAGTCTATTTATCCCATTTATTTCATTTATTCACATCTATATAACAAAGGTCAGTAGTTATGACCTATTTCAAAGAAAGACTAGTCTAGTTAAGTTGTTGTCAATAAAATAAATCTACAACTCTATAGAAATGAACTGTGTTCAACTGCGACTAATCGTACAAGGGATTAATTTACTTATGGAGTTTCACTATATTTTTATTGCAGTCCTTATTATATGCTCTATCTTTTGGTTTTACGTAATACAACTTAAAAAAAAAAAGTAAATCAAGCGTAGTCTAACAATTTAAAAGAATTGTGAAAAGACGTTTGTGTGTTAAAGGTACCGGATTCACCTGATTAATGATTTTTAAATGACAACACACCTTGAGAATGAGATGCTCGCTCCAGTCTGTTTCAAATGTGTCATTATCAAAATGAATTAATGTAAAAATATTGACTACTTAAAAAAAAAAGAAAATCCCCGCTGAGTTTCTTGCGCCGGTTCTTCTCAGGTCTGAGGCATTAACTTTAGCGAACCGGTGGTAGTGTTTTTGACGTTCAAAAAATGAATCATGTATTCACATTTTGAATAAAATTATTTGAATTTGAATTTGAATTTGAATTAGCACATTATTTTTGCATATCTTAAGTAGTTTGTAATTGGTCAAGAGTGTATTGTTTATGGTAATATGCTGATATAATGCGATGCATTAATTTTCTTGTGATGCAAAAAATATTTCTATAATTATATAAAAAATTGAAAAAAACAGAACAGACTTAAGTATTTTATACGTAGATACATTTAATTGAGAGATCAAATGTTGTTAAATTATCTATTTTTTTTTAATGGACGTTGAAAGCTGATTTATAAGTAGGTCAGCTTGAATTGTAACCGACTGTAATACAGATTCGAATTGGATATAATAGTAAATGTGAGACTCTGTGCCACTGAAATGTTACGGCCTATCTAGTAGAATTATATTTTGTGTTTGTTTATAGAGTATTGTGTAAGTACTGAGTTATTCAATGTATTTACCGATCTATTCAAAATCCACTGGAATCAATAATATTAGTGACGGATTACTGATCGGAAATTGGAAGTGCTGTTACAATTTAGATAGCTTTATTGTTACGGTAAGAGGATTCAAAAACAAACGTATTGTTTGCAGTTACTTGTACAAAATCATTTCAACAAGGGAAAAATCCCAAATAGCGGAACTAAAATCACACTATCAATAGGATATATATATATATATATATATATATATATATATATATATATATATATATATATATATATATATATATATATATATATATATATATATATATATATATATATATATATATATATATATATATATATATATATATATATATATATATATATATATATATATATATATATATATATATATATATATATATATATATATATATATAGCAAAAGCTTCATATATTTATTTGATCAACTTTTCATTGCTATTACTTACGTAGATCTTTTTATCTTTATTATTTATAAAATGTTAATCCATCTCTGAAGGTAGAGTAAATTATGGAAAATTTTTTTGAAGAAGCATTCCTTAAAAACTCCTTTATATGTTTTGTTTTTTAAGTATTTTCTATCACTAGTTTAGATGTACACTTAATTCATTAATACATAAGCATTTTTTCCTGATTTATAATGTAATTTGTAACAATTTTTGGATGGCAGGTATATTTTAATCTTACAGAAAGACTTAGATCTTATAAAATATGCAATCTATGCGAAACCTGATAATATTTTATATGAACTATGAAGTCCCAATAGACGACCGTCGTGGCGCAAAGGCGCAATGTCTGCCTGTAACGCGACGGTTACTGGGTTCGATCCCCAGTCGGGGAAGATGGATTTTTCCATTTCCATTTTCTTCGCTCTGGCAACTAAGGCAAATTGATAACTGTGTCCTTTCAACGATCACGATACCAAGACATAATGTATCGGATGTACCGATCCAATTGAACCTAAATAATTTAATTTTTAATTTTGATAATAGTTACATTTTTTCATTTGTATATAATTTATTTATATTAAGAAATATTTTATTATATATTAAAATAAAAACTAACAGATTTTATTTTTATTTCTTTTTTTTAGCTTCACGCTTTATGGGAGGGTAGGGAGAGGAAACTACAGGACCATATGATCCTAGTGTTAATACACTCCGTTGATTTAGTTCTTGCTTTCTCCGTCCCCGCTTTTCGCCGTTTTCAAGGCTTTACGTGTTGAGTGGCGGAACTCAACGTCGCACTTCGCCTAGTTTCCAGAGCGAAAAAAATGGAAATAGAAAAATCTATCTTCCCCTAATGGGAATCGAACCAACAAACCGTCGGGTTTACAGGCAGACACTAAGCCTCTGCGCCACAACGGTCCTCGTTACTCGTACTGTGACGTTATGTAGAAGTGTAAATTGTTTAAATTCTAACAGTGTTTGTAATGTTTCAATTATTAAAAAATACTCATAAATTTACATACACGCGGAGAGCCGCGCACGTTCGTAAAAAAGGAATCCAAAGCTTTTGCTTCATTTATTAATATATAAAATACGATCTCGTATATTTTTAGTTAACTTACAAATATTTTTCAGAACCTATCGTGGCCAAAAATCACTTTTTCTTTTTTAAAACATTACGTATAACAAGTATCCATCGATCCAGTTTAGAAATATTTGCCTTCACAAATACAATGACCTTAGCGAATAAATCTTTCTTATAACCAATTAATATATTTTCTAAAATATAGAAAAAATATTAAAAGTAACAATACCAGCACTGTCCGTTATAGAAGTAGACCAGCAACACGTACTCTTGAAAATCCTTTGACTCAACCCGCTCAGGCGCAATGCATAAGAACCATATACTAGTGGGTTCATACATGAATTGGACACCGCCATCGCGAAGAGGAGGTCTTGAACTTGAGGCGACACGCGAGACGCCGAGTCTCTATCCACCATGTACCTGATAGTTAATGTTAACTTTAATTAATTTATTAAGCAAACGTGAGTGGTAAGCGAGGCAAGAGAAGACTTGGGTTGACTTTCGAAAACACAGTATCGAAGATACTGGAGGAAGATCACGTAAAAGGCATGAGGACTCCCCGGAGAGCATGTATGAAGGGGTTAAGTGGACGAGGCGAAAGAGATATGCAGGGATCGCAGCGTTTAGCGCTCTGTTCTATGTATGTATCTATGTATGTGTGTATGTGTGTGTATGTATGTATGTGTGTATTAATGTATGAATGTATTACACGTATGGGGAAAGTAATGTTAGAATAGAGGGAACCAAAAAACCTGGGAACGGAATGATTAGGTTCCGCTGCCTACCCTATGACAGAGATGGGGCTAAAAAATCTAATTCTCTTATTTAATCAACACTGAGTCACACTGTGGAGTACATTATTTGGGTCGTCCTTTCTTTCTATCCTGCTTCACAAATACTGAGTATTTATTTTTATTGTTCAATAAACACACCCTCACGTATTTACGTTATTTCTCTAAGATCTGTTACGAATCCATTTCTCTGGTTATACAAACATTAACTTATTTTTCTGCCTCTTATTTAATGTGGATAGATTTTGAGCTAGTATTATTTTTATTCAACCAATAGTGATTTATTTATACGAATGTCTATATAAATACTAAAATAATATTGAAACATTTTATATTTACACTAAATAGGTCAAATTTCAATGTTAATGTATATACAAAAATATATATCATATGAGTCTTTACTTTTTAGCATTGTTTTATTTAGTATTTTTTTATTAAAAAGTCGTATAAATCATAACTGAAGTAAACTGAACTATCGTAGGTTATAAGCGTTACAATTGTGTGTATGCGTTATGTCATTTTCACATATAGTCCAAATCTAGGAGAAAATTCTTACAGTGCTATTTTGATAAACAAAACGTTACCACATAGTGATGGTGGCGTAAGGCAACCAGCACAACGCGAACACTGTCACGATGATGACAGTCATGCGTAGAGTGCGGCGTCTCGCCCTCTCCAGCACTCGCTGGTCGGAGCGGCGGAGACGGATCGAATTTATATTATGACTACATTTCTCTGCAACAATGGAAAAGTGATTACCCGCAAATATATCTAATGTCCAGCATATAGTATGACAGGCAGAAGGAACCTTTTTCTTTTTTTTTGTCGCTGGGAAAAAAATGCCATTACGCATCCTCTTCTCGTCTGGGGACGGGAGAGGGATATTTGGGACTCCCCGATAAAAGCGTTCACGGTATACCCACTAAAAATACCCAGCGGCACTCCGACTTCACCTGCGTAGAGAGGGCCTGGGAGTCCATAGCATCCAGGCCCCAGGTAGAAGAAACCTATATAAAATTATTCCGTTCCTTACATTTACAAAACTTTATAATATTTTAAGCAGCTCATAATTTTATTGCGTAGTATAATAATTCTCCCAACCAGCTTTATGGCTTTACCTAATTAAATCAATACACAGTTATTATAGGTGTAGCAATTAAATATACATAATTCTGGTACACAAGTCATTCGACGGTTGAGGTGTCCAGTTGGAGACATTGCGTGTTGAGTTTCGGAACTTTAGCACAGATTACAGGATCAAACTCACTACCATATTGTTTACAGTGAATGTATTCATACGTATGTTTGTAAAATATATATATTTAAGTTTTATTAAATGAAACATCACTTATCGCTTCAGTGTTACATTTTTTAAGCGGAGACGGAGAAAGCAGGGACTAGGCAACGGAGTGTCTTAACACTAGGTTCCCGCGGTTCCCTCTGCTTACCCTGCCTTGTACGGGATAAAGCGTGAAGCTATTTTTTAATGTAAAAGATGAAATCTACATTAAGATTACATCCATTTTCAAATATTGAAATTTTACAGGTTAAAATTTTACGCCATTTTGATGATTAAATTGGAATCCACATTAAACTAACGTGACGTGACGTTAGTCACTCTTGTAAGCATTTGCATTATGTACATAAATAAAAATTGTGTTAAAAAGTTTTTATATAGTTTTCAATACCATCATATGGCGGCTGATATGAATAGCTAGTGCCGAATATGATTTTAAAGGACTAGCCAACTATCTAACTAGTCAGTTTTAAAGATCTTATGTTGTAACATTACTATATAATTATTATTACTATATTGATGACTACAGCAGTGAAAGAAAAAATAGTATCAGAGTATCTACATCAATGAAGACGTATATATTGTAAATTTTGCCAAAGCTAATTTAAAATAAAAAAATATTCATGACAATACTTTATGTCTCTATACTGTCCTTGTTAGCTCTATTAAATCTGTTTCTAGTAAGCGACTATTCTTAGAGGTGAAAAAATAAATTTTATCCGAAGAGAAAATCAATTGTTGTTTTGTAGAATTTTTACATAAAATTAACCGCTTTGTGTAGCATTTATCTAGGTAAGAGTGTTGAATTGTATAGCTTAAGGCGTAACGAAATTACTTTGCCTACTCACTTTTAGCTGCTATTATAAGAAGTTATAAATAGAATTGGAAATATGAACATGATTATGTCGAAAAACAAGGTTTATTCACATATTGTATTAGAAATTCTAGTGAAGTGATGTATTTTCATATAATTATTTGCTGTGCCTGCAGCAACTTACCGAGAGCGAGTGACTCGTACATCACTTTCACCATCAAAAGAAAGAACGATATTATTCTCTGTCGCACGTATCTATACCAAATACCAGTGTTATATTTTGTACTATTATTATAAAACTATTATATTATTATTTTAATATTTTAAAAAGCTTTTTTTAAATGCTGTTTCCCAAAAAATTATAAAACTTGAATTATACATTATGATTATCATTTATCATTGGTATTCGTCACTTTACTACAGATCCCTCGATACACTAGTTCAACTTGTCACATTTTTTGTATCACAATACCACATTAAAAATATGAACGCAGCGGGATTTGAGCCCGTGCCTCTTGTGCAAGCGCGCTCTTACCACTATGCAGCCATGCATTCTTTATTACGCTGCATTGAATCTTTTATATGCTCTTCTATGGATCTCTGTAGGGATTTTTACAAATTTCCCCTACCCTAAGTCAAGTTTTACTAAATAAATCGTTTGATAATTAAATGTAATATTATTATACTTTGTATCTGAAGAGTAAATAAACATAAGATCATTTTGTCTATATATCAGTTTATCCGTCTGTCTGACATGATTATTTCCTCGAGAACGAATAAAGATATCAATCTGCCGCGAGGACCGTCGTGGCGCAGAGGCATAAGCGTCTGCCTGTAAACGCGACGAATTCTAAGTTCGATTCCCACTCGAGGAAGATGGATTTTACTATTTCCATTTTCTTCGCTCTGGTAACTAGGGAAAGCGCGGCGTTGGGCTCCGTCACTCAACACGCAATGCCTCGAAAAAGGCGGAAAGTGGGGACGAAAAAAAAGCAGGGACTAAGCAACGGAGTGTTTAGTCCCTGCTTTTTTTAGGAGTGTTTAGTGAGTGTTACAACGGAGTGTTTTAACACTAGATTCGTATGGTTCCTGCAGTTCCCTCTGCCTACCCTGCCATGTGCGGGATAAAGCGTGAAGCTATAAAAAAAAATTGCCGCATTCTGTATGAAATTCGCGTGACCATGTAAAGCCTGTAGAGTATTTTTTTTTATAGTTCTACTATATAATTTGGCAATTAAGAACAAGAAGAATGAAGAATAGGCGAAATTTATAGACGTATTTCAGGAAATAACCAGTACATACTTATGACTTTACTAAATGAGTGCTTTATGCTTTTTAAATCTAAATTTATACAGAATAAGTATTTAGCTATACTACAACAATACAATAACATATATAAGCCGCAACTGCGCCTTATTACATCAAAAAACTACTATACATTTCTTTATATTCGTTATCTTTAAAATCATTTTCTTTACAAAGCAGCCAAGTGAAGCGAAGCGAACCGAGTTATGAATATCAGGCGAAGGTTGATGAAACCAGTCATAAAACATTACTTTCATTCTTTTTACAATTAGAACACAAAAACATTAACGTCAAAACAAAATCTAATCACAGAAAGATTCCACTGTAGATTTTTTCATTAAATCGAGAATTCTAAAAGTAAAATCGCATCGAGACTTTATAATAAACGTTAATCCGTTAAAATACTTTGGACTATAAAGTCTGTTCCACGCGTGGGTGCTATACGTGTCATTTGTGATGAAAGTCTTTTTCACATCCTTGGTGATATTACCGTAGTTTTAGATATCAATTTATTCATTACAGACCATCACGCGTCGGCGCAGCATCTAACTATGAACGCGATGGTTGTATGAGAATTTCGGAGAGGGAAACTTATTTATTTTATTTACCTCGCTCTAGTAACAACATGAATGTTCTGGCCCTCAGTAAGTAATATCCCACTGGGTTCTCTCCATCATACGTGCTGATGATGTGACAAAATAATATATGTCACGGTTATATCTATTGCTTTAGTAGTTTTAACTTATTAGTTAACGTCATGATAACAGGAGTTGTAATTAAAAAGAACCATCATAAGGCTAATATTAAAGAAGTCATCTACTGTTCGATCTATATTAGCCTCTTTAGCAATTAGGGAATTAATTATCATCATTTCCCATCATTTGGCTGCAGTGAGACAACGATGTAGAGTTTCGCCACTAAGACACTGAGAGACACGCTAGATACCGGTAACGGTCTTATCACTAAATACTCTTTGCCTCACAATTTTTTTGATGAGAAAAAAAGCTAACAAGCCTTTTGCTCGCCTGATGGTAAGTGACCATCGCCATCCAGGACCTCGTGCGTTACAAGACTTGTGGCATTGGCCAGAGGAAGCGACGTTTTATTGTATGTATATTTTAAAAGAAAGATATGGTATTAAATAGGTCTTACAATACTTATTTAGTGTCTACTTAAAAGAGTTTCAATAAATTTCATTATAAATGGACCCTTTGTACTAAATAAATCCTTTTGTTCTGTCGACGTATAGACTATGAAATTATAATGGATTTAAGTTTAAGTTAAAATCATATAATATGTTTCATCATATTATATGAAAATGTTGTCGTTGGTATAAAAATAGGATGAATTTATAATAAATTATATAAAATATTAGAAATTCTAAGACCACCGTGGCGGACAGGCACAAACTTGAGGTTTGTGGGTTCGATTCCTACTCGGGGTGTATATATTTTTTCTTTCTGTTCGCGCGAGTTTTTCAACGCACAATGCTTCTAAAAGCGTGTCTTAATACTAGGCACACTAAAACAAACAATTAATTGCTTTCCAAGATGTTTTTCTTTTTAACAATTAACAAAATAATTGAGATTGAAAGCGTACTGTTGGGATTAAACGTATAATTTGCTCAATTTCAAAATTTTAAACTCACCAGTAAGCTCATGGCTACTCCTTCTTATCTCACAAAATATGCAGACATAGCACACGGAGATCACCAGCAGTGGCACGAAGTACATCGCGCATAAACAAAACACGTTGTATGCCACTTCTAGACGGACGCTAGCGAACGCGTCGAAAGACACGCACTGCTCGAATCCGATGACGTAAGGATGATGCTTCACTCGGAAGACGACGCTCTGTCAACAATTTATTAACATTAGCTATAAAGTAATTTCCAGCTTTGTAAGGAAGAATCGACCTTGTAATATTTAGATAGACCAGCGTATACATGCGATGATCATGAGGTCGATTCTGTCTAGTGAAATGTTTTTAGTTGACACGTCATATTAAAAGAAATCATTCATCACAGCGTGTGTCTGTGATATGCACATGTACATTTATTTGCTGAATTACTTAACGGAAGACTACCGTCGTGGCAGAGTGTGGAAATATTTTTACAAAACAAAATATATAGGGTTATTAAGAGATGACAAAAGTCTGTGTTTGAATGTTTGTCTGTTTGCACACGATAATCTCAGGGACTGATATTTGGCTATTTTGTTAAAAGCTAAGAATGATGACATAAAGATTTTTAGAAATTCTGCCTTAACAGGGGTGATAAAGGGGGGGTAAGTTTCTATGAAACTCCGTCAGTTTTGAAGCTAAATCGAAGAAAATTAAAGCAGCTTACATGAATTCTAAGCTTTTCTGCCCTTCTGCCCTTTTGTGACGATTACCTGTTTAAAGAATCACAACGAGAAGAATCATCCCTAGCATAAATAGATAGTCAAAATCTTACTTTATCATGTGGTAGCGGATTATAAAATACATTTTATTAAAAAATTGTAACATTTCGTAATATAATATATTCAAAAAATTTAAAAATCATTTATTTTATGTTTAAATACAAAACAGGGCTTTTTTACCTTCACTACGCTTTATCCCGCATATGGCAGGGTAGGCAGAGGCAACTGCAGGGACCGTGGGAACCTAGTGTTAAGACACTCCGTTGCTTAGCCCCTGCTTTCTTCGTCCCCGCAGTTATATCATAATAATTCCTTTTTCATAACAATTTAAATGAGAAATGTTGGTCCAAATCAAATATTATCAAGACTGTCTAGGTATATGTTAGAAATTACTAAAATACTTTAACGCGGGCATACCAAAAAAATATATAATGTGCGTAATATATATATATATATATATATATATATATATATATATATATATATATATATATATATATATATATATATATATATATATATATATATATATATATATATATATATATATATATATATAATATATATATATATATATATATATATATATATATATATATATATATATATATATATATATATATATATATATATACGAGTATATATATCCTATACCCTAAGGTTGCCTGGCAGAGATCGCTTATAGCGATAAGGTCGCCTGCTGTACATTATTACTTCTTTATGTATGGTTTTTTTTTTTTGTATATTTTACATATGGTGTACAATAAAGTATTATTATTATTATTATTATATATATATATATATATATATATATATATATATATATATATATATATATATATATATATATATATATATATATATATATATATATATATATATATATATATATATATATCGCTTAATTTCTTACAAATTATGCTGATTATATAAAATTATAACCTCGGAATTTCAATGAAAACGTAAGAAATTTTGTAAAGAATAAGTTGTTATATATAGCTAAATACTTTTATCTACTACCTTCTAAGCTTTCATTTGAAATACCAAATTTCGCCTAATAAATTTATATGCGTGAGGCCACATACATATTGTAAAATTTCTTAATAAACTTCAATAATTGCTTTCATAGTCTTTTTCTATTACATTATGTATACATAATGTAATAGAAAAAGACTTACAGTACTCTAACACAGCCGGATTCGATAAGTGACATGTGGAAATGAAAGCTGCTTGTCTTACAATAAAAAGATCTCCCTAGTATGGATCGACCCGAATAGTCGGCTTTTACAACCAAAATACGTCTAAAGTGAAATTTAAAAATATGTATGAAAGGCAGTGTCATTTATGCCTTTGATGTCAAGCTCTGCCACGCATTTATGCACGCTTAAACTGACTTACTCAACAAAATGCTTTTAAAAAATGTACAATTCTATACAATATTTATTTATTATAAACATACGAGGAATATGATATTTTCAATAACGTGTTTCTTTTTTTATTTTATTTTTATTGTGTAAATTTTATAACAGAAACAAACAGAATATAAGACTTTCACAAGCTTCGTAATAACATCAGTTCATTAATACGTTTAAAATCTATAAGCAAATTATTTAAAATATATATTAAAAGAACGGAGAAAGCAGGGACTGAGCAACGGAGTGTCTTAACACTAAGTTCACACGGTCCCTGCAGTTCCCTCTGCCTACCCTGCCTTGTGCGGGATAAAGCATGAAGCTATATTAAAAGCTTTTTAAAAAAAACTAACTGATATAGAAATTTTGAAAACAAAATAATGAAATTATTTATTTTACTTTTTATTTGATCCACCATGAAATCTAGAGCATTTACGCGGGACACATGTGGCAACATGCACATGCAAGTTTAAAATAATTGAATGTCCTCAGTATGTCAGTTAGCATGGTTCAGACACTTTTGTCATATCACTTTACTTTGTTGTGGAGTTAATTTAAATGTAAGCGTGTTTCGTATTTTTTCATACTTAATATTCATAAACGAAAGCCATGACGGTGTAAATACAACAATTATTTTACACTTTTACTATGCGAAGTATGTTAAAGCAATGAATATATAAAGGGAATAAATTACACATTTGAATGGCTCTGAATAATGACGTAAAATTTAAACAGTTAGACGGAAGGGAAACTCTATTTTGCTTTTAGATAATATTATATTCTAGTAAAACGTATTACTTTATGATTCAACATATTGTCCCGAGTTTGGAAGGAAAAAACATCTCTTGGAGCTAATCATTGGATTTATTAAGGATAGCTCAACTATATAACGAAAATTTAGGACCATGGGGACATGACTGACAAACAAGTCTGATGCTGTTGGTGCTGATTCTGTCAGTCGTAAAATGATCATCCCTTTACTTGATATATTATTTATTATCCTGAAGTTAATAAAATAAAATAGAATAAAAAATAATACGTAAAATAGAATAGTACAAAACTGGCATCAAATTAAATAACAGTTTCATTCTAACATTTTCTCGAGCATTCATCGTAGGTAGAGACAGCCTAGCACGTAGACAATCAGTCAACAGCTTAATACGTCAACTTCACATTTTGTGGTGCTTGAAAATAATTCCCTGAGTGAGGTTGAACTACAACTACCACGTGTACACGTCACGTCTTACTGCGCCGACATAGTAGCAAAGTTAATTAATACATTAACTTAAGGTAAAACATTCATGTTAATTTTTTTTTTATTGAGGACCGTCGTGGCGCAGGGGCGTAAGCGTCTGCTTGTAAACGCGACGGTTTCTGGGTTCGATTCCCACTCGAGGAAGCTGGATTTTTCTAATTCCATTTTCTTCGCTCTGGCAACTAGGCAAGGTTGAGTTCCGCCACTCAACACGCAATGCCTCGAAAAAGGCGGAAAGCGGGGACGGAAAAAAAGCAGGGACTAAGCAACGGAGTGTCTTAACACTAGGTTCGTATGGTTCCTGCAGTTCCCTCTGCCTACCCTGCCATGTGCGGGATAAAGCGTGCTAAAAAGATTGAAGCGTGTGATCGAGAAAAATTCGTATAATTTATGAGTGATACAAGCTGATTTACTATCTTTATGTGACATTAAGAAGAATTCTCTTGACATACAGAGAAATAGACAGACACGTGGCAAAGACAAATACGACAAATCCTTACATGGAGGCATATCTGTACACAGGAAAATTACGTAACGTGCATACTAATATGAAAATCAGCAGAAATCTTAATGGAGTAAGCAAATACAAATCCTGTACTAATTGATAGTGCTCCTGCTCAAGTGATTTCAATTTGGATAGGATTTCCAGCAATTTCAATGGGAACCGATAATCACAGAAGGAAAATTATGTTTTTAGATAGATAACGTTTTAAGATCGACACAAATGAAAACAAATAACAGTTAATGTAAATAAATAAAGATATTATCTCCACTTCCAGAGAGAGTGCGTACATAAAATTTAAGATAAAGTGCCTTCACTTAGAATATATTTTGGTAATAGCACTAGAGTTTAGATTTAGACAGTGAAATACGTCTGAGAATCATGTTTATTCATTTCACATTGAATTAGTATATAATTTATGATATATTATACTGCTGGTCCGTAAATAATGGAAGTTACAGCAGAAATTAAGCGCGTGTCTCTTGGAATTTTTGTGAATTAAACTGATCTAGTGGACCATACATACTAAACAGTATGATTTATTTCCGTTCATAAACGCGACGGTGTGCGTGCTAGGCGGCGTCGATTTCTTTCATAATGTATGTCATATATAGGCTTACGTTTAAATTAAACGCCTAAAGAATTGGACATTTTTCAAAAGTGAATAGAGAATACTCAATTTAGATGCAAATGGAGATAACAGTTTTGCACATTTTGATAGAAATATATAGTGTTTGGTTAGTTCTTGACCAAAACAGATTGATAAATTTCCGGTCTTTCTGAATTTAATTTTTACATAAATAATTAAAGAAAAACGTAAATAAAAGTTATATATATTAACGATACTACGTAAACAACGGGATAATTTTCCATTATGTAGGCTGTAGAAAAACTTAAAAATAAAATAAAAATATATCAATAGTTCTTATTATTATTTCATTAAGTATGTGACACTGACCTGAGGCAAACTGCATCCTAAAGCCGTCGCCCACGCGCAGTACAACATCTGCTTACTCCTCCTCCTCGCCACCGACAGCTTCAACGGGTACAGCACGGCGAAGAATCTATGATCAAGAAATATTTGACTCACATTGATGCGCAAATAACTCAAAGACGTCGCTTAGTAATTGGACTACGAACCAAAAGAAGCATGTATGTTATGTTTTACATTGGGTTCGCAGTTGGTACATTTGGTTCACTCGTCGGTGGGGCTATTTATGAAATTTTTATATATTTTAAAATATTAATGAACAATTCAAATTCCCTTGACTGCTTTAAATAATTTTATAATGCTACATATGAAATGTACAGAAAATTGTGAGCTCTTCAGCCACAGTGATTGTAAAAGCAACGGTTATGCGTTAAATTTCTACCTGAGGAGAATAAATTATTAACATTTTCTATGCTCTAGCAAATATCCAAATCGTAGCGTTGAGTTACGATACTCAACACGTGACGGCGGGAAACAGAGCGAAACAAATAAACAAACTTAGAGCATAAACCAATGCATAAAAATGTTGACAATTTGATGCGCAACCACTACCAATTATAATAATTTGGGTAATTTCATTAAAATATTTCTTATTTGTTTCTATATACAATTTAGAGCATTTATTTGTTATAATATAAATTTAATGTACAGTAATAACAAATTAGTGACATGTACTAGGAAACCACAAGCCACATACACTTGTATCTATCATGTATCTAATTTTTTTTTAGTTTCACGCTTTATCCCGCACATGGCAGGGTAGGCAGAGGGAACTGCAGGGACCGTGGAAACCTAGTGCTAAAACACTCCATTGCTTAGTCCCTGCTTTCTCCGTCCCCGTCTCATTAATAGTAATACAAAATGAAATGTGCGAATACATTCAAATTAAAAAGGTGACAAATGCTTAAATATAATAAGCCTAGAATGCTTACCTATCAATAGATATGCAAACTAAGACGTTCGACGACAAGTACAGTCCAAAAGCTCTCAATGACAAGTAGCACTTTGCACAACAGGTTACCTGCTAACCAGACATGTGTGTATTTCCAGCCAATCTGTAACAAAAATATGCACCTGTATAATATGTATGCAAACGTTTATCTCGTTGTATTAATTTCATATATTACATGTTCAGTTTTGGGCATATCCGCGCTAATCGTAACCAAATTTTTAGAGTTCAGACGCAAAGTGTCAACGTTAGTTATTGCCTGTGACAGATTATTATTGAATATATTACATTATATTTCATAAAGAACATCCTACAAGTAAATGTCAGCGACAGGTAGATAGTGCGGTGGCGAGCTGTGACGTAATGGAGATATGGAGATGGGTAATATGAATATGGATTTCAATATAAATTTTATTTTTATATTCGTTAATATTTTTTTTAAACTACAATACGACCATATTCCCTCAAATTTAATTTTTATTGCTTTACTTGCTTCGAGCACTCACACGTAGATTGATTATATATTGAGATTAACATATGTACTAACAAAAGTCATTGTTTTATACATTGTAACGGTTGCACATTTTTTATATATAAATAGGTATATCTACATACTATGTGGAAGAATATATTATGTATTAAAAAAGAAAATATTTGATTCCTCTTAGGTTCACTTTGTTGTTCGTGTTTGTATGTCAAGAATATTTTTAAGGATAAAAGGTAATAATATGAGATTATAATCGAATATCCAGATCTGATGACCCTTGAGGCAGTAAAAAAGTTATAGTAAAATTAAAATATAAACGTATTTATGTATATGTGTATATATATCTTATAATAGAAATAAATTTACACATACATATTTATAAATAAGTAAAGAATATTATTTAAATGACTTATAATACTTAGTTGCTAGATAATTAAAATTAGAAGTTTTTATAACAAAAAGCCTTTAAAAAAATATTTTACTTACAAATAGAAATTCAAGGTTTCTGTAGTTTAATAAACGGATATTGCATATAAAAAGCGAAACGGTCGTGCAATTTTCCACTTATCACTACAAAGCTTTCAGCTATAAAAAGCTGCAATAAAACGATATTTTAATCCGCATTAGACTAATATATCTACAGGCTATATTTAAAAGTGCTTCTAGAGGGACACTAGCATTAATTTATATAAATAGTGACTTAAAACATACATAGAGGACCGTCGTGGCGCAGAGGCGCAGAGGCGCAACGTCTGCTTGTAACGCGACGGTTTCTGGGTTAGATTCGCACTCGGGGAAGTTGGATTTTTCTATTTTCATTTTCTTCACACTGGTAAATAATGCAAAACGCGGCGTTGAGTTCCGCCGCACAAATGCAATGCCTCGAAAAAAGCAGAAAGCGAGGACGGAGAAAGTAGGGACTAAGCAACGGAGTATCTTAACGCTAGGTTCCCACGGTTCCTGCAGTTCCCTCTGCCATGTGCGAGATAAAGCGTGAAGTTACAACAAAAAAAAATGTACACAAGAAGGCGTCGTGGCGCAGCAGCACAGATTCGGACTGTAAGCACGACGGTTGTGGATTCATAACCCCATAAGACTCCCTTTTCCTTCTCACTGAAACGCTGTGCTTTGGTAACAAGACAATGTGTTAACAAAACATTTTTTATCAATTTTCCGTATGAGTTTAAACCTAATATGTTGAGAAGCAAAATTTAATTGTGCATATAATTAATTATATATATATATATATATATATATATATATATATATATATATATATATATATATATATATATATATATATATATATATATATATATATATATATATATATATATATATATATATATATATATATATATATATATATATATATATATATATATATATATATATATATATATATATATATATATATATATATATATATATATATATATATATATATATATATTATATATATATATATATATATATATATATATATATATATATATATATATATATATATATATATATATATATATATATATATATATATATATATATATATATATATATATATATATATATATATATATATATATATATATATATATATATGTAGAGGAGTAACGGAACGCAACCGCGGGCCGCTGTGATTGGCCGTTTCATCGCAGGACACCACGCAGCGACTATTATAAAACGGAACGAAATTTGAACGAGCTCCTTCTTTTTCAATTACCAGCCGTTTTTGTGTCTGCTACGACATAACTGTTCCTCCGAGCCGAATTATTCGAAAAACGCTAAAATCACGCAAAATTATACGCTAAAATCGAGGAATATACGGAATCATCTGTCCAGTACAACGAAAAGTGCAAGAAAATCGCCAATTAGTATCCTTTTCAATCCTTTTTTCCACTACAGTTCCCGTTTTGAATCAACTTCAACGTTATTCACGTAAGTACTCCGCCTTTTTAAATTCTATCGAAATGAGTACTGAACAGCCACCAAGGCCTAAATCACCTAGAATCACATTAACTGACGATGAAAGCACTAATAAATTAATAAAAGATCTCGTAAAGAAACGAGCAATCATCAAAGGTCGGTTAACGAGATTTTCAAATTACGTTAACGGTTTTAAGTGCAACGAAATTTTACCAAATCAAACTAGAATTGACTTAAAATTAAGGATGCAAGGTGCCGCTAGTGTTTTTGCCGAGTTTTGTGATCTTCAAACTAAATTTGAAGAGTCCGTTTTAGATTCAGATTTAGATGAACAATTAGAACAACGCGACAGGTTTGAAGATTGCTACTACGGTGCACTGTCTCAAGCTGACTGTACGCTTAGTAAGGGTGAGTTATTTAACGCAAGTTCTAAAAGTGAATCAATAAAATTGCCTACAATATCAGTTTCTATCTTTGATGTTTCATGTGAGCGTTGGTTAGAGTTCAGAGATACCTATTTGTCGCTAGTACATAATTCACAAAATATAACTAGTATTCAGAAATTCCACTATCTGAAATCCTCGTTAAAGGGCAGCGCAGCACTAGTTATAGACTCATTAGAATTTTCAGCTACGAATTATGAAGTTGCATGGGAGTTGATACTAAATAGGTACAATAATAATAGGTTGCTCATTCACAGCCATGTAAAAGCATTATTTTCCATTCGTCCGTTAAATAAGGAGTCACCAGAATTATTAAGAACATTAATCGATACAATTTTAAGAAATTTACGCGCATTAAAATTATTAGGTGAGCCAGTCGATAGCTGGGACACTTTAATTATTTATATAGTTGTTTCAAAATTAGATAAAACTTCAGAACGCGAATGGGAACAATATCGAAACACAATTCTTAATAAATCTAATGACACCTCATCACGCTTGAAACTCGATGTTTTATTAAATTTTCTAAGAGACTGGGCAGATATGCTGGAAACATTGCAGGCATCACACAATAATATTCGATCTAACGACAACATACACAATAAAAAACAATACTTACAACCACACACTTCTTCTAAATTGCACTGCAACGTTTCTAGCTATAACACCAAGCAACACAACGCGAATAAATCTTGTTTACTATGCAAGTCGAATCATTCACTATACGCATGTCACAAATTTCTTGAATTTAACTCGCAAGAAAGGTTAAAATTTATACACGATAACAAGTTATGCGAAAATTGTTTCAGTACGGGTCATATAGCGAAGGATTGTCCATTCGGAACCTGTAGGAAGTGTGATAAGAAGCACAATACATTGATACATATAGATAGCGAAGGCGACCGAGAGCTCATACCGCACAGACCGCTACGCGACAATAAGGAACCGGTTTCCGTAACGCTGGCAGCCGCCCATGCAGCTATCCCACCTCATTATACGCAACCTAATTCGACGCACACAGAGACACTACGCATGCAATATACATGCACACAGCGGGTTTTGTTATCAACGGCGTTAGTAGACGTTATAGATAAACATAATAAGTATCACTTAGCTCGCGCTCTTTTGGATTCCGGGAGCGAATTATGTTTAATTACACAATCTTTATGCAATTTACTAGATAATCCAATATTACAATCCACATAGGAAATTCGAGGGGTAGGAAATACGATAACACAAGCTACAATGACTTGTGATATCGAAATAAAATCGCGCATTAATTCCTACACTACACGTTTACGATGCATAGTTCTACCGCAAATCACGTCTACGCTAGCCGCTATACCTAAACGGGAAGTTTCGCAACTTAAACTTCCAGATAAAATTCAGTTAGCGGATCCATACTTTTATCAGGGAGAAAGTATAGATATTTTAATAGGCGCAGACAAGTTCTGGGATTTACTAGATCAAGGTAAAATGCGTTTACCTAATGGTCCCTTTCTACAAAATACACGATTAGGCTGGGTCATTTCGGGTCCCGTGCATACGACTACGCGCAGCGCGGGCCACGTTCAGTGTAATTTCACGCAAGTCATTAATGACCAATTACGCAAGTTTTGGGAGCTAGAGGAGCTTAAGTTATGTAGGACGCGTTCAGAGGAGGAGAGGGCATGCGAAGATCATTTCGTCAATACAACTACACGCAATAGTGATGGAAGGTTTTGCGTTAACATTCCCTTTAAATCCTCACTACATAAGTTAGGTGAAACGTATTCTCAAGCTTTAAATCGATTTCTTTCTTTAGAAAAACGCTTACTACGTGTTTCAGCGTATAGACATTTATACAGCGAGTTTATACACGAATACGAACAACTAGGGCATATGACGCGCATCGATGGCATACCATCGAAACCCTACTGTTTTTTACCACATCACGGTGTGTTTCGCGAACATAGCACCACTACTAAGCTACGGGTGGTGTTTGATGCCAGCGCCACTTCATCTACTGGCATATCACTAAACGATCTTCAACGCGTAGGGCCTCCCATACAAGGGGACCTTATCTCTATTTTATTACGTATGCGACAACATAAATACATTGCATGTGCCGATATCGAGAAAATGTATCGACAATGTTTAGTATCAGAAGATCAGCGCAATTTACAACTCATTCTATGGCGCGATCATCCGACGGAACCCTTAGGTATTTATCGTCTCAACACAGTGGTGTACGGAACCGCGTCCGCGCCATTTCTCGCAGTAAGATGTCTAAGGGAACTAGGATTAACTTGTGACGATTCGAATATCAAGCGAGTTATTAACGAGGATTTTTTCGTCGATGACGTCATTACGGGTTCAGACGATAAAGACGAATTAATAAAATTGTGTCAAAATTTATATAAAGTTTTACAATCAGGATGTTTTTCTTTACGCAAATGGAATTTTAATTTTGAATGTAATAGCTCGATGCTTAAAAGTATAAAACAATTAAATCTTGACGAAAAGGGCACTTTTAAGACTTTAGGTATCGAATGGGATAATTCTACAGATATATTTACATATAATATGAATATTAAAAGCAACATAAAACCATCTAAGCGCAGTATCTTGTCTCATATTTCGCAAATATTCGATCCCTTAGGTTTATTAAGTCCAGTAATTATAATCGCTAAGATTTTACTTCAAAAATTATGGCTTTTAAAATCCGATTGGGACGATGAGCTGCCGCGTGACATGCTAGATGAATGGAACCGGTTTATCGGTAGTTTTACAGCGCTAAACAACATTCGCATACCGCGGCACGTCATCGTGCCTAATAATTCATTTAATATTGAATTACATATTTTTACGGACGGCTCGCAAGTTGCGTACGGCGCGTGCGCATATGTTCGGTGCATTTCCAATACTAAAGAAATAACTGTGAGATTATTATTTGCTAAATCAAAGGTCGCTCCTATTAAACCTATCACTATACCTAGGATCGAGTTATGTGGTGCGTTATTAGGCGCACGACTATATCAAAAAATACGGGAGTCACTACAGTGTCAATTTAATCACATCGTTTTTTGGACTGACTCGACAATAGTTTTAGGATGGTTGCGAGCGCCTACTAACGCATTACAAACTTTTGTGCAAAATAGGATAGCGGAAATACACGAACTCACAGCAAATATTCCGTGGCGGCATGTCAGTGGGAAACAAAACCCAGCCGACATGGCATCACGAGGGGTTAATTTAAATAACCTTGCCACTGCTACGATGTGGTGGGAAGGGCCCCCATTTTTACACGAATTTGATTTCGTTTGCAGTACCACAACTTTTGATTCGCATATTATACCAGTGGACTTGCCCGACATCAAATCGAAGGCTGTACTCACATGTGTCGAGAAACAGGAATTATTCCCTTTTTCAAGATTTTCTCAATACAATCGATTAAAGCGAACCTTTGCATATATACAACGTTTCATTCATAACACGAGAAATTACGAAATAAATAGACGGACAGGCGCTTTAAGTTCAGTTGAATTGAGAAACGCAGAGTTAGGTTTAGCAAAATTATCACAACTAGAATCGTTCGAAAACGAATATCATTTAATTAATAAAAATAAAACACAAACTTTAAAATCATCGCTATTAAAATTAAATTTATTTATTGATAAAAATGATAACCTAATACGCGTAGGTGGAAGAATTTCGAATTCTGATCAATTTGAATATAGTAAAAAGCACCCTATTTTGCTTAGCTCGAAACATCGATTTTCAACACTATTATTTGCACATGAGCACAAGCGTCTCTTCCATGCAGCTCCTCAACTACTTCTTTATGAAATTAGACAACAGTGGTGGCCTGTTGGGGGGAGAAATCTTGCTCGTTGTATTGTTCATGAATGTGTGCTTTGTAAACGCTTAAAAGGTGATACACTACATCCTATTATGGGAAACTTACCCAAGGAACGCGTGACACCTACCTACCCTTTTTTATTCTGTGGGGTTGACTATGCCGGACCGATGCTCACATTAACACGGAAAGGTAGGGGTGCAAAAACCGTAAAATCATACGTTTGTTTATTTGTATGCTTTATCACGCGGGCAGTTCACTTGGAACTTGTGAGTGACTTAACCTCGGAAGCATATATTCTAGCTCTTAAGAGATTTATCTCACGACGCGGTAAACCACAGGAGATCTTCTCCGATAATGGTAAAAATTTCGTTGGCACTATGAACGAATTTTCTAAGTTCATCATGAGATGCTCTGATGACATAACTGAATACGCAACAAGTCAAAGCATTAAATTTAAATTTATTCCTGCTTATAGTCCTCATTTCGGTGGAATTTGGGAGGCAGGAATACGATCCTGTAAATTTCATCTTTCGCGCGTTGTCGGTAACGCTCACCTAACCTTCGAAGAATTCACTACTGTCCTTGTACAAATAGAATCCATCCTTAACTCACGTCCTCTCTCACCTATTTCATCCCATCCGCAAGACTTTCTTCCACTTACTCCTGCCCATTTTCTAATTGGTCGATCGCTAACTGCACCAATCTACGAGGACATGAGAGACAACACTAGCAGTCTACTCAGCCGATATCAGCGAGTAGAACAGATACGCCATCACTTCTGGGAAAGATGGACGAAAGAATACATCTCCGAATTGCAAACCAGATGTAAATGGATGAAAGGACTCGATACTCTACAGCCAGATATGTTAGTGGTCATCAAGGACGACAACCTTCCTCCACTAAAATGGCATCTTGGGCGCATCGTCAACACCGTGCCAGGAAAGGACGGCATATCCCGAGTTGCCGACATCCGTACATCATCAGGCATCGTCCGGCGTGCATTCTCTAAGATCTGTCCATTGCTCTGCGCCGACGACGTCAAGCACGAAGAGATGACTTTGGAACCAGGTGCTTCCAAGGCCGGGGGCATGTAGAGGAGTAACGGAACGCAACCGCGGGCCGCTGTGATTGGCCGTTTCATCGCAGGACACCACGCAGCGACTATTATAAAACGGAACGAAATTTGAACGAGCTCCTTCTTTTTCAATTACCAGCCGTTTTTGTGTCTGCTACGACAATATATATATATATATATATATATATATATATATATATATATATATATATATATATATATATATATATATATATATATATATATATATATATATATATATATATATATATATATATATATATATATATATATATATATATATATATATATATTCAAATAACTTGCATTTCCAAGTTGAGTTGTCCTTTAAAAACGCTTAATTAAGTAATAACCTTTAACACACACTCGAATCGTCTTTAGGCCCTATATTATAGTAATAACTTGTTACTGCAAAACAAACGTAAATTTAGTAATCAATGCAATAAGAAATGTAATGTAATAAACATTGTTTAGTCCACAGGGTGTGGATATAACGGCGACCTTAATTTCAAGCATAGTATTAACTAGCCTTTATAAACTTGGTACAATTATAAAAGACGTAAAATTTTAAAAAATTAAAAAATATTTTTTTCAAACAAAATAAATAATTAAATTATTGTTCCGAGAGGAATGTCGTGGCGCAAAGGCGTAAGTGTCTGCCTGTAAACGCGACGGTTTGAGGGTTCGATTTCCACTCGGAAAAGATGGATTTTTCTATTTCCATTTTCTTCGCTCTGGAAAAACTCAAACTCACAACATTTAACTCATTATAATATAGACCGTCGTGGCACAGAGGCGCAACGTCTGCCTGCAACGCGACGGTTTCTGGGTTCAATTCGCAGTCGGGAATATGGATTTTTCTATTTCCATTTTCTTCGCTCTGGTAAACTAGGCAAAGCGCGGCGTTGTGTTCCGCCACTCAACACGCAATGCCTCGAAAAAGGCGGAAGCGGCAAGCGATGGACAAAGCAGGGACTAAGCAACTAACACTAGATTCATATGGTTCCTGCAGTTCCCTCTGCCTACCCTGCCATGTGCGGGATAAAGCGTGAATATATATATATATATATATATATATATATATATATATATATATATATATATATATATATATATATATATATATATATATATATATATATATATATATATATATATATATATATATATATATATATATATATATATATATATATATATATATATATGCAGAATTTTTCCAATACATAAAAGATAGTATAGCCTAATTGGCTAAGCAATTTGGAAAGATTCCAAGTCAACTCCATTTATTTTCATTTTCACATTGTGTCTAATTTCAAAATTTTTTCAAACATATATATAAAGCCAAACATATATATAGAGCCAACATATTTATACATAACAACCGCAGCTATGTTAAGTAAATTTAAAAAATAAAATTGGAATAATGAAAATTGTGTATCAATAAAGTTATGACCTACCTATTTTAAATTATGATAATCAAGCATCGTCAAAACTTTCTTCATTTAAATTGTTCAAAATGTTGTATTATTTTAAATAGCTAAAGCTATTATGGCATAAAGTAAGAAGTGAGAGTATTATACGGTAAAACAATTTTTTGTTAAATAATTTTGTAATAATTATTTTAATTCATGTCGAGATATTTAGTTGTAGTGCCTGAAGTACTAATGAAAAAAGTAACTACAGTCATCCCTTCTAGCGTGGTACGTGGCTAGCATTTTTCTGTACATTGTGTAATTCTTATCCGTTATTAAAATATAATACAAATTGAAGTTTCATTTTCACAATGTTGTACTTGTTATGTATTATAAATATTTCAAATTTGGACAACATGCTTTGTGATACTGATTTGAACTTTCCACACAGTTATCATCCTATATCAATATAATCGGGTACCTAATGTAACGTATCTATGAGCACGTACTTGAAATTCAGTCAGATTGGCATTTAAAATGCTATTTATTATTAATATTTCTTTTACAATACACTTTACACATTGTTTATCAAAATTTATAAGTTTTCAAGTTCCAGTTGCCGCGAAAGTTACTCTTTATTTTATATTTTCAAAATAAATATTTAGCAAAATGATTCATCTTAATATCATAAGTCATGCATGTACTTGTAAAGCTATTTCATTACCTTACCTCTAAGGGAATGACTCCACACGTCACACAGACATCAGCCGCAGCCAGATGCGTCATCAACAGGTCGACCCTAGACCGTCTACGTCTAGTACTGGCTAGAGCCACTAGGACAGCTACATTGCCAATGGCTCCCACAGTCATTAATACCCCGTAAGCACTTAAAACAGCACCCTGTTGCCTTCCAGCAACTTCCTCCCAGGTTATATTATTTTCATCCGCCGCCTCAAAATAATCCCAAAATCTTCTGTCTACAGCTGATGTTGATTCCAAAGTCGAAAATGAGCTATTTGTCATCCTCAGATTTAAGGTATAATATAGGTAATTTAATATTTTTATCTTCAAAGTTCACATTTTATTTACATACGTGCGTTCACCAAAAATGTCTTAAGTTCAAGTATTTACTACATGATATACTGTTGTAAGACATTTCATACAAACATTTGCAACAAACAAATCACAAACCAAGCAATTCTATTTTCATATAAAATAAAATATTAGTAGAGTTTTCGTAGCATCTCGTAGCTCGAACTCAACTCCGCATAGGAGCGACGTTTCGCGTCGGCTGAACGAAATCGACTGACTGTCTACGATGCTACGCGATCCCATAACTTCAGAAAGCTGGAGAGGATGTTAGAAAACAAACCATTTTACTACCACTTTGATCTTATTCAAAGGTTATTCTACTGTAATATAAATTTATTATGCAATTAATTGAATAAAGCTACGTTTGTTTTGTTGCTGTGTTTTGTTGTGTTGTTCCGATATAAGGTTAAATAATTGAATTGAAATGATAATATTTGTTGTTTTAATGTACTATAATATTTGTTACATTTGATGTTATATATATTTATTCATTCAATATAACGGATGTCTTAAATAATAAGACTATTAAGTGCGGCATTATTTTTGTTTTGTAAATATAACCATTTCTTTTACGTCTCGCCTAAGCTTTCTATTATCATAAAATTAAAATATTTTAAAATATAAACATTGCTATGATTTAAATTTAAGCCGGGCTCTCCCACATCACAGCTGCCGGGTACATTCCATGTATGCATACGGATCTCACTACATGTGATAGAACACCTACGATTTACATATTACAATATGCCTTTGATACAACTAATTGCCAATTAATGGATAATTGGCTAATAGTTGTTAGGAACTTCATACTTAATCTTCATAAGTTTTAAAGACAGCTTAAATTAAGCCTCTCTTTGAATTTTTACGATATTTTGACGTTAAAATATTTTGATGTCTGTATATTCAATTAATTATACAAATTAAAGCTCTTTTAAATCATTTGCTCCTGCAATCTGCCATTTTTGAGTATTATGCTGATTATTTTTAGTTGCGTAATATCAAGTGAGGCATACGTTCATTGACACATACGTAATCTGTAAAAGTCACATGTAGATTCAAGAAGCGCTTTTCGATATCCTTATTATTATTTAAATTGCTGGGTTATTGAAATAGTTTTTGTCGGTATAGTGGCAACTCAGAGCGGGGCAAGATAAAAACAATAACTTTATTACACAGAAAAAGTCAATCTAATCTCCTGCTAAAATTCAAGTGACAGATACGTGACGCAGCTATACTATTTTAATATACAGTGTAATGTGTGCTACCACAATACCACGTGTTACGTCAAGAAGAAGTTATATCAAGCCTTCAGTCATATTCTCAAGACGTGCAAAGGGTTACTCTCAAATCTGCAATTTCCAGAAATCAAATAAATATTAAGGGTCATAGTTAGAATGTCTTATTATACAATTTGATTTTATAAATATATATTAATATACTTATATTAAATAAATATATATTATATTATATAATAATTTATGTTTTAGTAAAACAATGGCGTTATGTTCTGCCACGCTTAAGTAAATCTCCGCATGCTTTAAATCTGCGCAGTTAGTACATAATAACATTTAAAAACAATATATACGCTTGTAAAAATTTACATTAAGTATGTGAAACCTTACATTTATTTTTTTTCTTTATAATTCTAGCTATATAAATTTAATGTAGTTTTACGTCGTTCAATTACGAGTAGTATTCACTAAGAATTTCGTGCTGATTTCCACATTATATTCAATTTCGCAATTTATATATCTAACCATAAAATATCGTTAGATAAATGTATTTGCTTATAGACTTCCCAATGATCAACCACAGTGCAATTTTCACTGTACCAGAAACCGTCGCGGTGCCGTCCGTTACAGGCAAACGTTGCGTCTCTGCGCCCCGACGATCCTCTCAACATTTTTACTAGGTTTTTTTGAAAAAAAAAAAAAAAAAATATATATATATATATATATATATATATATATATATATATATATATATATATATATATATATATATATATATATATATATATATATATATATATATATATATATATATATATATATATATATACATATTGATTTAAAGTTGAAACACTTGAAAGATGAAGAATGATTTTTTTTATTTCTTATCTCTGCTTGAACAGAGAGCGGTGTTTGGAGCATGGAGTTAGTATGATTTTGAGTGGAAAATAAAATACAGAACAGAAAAATAAATTCATTTTCAGAAGCTTACTTTTTTATTCATCCTTTTTACTTACCAAATTATTAACGCGTTTCGTAATATTGAAAATTCTTGTATAACCCTTGTCTCAGTCCTAAAATACTTGACGTTTAACTTTATAGCACTTATACGCAGTGTGATAAAAAGAGGTATACGTCAGTTTTTGTTTTAAAAATATTAAATATCATCATCATAGTTGACTACGATTCATGATTTTAAACAAGGTCTTAAGACGTGCATAAAATTCTTAAGTAAATAATAACATGCATTGTAAACATTGCATGCCTTATAAAGGTGAGGTCAATATAAAATTAAGAAGTTTGCGATTGAATAGAACTTTTAGAAGTACTGCGAATATCATACGTGCTTATAACTTTGACGTAGTGGCTTTCGTACTATTAATTGCTAAGTAAAATGTCGAGCTTGTTGTTGTATACGCAATAACGATCTAATGAAACCTTTACAGGTGCTTTTAAGTTACATTCGAGTTCAGTGACAATTTTTTACTTAATTTCATATTTTTTCATATTTTTCTTGTGTTGAACGGAAGACGCTGTGAGGATTACGTATTAAGAAACTTTTTTTACTTTGACCCTGTCACTCCCATATAGTCCCTACTATACTAATATTCATATATAACCTAATGTTACGACACCCCGTAAGCTTTTCTTGATGTGATGTACATACATCTGTAAACAAAATATTTTTTAAACAATGTTATTTTAAAAAATTTTTACTCGTGTACTTCTGCCGAAAATTTATAACTAAGCTTTGTACTTTCAAATTGAATATTCCATAAAGAGGTTTGAATAAATTAAAGCAATTTTCATAATTATTTGCTCAGGAGTAAAAACGGAAGCTTTTTCGGACCTTATTATTCGTTTGTTTGGTTGTTCTATATATATATATATATATATATATATATATATATATATATATATATATATATATATATATATATATATATATATATATATATATATATATATATATATATATATATATATATATATATATATATATATATATATATATATATATATATATATATATATATATATATATATATATATATATATATATATATATATATATATATATATATATATATATATATATATATATATATATATATATATATATATATATATATATATATATATATATATATATATATATATATATATATATATATATATATATATATATATATATATATATATATATATATATATATCAAAAATTTATAACAAAGCCTTGAACTTTCAAATTGAATATTCCATAAAGAGTTTGAATAAATTAAAGCAATTTTCATAATTATTTGCTCAGGAGTAAAAACGGAAGCCTTTTCGGATCTTATTATTCGTTTGTTTGGTTGTTTCTATATATATATACATATGTATATATATATATATATATATATATATATATATATATATATATATATATATATATATATATATATATATATATATATATATATATATATATATATATATATATATATATATATATATATATATATATATATATATATATATATATATATATATATATATATATATATATATATATATATATATATATATATATATATATATATATATATATATATATATATATATATATATATATATATATATATATATATATATATATATATATATATATATATATATATATATATATATATATATATATATATATATATATATATATATATATATATATATATATATATATATATATATATATATATATATTTGTAATTTAAATAATAAAATATATTCATATTATTCCAAACGACCTAACCAATTCACCCTCTTTCAAAAGTAATTTTAAAAACAGAGATGCCCGTGATTGAATATATTAATATTATAGTCTATATATATTAATATTATAGACCATATATTAATAAATTTGACAATTCAACCAAATAAAATTTCATTTAAAATGTAAACGGAAGCGACAAACGTATGCAGTATTCAGTTATGAGCATTAAGTGTGATTATTGTGCCAAATTAATGTCTGTTCATTCTCGTGCAACTTTTCTATTGAACTGTATAAATTTTAACCGAATTTGTTTTTGAACAACAACGTTTAACCTATTTATAACGTTTAAGTAGAAATGTCAGCTGTTAAATAAAAAAAATAGACCTCATCATGTAAACATCACGAAATAAGGCTTATCCAGGAGCTTGGAGGAGATATAACGTATATTTGTATGAAATTCAATTCATGCAGGATAACTACCAGTGTAATAAAAGTATTACAGCATTGTAGCGAAAGAGCAACTTTTGAACTTTTAACTGGCACTACTGCGTAGCCTTACGTGCATTCGATAGCTCAAAAGTGCAAGCACTTGTATCGGAATAAGAAGTGCTTTTAAATTTAAATTAATGTTTCAGCAAATATAATTCGGGATACTTAATATTATCATTAATCAAACATAAGTAAACAAAAACAAAAATGTCACTTGTTACAACGTTTTTATCATACAAAAAAAGCAATTGCTTGCATCCATAAAACACGTTCGTTTATCAATAGACCTTATCAACAGTTCTTATGAAGAGATATTATTTATTGTCTTATACGTGTCATATATTTGTTTGTTTACTTGTAATAGTTCATATTACATTCTCACCTAACTCTTTTAGAAAATATTTTTTTTCGCCCTAAAGGCTACCTGAAAGAGCCTTTTGTGTAATTTTTTCATTTGTAAGATTATCATTTATAAATAAATAAATAAGATTTGTTATCAAAAGTTTCTTATGGATTTTCTGTTGCACGAGAATAAGACAATTGATGTTATTTTATTGTAAAAATAGCCTAGTGCTGACGTATATGTATATAAATAATTGACAAGACAAAATATAAGAGCATCGTACTACATTATATTAGCATTATCAGCTCAAAATATATTTTTATAACGTTTGTTTGTCTATCTTTGGGTTCGTCTAGTCTTATTTATAGAATACTGAAAGTGATTATTAAGTAATAACACTAAGATATAGACGAAGTCTTATTTATAGAATACTGAAAGTGATTATTAAGTAATAACACTAAGATATAGACGAGTTTGTAGAGTAACGTGTAAGACACTCTTTATACCGGAATGTCCGCAGGTACACCAGTTCCATCCTCCCAGTCAGAAATGTGTACAAAATGTTAATTTTCGTTTATGCGTATATACACGTTTCATTATTTTTTTAAATGTACGATTTCGGCTCCGTATACGCGTCTATAATCAAATTACATTTTTTATTTATGTTACTTAGTCCCTGCTTACTCCGTCCCCGCTTTCCGCCGTTTTCGAGGCATTTGTCTTTTCCGTAAGCATTTGTCTTTTTCGTAATTTAAAAAAAAATCTCAGTATAATTAAATTTAGCTTCATACTTTATCCCGCTTATTACAAGGCATGCAGAGGGAATTGCAGGAACCATATGAACCTACTGTTAAGACACGCCGTTGCTAAGTCCTGTTTTCTCCGTCCCCGCTTTCAGCCTTTTTCGAGGCATTGCGTGTTGAGTGCGTGCGTAAATAATAAGCAAATGTTGAAGTAATGGGAATGTGTAAAAATAAGATTTAACTTCCATGCAGGAATTATAGATACCATGATATTCCTTACCCTCCGACCAGTATACATTGCTAGCGACATACATTCAAAAATGGGCGCTAAAGTTTATTTTGTTAAAAATTATTTTTGAATTTGTATTTAAGTCGTCGCGTTATCAATATATGCTATCAACATTTATCAATTACAGTGTAGTACTTCCCGTTGACTTCGAACTAACAGTAGTAGTATAAATAATATTGAATTTTTCATTAACAAGTCAACATTTTATAACATCTTATATTTACGTCCATTTCGTAAGTATTTTAGAAAATTAAATTGCTTGTTTCTTGGAACTATTGTAATATTATTTAAAACATCATATGTCATATACTACTCTTGGTTATTACCATTTGATTACAGAGGAGAAGCAGCAAGCTAGTGTTTTATAAATTTAAATAACTTTGTCTTCTTTCGTTCAATGTTCTTTGCATTTAAATATTACGACTACAAGTAAAAGGTTATAGTTTTAAAACAAAATGACGTTAGTACAAAGGGAACTTCACCGACTAATCTTTTAACTTTCTGTAGTTATAAAGGAAATTACTTGTTTTACAAATCCATGACCTATATATTAGGTTTAGAAATACTTAATTTTTTATCATTTACAAAATTATATTTAGAGCACAATGAGTGCTTTGCCACTAAGGTAATTTAAACTCAAAATGAGTAACGGAGTGCTTTCTCGTTAAATTTCTCGTTTTACCCTGCAATTTATGGGATTTGCGGGATCATTTTAATTGTTATCCAAGAAATAGCAGACCTTGATATTTGTTATTTATTTAAGCTTGATGTCTTCGCGCAATCCCGAAAGAAATAAACTTGACGCCAAACAGACGGAAAACAAAGTGATTTTACAATCAATGTATATCAAAAGCTACAGACTGGTTCCATTTTTTACTATAAGAATACCACAAATAAAAATTCATGTAAGAATTTCACATAATATAGTGACACATTATCAGATTGTCGGATCACCGTGGGAGTGTTTGCCTACACTAAGTTTGCCAAGAACTGTGAAACAAGTACCCTAGATTTGACAAAGGTACACTAAGCCTCTTTAAATATATTTCTTTATTTTATTGATCTTGTATAAATATCTAGACTATCTTATATAAATATCTTATATAAATATCTAGATCATAAAATCACTTAATTCATTTTAGCAGATTCTCTGGGAATATATTTTGGTAATTAAATCATTACGGTTCAAATAAGTTATTGTGCTGAGCTTGTGACAATCAATCAAACGATCACAGATTTCATTTTCGATTTTAAAACACTAAAAACACTTAAAATATTATATATCTCACGCATACCACTGAGTTTTAATTGCTTTTCTAAGCGTAATACGCTTTTCTAAGCGAATACTAAAATGACAAACAAAACATGCTGCTGTCAAAAAGCAAAGCGTTCCTAAAAATTAGAAGGAAAGTAAGGAACTGAGTGTTTAATACTAAGATTTCTTTGTTAACACTGCTTTGTATGAAAGGGACCCAGCGTAAATCTAAAAATGGTACCACTATTTTAACTCATAGTAATACTTCTTCAATGAACACAATCCTTAATGTGAGCGGCTGACGCCTGCCTTGACAAAGGTGTATATTCTTAGCAGTAATACGTAAAGAGATTATATTAAAGTGGATATTCAAAATATTAGTGACCAAATAATTATGTAAACACATACAGACAAACATACATAAATAAATAAACAGCATCTAATTCTTAACGTGACAGTTAGTGGGTTTGATCCCACTCGGTATATTGAGTCCCTCCTCCCTACACGCAATGACCCTGATATGTGCGGGATACAGCTAACTAAAAGAAAGAAATTAATATATAACAACATCGTTTGAATGTTTCGAAATTTAGTATTCACTCTTATGCGTAACCTAAAAAGGTGAGATTATTTAGAAAAAGGTTAGGTAAATTTCACAAAAGATGGGTCATAGAGGTCGTACAGCTTGCATTAATTACTCGAAAAAGCTCGAACCATGTGTCAAACTATTAATGTAGCCACGAGCGAAGTTAACGATGTTAATGACAACAGCACTCCGTATAACTCATACAAGTTGACAAACTTAAATTTGTGGTCGTATGTACTACTTTTGAGTGACAAGAACTATAGAAATGAGTTTGTAATGATTTTTTTAATTGTTGTGATTTTTATTTTTAAGTGTTGTGATTTTTGTTTAAAAATGTTAATTATAACCGTATTTATGTTTAATTAGTTTTATTGTCATCTTATCATCGTACTCTTTCTAAAAATCTTTCTGGCTTGATTTCCTCTGGCTCTGGATACAACTCTTCTTTGGGATGTAAGCCGTATATGTGAACAAGTACTTCTGCGCCTTTCTTCACTTTTACATCGCTTGTAAAGGAATATATATATTTATTTCTATATTTTTTCTATATTTCACAGAATATGGAGAGGATACATAGTGCTCAGGTTAAAAATTTGAAATATAACAGATTGTGCTCAAAATAATAATCCCTTCCTATTAATTTTTGCGGGACGGCGAGAGTGGAATTCAGTTAGCGTATGTATGTGACAAAGTACTATTGCAATTACACATTGTATTTAACATAAGATATTGACCTCCAACGCCGTCATGACAACTACCAAAGCTGTCAAGTACCAAAATTTAATAGACTCTAAAAGAGTTCGTCAATCTTAATATGTTTTAAAGATAATAAAATTTCCATTAAAACAAATCTTCACAGATCCTTCACTTTTATAGCAAGTAGATTTCGAAAGAAGAAGAAAACTGCTTAGCATTCTATGGATTCACCGTGCGGGTGCCGGGTCCATTGCATTGTAGGAAGAAGAGCTCCGATTAGCGCTTGGGACTTGCGACCCAAGTGTAGGTTTAAAGGGGCATATTATCTTAAGCAACAATTATATTTCAGTAAGAGAGCCTTAATTACTGAAATTGATTATACAATGTTTGAAATTTGAAGAATTTTAAGCTCCATATCGAAATACAATTATAATTATAGTATACATTTTTATAGAAAACTCAATTGTTAAGACTGACAATGCTTTGCTGTGAAATTAAATGATATTGTAAATTCTCACAAGAAATAAGCTGATTATTGATAAACGTGTATTGATTAAAAATGTTAGAGGAAGGTCACGTAAAAAGCATGAGGACCTCCAGAAGAAATTAATGACAGTGAATGTTTTATATATATATATATATATATATATATATATATATATATATATATATATATATATATATATATATATATATATATATATATATATATATATATATATATATATATATATATATATATATATATATATATATATATATATATATATATATAAAACATTCACTGTCATTAATTTCTTCTGGAGGTCCTCATGCTTTTTACGTGACCTTCCTCTAACATTTTTAATCAATACACGTTAATCAATAATCAGCTTATTTCTTGTGAGAATTTACAATATCATTTAATTTCACAGCAAAGCATTGTCAGTCTTAACAATTGAGTTTTCAATAAAAATGTATACTATAAGTATAATTGTATTTCGATATGGAGCTTAAAATTCTTCAAATTTCAAACATTGTATAATCAATTTCAGTAATTAAGGCTCTCTTACTGAAATATAATTGTTGCTTAAGATAATATGCCCCTTTAAACCTACACTTGGGTCGCAAGTCCCAAGCGCTGATCGGAGCTCTTCTTCCTACAACGCAATGGGCCCGGCACCCGCACGGTGAATCCATAGAATGCTAAGCAGTTTTCTTCTTCTTTCGAAATCTACTTGATATAAAAGTGAAGGACCTGTGAAGATTTGTTTTAATGGAAATTTTATTATCTTTAAAACATATTAAGATTGAGGAACTCTTTTATAGTATATTAAATTTTGGTACTTGACAGCTTTGGTAGTTGTCATGACTGTGTTGGAGGTCAATATCTTATGTTAAACGCAATGTGTAATTGCAATAGTACTTTGTCATATACATACACTAACTTAATTCCACTATCGCGGTCCAGCAAAAATTAATAGGAAGGGATTATTATTTTGAACACTATCTATATTTCAATCTTTTAACCTGAGCACTAAGTATCCTCTCCATATACTGTGAAATATAGAAAAAATATAGAAATAAAAATATATATTCCTTTACAAGCGATGTAAAAGTGAAGAAAAGCGTAGAAGTACTTGTTCATATATACGGCTTACATCACAAAGAAGAGTTGTATCCAGAACCAGAGGTATTCAAGCCGGAAACAATTTTAGAAAGAGTACGATATTAAGATGATAATAAAACTAATTAAACATAAATACGGTTATAATTAACATTTTTAAACAAAAATCACAACACTTAAAAATAAAAACCACAACAATTAAAAAAATCATTACAAACTCATTTCTATAGTTCTTGTCACTCAAAAGTAGTACATACGACCACAAATTTAAGTTTGTCAACTTGTATGAGTTATACGGAGTGCTGTTGTCATTAACATCGTTAACTTCGCTCGTGGCTACATTAATAGTTTGACACATGGTTCGAGCTTTTTCGAGTAATTAATGCAAGCTGTACGACCTCTATGACCCATCTTTTGTGAAATTTACCTAACCTTTTTCTAAATAATCTCACCTTTTTAGGTTACGCATAAGAGTGAATACTAAATTTCGAAACATTCAAACGATGTTGTTATATATTAATTTCTTTCTTTTAGTTAGCTGTATCCCGCACATATCAGGGTCATTGCGTGTAGGGAGGAGGGACTCAATATACCGAGTGGGATCAAACCCACAAACTGTCACGTTAAGAATTTATATATATATATATATATATATATATATATATATATATATATATATATATATATATATATATATATATATATATATATATATATATATATATATATATATATATATATATATATATATATATATATATATATATATATATATATATATATATATATATATATATATATATATATATATATATATATATATATATATATATATATATATATATATATATATATATATATATATATATATATATATATATATATATATATATATATATATATATATATATATTTAAACATATAACATTTTATAATCAAGCGGGGACAGAGAAAGCAAGAACTAAGCAACGGAGTGTCTTAACATAAGGTTCATATGCTTCCTACAGTTGCCTCTGCCTTACCTGCAATATGCGGAATAAAGCGTGGAGCTAAGAAAAAAAATCATAATCACATGATAAGGTATAACAGAGTTTAAAATTTTAAAATTCTGTTATAATTTTGCTTGAAAAAGTTAAGCCAAGTTTATATCTAATTTAACCACATAAGAATTTCTTCTAGTATTGCAATAAATGTAATTACAAATTAGCTGTCATTTCTTAGCTTTTAACTATTCTTTCTAAGAATTTTCTAGGTTGGATATATAAATAACTGTCTTATCATTATGTTAATTGGAATAAAGGAAAATAAAATAATAAATACTTTTTTCTTGCACCCTCCAACCGCAGCCTATGTAACTCTCCAGTACAGTCAAAATAATAATAACAAATATTTATTTACTTCCAAATTTGCTCTATTAAGGGATACTCAATCCTAAATAATGTCATTTAAATATAATGTAAACGTTGGAATTCATTTTATAAAGAAAAGTAACGCGATACAAAATACTCTTTATTGTACACTAAGTACATTACATACAGATATACAGAATTACACGTTATATTTTAAGTAACATAGCTCAATAGATCTATCGCTAAGTAAGCTATATATCCTTGAATATATTTTTTCTTTGAAAATATATTTATTAAAATTTTAAGGGAAAATTTCAATACTGTACCTAATTATTTCAAATTCACCTATTGTTGGTTTTTAACGAAATGGGGTTGTCTTAAACAGGACAAACGCCAGAAGGATAATAAACAAAGGATATTGTAATACCATTTCTCCGCATGAGAGTCATTTAAATAAGAAACATTATTACACGTTATCGGATACAAAGAATTTAATCATATATCTGATTATTTTATAATAATTTTGGGAAGTTAGCTGAGCGGTAAAAATCTATTCTTTATTCATTTCTACATAGTATGTAGTACTGAGTAGCTTCTCCCTTTCTCAGCCTCATTTCCTGCCGATTTGGACGTAGCATTATGTTTATTCAATGATTCAAAAATGCTTTCAGGAAACTATTTAAATAAAAATATTTTGATTTTCAATTAAAATAATTACGATTATTTAAAAAATGCTAATAAATAATTAATTTATAATAATACTATTAATTTAAAATATGTTTTTAGGTAATTGAGAGTGATATGCCGTTGTTGCCGCTCAAGTCGATTTGAGACGTAAATGGTAACTTAACTTTGTTATCTGATCTAGCGAAGCAAACTCTATATCGGAGTCCATTTCTCTTGTGGCCTTCGCTTTCAGATTTATCTCAAGTATTTCGCAATACAAAGGATCTAGGACACTCAATACTGGGCTGATTTCTTTTTTTATAAGAATTGTTTTATAAGGTTATATGTAAGTACGTAGGTGCGTTTGGGTGGAAATAAATTATAGTTTTATATGAATATTGGTTTATATATAAAAGTTGTCTGTATCAGATGAACTACTAAACTACGAATTACATTTATTATGTTACGATTCTTTCCTTTGTCATATTAAGCAACCTTTATCCATTAGCCGAACTATATGAGACATGTAACGGCTCAAATTACACAACATCTACCAAATTAGGGTCACGTCGTAACATTTTTTCAAATCTGAAATGTTATAATTAGTACCAGAGAGGACAATCATCAACAACAAATTATTAATTAAATAAGAGCGTCAGACACGTATATCATAAAATACACAAACACAGTTTTAATTAATTTATAGATATTGGTTTTCCTTTTTCTCTTAAATTCCAGCTCATCGGCTCGCCTTATGTACACACACACAAACACACACACAAACACAAATGGGAACACAGCACTGACTAATATTTTATATCAATTTTTGTTATTACTTTTTACCTCACAGCGTATTTAAATATTATTAATGGTTACAAGTAACAAAGGTATATAGAAATATCTGGGGAATATAGTTTTTACCTACTTTAGTTATGAACCCTTCACCAAAAAAGAACCTTTTCATTTATGTAACGTGTAAATGTTTTGGGGTGTGGAAATAATAGTTTATTATTATTATATTATTATTATCAAAGCATTATTAGTAATGTAATATACCATACAATGGTAATATAATATCGAGAAGAAAAAGACGATGAAATGTTTTTTATAATAATATATAAATAAATGACCTTTATAAAAATATGAACTTAAATTTATTTTCTTTGAAGCTACGTTCTGTTTTTTGTATGCAATATCCGTTAACTTACCTAGAGAAAATTCAAATTTCTGCTTTTATGTAAAGACATTTTTTTAAGTTCTAGAATTACTGAATATTCGAATTCGTATTCGCGAATGTAAAAAAAGTAACATTTGTTACATCACTAGTTTCAAATACCTATATCGTACTTGCACTTGTTACAGATTAGCTGGAAGTACATAAATGCCTGAGTATTTTAATCACATACCTTTTTGTTTGATTATATACACACGGGTTTATATATAAAGGGATTATTGTTATCTTTTTGTTCGTCGGGTCTTGTTTTATATTTATAAACGAAAATATCTATAGCTCAGTTTGATACGCAACTACCACTGGTATGTATTATTTATTCATTGTTTCCACATTTTGGTCTTATTTTGGTCTGATTGCGTTGATTTAGAAAGTTTTAGTAACACGTAAAGAAACTAAAACGTTTTATTTTATATTAATGTTGAATATTATTTCATTGTACTGTATTGTTACATATATATTTCTACCTATCTATTAAAATAAAAATATTTTGATTTTCAATTACAATAATGACTACTATTAAAAAAAATACTAATTAATAATAAATTTATAACAATACTACTAATTTATAAAATACATTGAAATAAGTTTTTTAGATAATTGATATTAATATACCGTTCTTGCCGCTCAAGTCGATTTGAGACGTAAATGGTAAATTAAGTCTATTGTCTGATCTAGCAAAGCAGAATACCGTATTATATATTAACAAAATACCGTTTACTCAATATCGGCGTCCGTTTCTCTTGTGGCCTTCGCTTTCAGATTTATCTCAAGTATTTCGCAATACAAAGGGTCTAGGACACTCAATACAGGGCTGATTGCTTTTTTTATAAGGATTGTTTTATAAGAATATATATAGGTACGTAGGTGCGTTTGGGTGGAAATAAATTATAGTTTTATATGAATATTGGTTTATATATAAAAGTTGTCTGTATCAGATGAACTACTAAACTACGAATTACATTTATTATGTTACGATTCTTTCCTTTGTCATATTAAGCAACCTTTATCCATTAGCCGAACTATATGAGACATGTAACGGCTCAAATTACACAACATCTACCAAATTAGGGTCACGTCGTAACATTTTTTCAAATCTGAAATGTTATAATTAGTACCAGAGAGGACAATCATCAACAACAAATTAATAATTAAATAAGAGCGTCAGACACGTATATCATAAAATACACAAACACAGTTTTAATTAATTTATAGATATTGGTTTTCCTTTTTCTCTTAAATTCCAGTTCATCGGCTCTCCTTATTTGTACACACACACAAACACAAATGGGAACACAGCACTGACTAATATTTTGTATCAATTTTTGTTATTACTTTTTACCTCACAGCGTATTTAAATAGGAATAGTAGAAATATAATATAGGGGGATACAGTTTTTACTTACTTTAAGTATGAGCCCTTCACCAAAAAGAACCTTTTCATTTATGTAACGTGTAAATGTTTTGGGATGTGGAAATAAAAGTTTATTATTATTATATTATTATTATTAAATCATTATTATTATTATTATCTACTATGCAATGGTAATGTAATATCGAGAAGAAAAAGAAGATGAAATGCTTTTTATAATAATATATAAATAAATGACCTTTATAAAAATATTAACTTACATTTATTTTCTTTGAAGCTACATATTTCTTTTCATATAATTATTTCAGTAACTTCCATAAATATTTTTCCAACTTTATAGCCCCAAGAAAATCGAGAATTACATTTCAAAAGGAAACGCTACTTTAGGGATGTTTCTTATTTCCGGACTTTCTAAAAGTCTGAGAAGCGATTATTGAGCAAAGTATTTGTGACGTTTTCTTGTATAATTTTAATTTGGATAAAAATAGCAGCTAGACACAATAAGACTGTAAGTATACGATAAATAAGATAAATTGATTTTGTTTCTTTTTGTGTAATGTATTTTTTTTTGTATGTATAGAGAATCACTTATAATAAGCGTCCTTGCTCTCTATTTTACTTACTTTATTTGACATTGCGTAAAAAATTATCTTTGAAAAAACAAATGCGCCGCGACGTCACTATTTGTATGTATATGTTAAGATATTATGTAGATTAATAAAAGCTTGTGGCACGCTACAAGCCATTTTAAACGAAGCCAGTAGGCAATTTAGATCAACGCGTGAACAGCAAACTTCGTTTTGCAGAAAATTGCAAGAACGTTCTGCTTTTTATATGCAATATCCGTTAACTTACCTAGAGAAAATTCGAATTTCTGCTTTTATGTAAAGACATTTTTTTAAGTTCTAGAATTACTGAATATTCGAATTCGTATTCGCGAATGTTAAAAAAATAACATTCGTTACATCACTAATTTCAAATATCTATATCGTACGTGCACTTCTTACAGATTGGCTGGAAGTATACAAATGCCTGGTTAGCAGGTAACCTGCTGTGCAAAGTGCTATTTGTCATGATAGCTTTTGGACTGTACTTGTCGTCGAACGTCTTAGTTTGCATATCGATTGATAGGTAAGTTTAGAGTATTTAATTCACATAGTACCTTTGTAAGTATATATATATATATATATATATATATATATATATATATATATATATATATATATATATATATATATATATATATATATATATATATATATATATATATATATATATATATATATATATATATATATATATATATATATATATATATACTTAGTCTGGCCATAAATACTGTTACTATTCAAAAAAAGAAAATATTACGTTTGAATTTGGAATCTGTCATTTTTATATGATTGCTTGATGTGTTTTCTTATTTTCGCGCCATTATATTGTTAAATATTTTGTTATATTAAAATGGAGTGGGGTGATAAAGAGAACCGAATCGCTGTGATTGCCTTACATAAAGTAGGTATGGAGAAAAGTGCAATTTTTAAAACCCTCCACCCGCTTGGTATTAGTCAAATGTTTGTTTACCGGGCTATTGATAGGTACAATGATACCTCCTCTGTTTGTGACAGAAAAAGATCTGGCCGTCCACGTACCGTTCGTGTGAAAAAGGTGATTAAAGCAGTTAGGGAAAGAATTCGAAGAAATCCTGTCCGTAAGCAAAAGATTTTATCTCGGGAGATGAAGATAGCTCCTATAACCATGTCGCGTATATTAAAATATACCTATATTAAAATATACCTATAAGAGACGTACTGGTCACTTCTTAACTGATAATTTAAAGAAGAATAGGGTGGTAAAATCCAAACAACTACTTAAGCGGTACGCAAAGGGAGGTCACAAAAAAATTTTGTTTACGGATGAGAAAATTTTTACAATTGAGCAGTATTTTAATAAACAAAATGACCGTATTTATGCTGGAAGCTCTAAAGAAGCTTCGCAATTAGTAAACAGAGTACAACGTGGGCATTATCCCACTTCAGTGATGGTTTGGTGGGGTGTTAGCTATGAAGGGGTGACTGAGCCATATTTTTGTGAAAAAGGTATTAAAACGTCGGCACAAGTTTATCAAAATACCATTCTTGAGACGGTAGTTAAGTCTTTAACTAACACCATGTTCAATAACAAAGAATGGTGCTTTCAACAAGACTCGGCACCGGGTAATAGAGCTCGATCCACCCAATCTTGGTTGAAAACTAACGTTCCGGACTTTATCAGCACTGAAAACTGGCCGTCGTCAAGTCCTGACCTAAATCCATTGGATTATGATTTATGGTCAGTTTTAGAGAGTAAGGCTTGCTCTAAACGCCATGATAATTTGGAGTCCCTAAAACGATCCATTCGGTTGGCAGTGAAGAATTTTCCTCTAGAAAGAGTTCGTGCTGCTATTGATAACTGGCCTCAACGTTTAAAAGACTGTATTGCAGCCAATGGGGACCACTTCGAATAAACATTGTATATTTTTAATAGTTATATATTGATGTATTAAACTAACTCACTATGAAAGGAATAAATGTTACGTATAAAAAAAAATCGTGCTTTTCTGTATAACAATATTTATGGCAAGACTAAGTATATATATATATATATATATATATATATATATATATATATATATATATATATATATATATATATATATATATATATATATATATATATATATATATATATATATATATATATATATATATATATATATATAAGCAATGTCGGTGTGCAAACGGTGTGTATTAACAAAGAACTACTCACATATACTGTTCTTAAATTATTTATGTAATTTAATTCAATTATATAAAATGTCTCCAAGAGCACGCTCAAAACATATGGTCTACGGATGTCTATGATGTTTTTTTTAAATTAACTTTAACTACTTTTCGTTTTCTACATATATTATATTTTTATTTAATTGCATGCTTATTTACTGGCGCAAATTAATACAACTTTGATTTTACTTTTTTAAAAATAAAAAAGCACTATATGGCAAAGCGCGGCGTTTAGTTCCGCCACTCTACACGCAATACAAAACGGCGAAAAGCGGGGATGGCAAAAGCAGAGACTAAGCAACAGAGTGTCCTAACACTAGGTTCCTATGGTTCCTGCAGTTTCTTCTGCCTACCCTGCCGCGTGCGGGATTGAAGCGTGAAGTTAAAAATAAGACTAAATTGATGTAAAATGATCACATTGAAACGTCAGCAAAGTTGTATATTTGACGAAAATGATGAATTGGTACCAACGCTGTTATACAAAAGGGAATAATATGAATAATAGAGTACCCGTGTTACAGAAGATAATGAAAGAAATATGAACGCAGTAGAGACGTGATCTTTTCACAGGTAAGACCAGCTTAGCTGAGCTAGGCCAAAGTGCAGTTTATAAATAGTACTAATTTTCTGTCCTTTACGTCATCATCATCTATTTAAATTGTTTTGTAATTTTCAGGTATTGTGTAAGTAGGTTCAAGTAGTTCATATATTATGACAGTGTTGGGAGTGACAGTGTTTAATCGTTTTTTTTTTTTTTTTTTTTTTTCAGCTTCACGCTTTATCCCGCACATGGCAGGGTAGGCAGAGGGACTGCAGGAACCATAAGAACTTAGTGTTAAGACACTCCGTTACTTAGTCCCTGCTTACTCCGTCCCCACTTTCCGCTTTTTAATCGTTTGTAGGGACTTATTGCAATTAAATTTGCGTTGGAATTAAATAAAATTGTTCCCTGTTCCCGCCGGGACTATGGGAAAAGCTCTCTTAGTGCTCCTTTCTATGTGTTATATCGTAATAATGGCGATTTTAGGATTTGTACGCTGCGTTATTTGTGACAGTAGTTTAATCTTCAAGTATTCTGTTACAATAGAGATTTATATATCACAAAGACATAATTTATGAATATAAATTAAAAGCTATATAAACTATAAATTATCGGCTAAAAGGTTTCACTTTAATTTTTTTTGGGATTTAAAGTTTTATTTTATAGAAATAATAACTGTTTATTAGCGAAATATCTGGAAATCTCTTTCCAGCAAACGGCAATGTTTTAACGGCAATATATATAGACTTTCTGTTAAATTACATCGAGCGTATCTATAGTTAAATATAAGTTTGTGCCAAAAATAAATCAAGGCGCTAGAAGCTTACACAAAATTAAACTTAAGTGGTTTCACAATCCAATATTATAGATAATTAGAATTGACATTTTAAAAGCAATTTACTTAACTTTATAATTTAATTGATCTTTTAATAGCATTTTGAAGTCATCGTGACGCAAGTTTGTGAGCTGTAACGACATATCGATAGCATCGATAGTAGATATCAATGTAATCTAATTCTCTTCATAATCTTCTATAGCTGTAAATTGCTTAGTTCACAAAATTCATTAATTAGTTATCGCCCGCATTGACATACATTGACCTAGCGTTGACTAGTTACACAATTTTGTTAGTTTTTGACACTTGTCATATTATTTCTGTGTTCATGTTATCATCAAGAATACCTCTACACTTATGATCCAAATCACTTATTATACCAAACATAACATTGTATAATAACATTTAGTTTCATAGTATAGAGCCATCTGATAAATTTATTAAAAAAATAAATAAACGCTTTGTTTTTATTTTATTCTTATAAAAATATTTGTTACTATTTTATTTTTTTCATAATACATATGTGCCTTCAAGCTTCTTTGTCAGCTATTTGAGACTTAGATATATCGAGTTGTAATGACAGTTAACTTGTTAAATTTATAGTTGGACAATGTTCTTCGAGAGTATTTTTTATATATAATTTATACTTGTATAATGCTTTTATGTGTTTCTTTGAAGGCGAAAATTGAATTTCCACATATAAAAATTGGGTGCTACAATACTCTTTGCTACAATACTCTACTAATAATACTCTAATCCTATGAAGTTGATTTTTTACATATTAATTACTCGTAAAGTAAAATATAATATATACATGGAATATACTGTATACATGAAACGATCTATTATTGAGCTCACTGTTATATAATTTATCTATCTACAGAATTTTAATTTTAATCAGTTTGTCTTTGTGTTTGTGCGTTTGTGTACGCCAGCTTAAACGATTTAATTGTGATTAATTTCTCTCTTGTAATATAAATTTATAATATACTGACCTCTGTCTCTTCAACGAAAGTATATTACACATATATATATATATATATATATATATATATATATATATATATATATATATATATATATATATATATATATATATATATATATATATATATATATATATATATATATATATATATATATAAACTGCAGCAGAATAACAGTTTTATCGAAGTAGTCGAAATTTCGAATTTATCGCACGTAGAAATATAAATTCTATTTAAATGTTATAATAAATATAAATATTACTTCATATTCACAACACACTCAACGCGCAATTTCTAGAATTTTATCAAAAAAAAACAGAGTACATAACACAAAGGCCTGTGTCTAAATATCAGAACCTCTTTGCTTATCTTACAGTATGGAGAAATTGTAGAAAAACGCAAACACGAAGTACGCTTACATGTAAATGAATTCCATAACAAAGTATAATGACAATAGTGTCTGAAACGTTCTAACTGACATGTTGCGGACATTCAATTATCTTAAACTAGCATCTGCATGTTGCCGCGGCGAAGTCACCCGAGTGACTGTTCTGGAATTTAAATCTTTGTTTGATATTCACTTTGTTAAGTACGTGAGTGGGAATTGAAAAAGGAGTTATAAATTGAGGACCGTCGTGGCGCAGAGGCGCAACGTCTGCCTGTAACGCGACGGTTACTGGGTTCGATCCCCAGTCGGAGAAGATGGATTTTTCTATTTCCATTTTCTTCGCTCTGGCAGCTAAGGCAAAGCGCGGCGTTGAGTTCCGCCACTCAACACGCAATGCCTCGAAAACGGCGGAAAGTGGGGACGGAGTAAGCAGGGACTAAGTAACGGAGTGTCTTAACACTAGGTTCTTATGGTTCCTGCAGTTCCCTCTGCCTACCCTGCCATGTGCGGGATAAAGCGTGAAGCTAAAAAAAATATATATAAATTGATATAATGTTAATTAAAGCCATTATTGTTTCTTTGCGTATAACCCGAGTGGTCAGACGATATAAAAAACTATAGCGTAGTGATAAATAATCTTTTATCAACTTTTAAGTATGTATGAATAAGTATAAAATAAAACTATGGAAGCTCCTGCAGTAGTATTTCCCACCCGATATGACATTGGGAACATCAAGAAGCGAGCGTACCCCTTTTAAAAGGCCGGTGATGCGCCCCTGAACATTCGTGCTTCATGGGTGTCTATGGGTGTAGGTGATCACTTAACATCAAGTGACCCAGTTGCTCCTTTGCCTCCCTCTAACATAAAAAAGTAACAATTGAATACAATTAATTTCTTATTAAAAGTGTACATATTTATTTTACTTTATGTTTGACATTTTATATTTTTTTTTGTATAATTTCAATGTTAGTTTGTTTACTTCATAAAAAATTTGCAATATATTGTTTATAGTACTTTGTTTTCTTTTAGAATCAAAACATTATAGGTGGTCTGCGGGAACATATTTATTGGATTATTACTTTTGCAACTATAGCTCTATAAGAAGCTGTCGTGGCGAAGCGGCACAGCGTCTAAATGTTAACATGACGGCTTTGGGTTCAATGTTGGTTGCCGGTCAATTTCCACTGTCGTCGCTCCGGTAATAAGACAAAGTGTGTCAAAGTGAAGTTAAAATAAGTGTTTTACAGTGTTAAGTGTAAATTAATTTTTCATTACTCATTCCTCCAAGTGGGAATCGAACTCACCTCTTTTACTTTCACTGTCATGTACAACGGCGAAGAACAATGACAACTTCATTTAAAACGTTTAGTTTATTTTTTTCAGCTTTACACTTTATCTTGCAGATAAAAGAATAGGCAGAGAGAACCGCAAGAACCGTGGGAACTTAGTGTTAAGACACTTCGTTCCCTACTTTCCGATATTTCGAGGCATTGCGTGCTGAATGACGAAACTTAACGCCGCGTTTTGCCTAGTTGCCAGCTTCGCCGAGGGAAAATCGAGCTAACAATTGTCGCATTTATTGGCAGGTGCTGTGACGGTTTAGTTTCGTGACTAATTATTATTCAAAGGGTGTCAATTTCATTAATCATTTGCAAGATGGCTTATGCGTTTGAAACACGCATGCATAATATATATCATCAGACATATGTGCCTATATTATTATATAGGCATATAGTAAGCTTACGTACGGTTTTTTACGTTATGTACGCTTGAATAAACGTTCTTTTAAAAAAAAATGTATGTATATTTATAATAATAACAATAATAACACTTTATTGAAGTATACAAAAAGTTAATGTACATGTTAATACTTATCTCAAAATCATAAAGTTATTTGGTTGTTAACGTAATGAGTATTAAATTTTACAAGAAATAGTCGTTTCCATAGCAACGTTAGAACTGTGGGTTCAAAAGTAAATAAATTTTAATTTATACACATTTTACAGTTAAATAAGATACAATTTGTATATATTTCAAATAACTTGTGTTAAATATAATATACGATATACTAATTATGTTAACTTTATTTTACTTTTCATAACTTCACGCTTTATCCAGCACAAAGACGGGTAGGTTGAGGGAATCGCAGGAACTCTGTGAACCTAATGTTAAGACACGCCGTTCTCTACATTTTTTTACAGTTGGACGTAATAGAAGAGGCAACGGAGAGCCTAATATTACGTCATTTTTAAATCTGAATTGCGGCACAAAACGGTTCCAATACGTTTTATTGAAATAAATTTATGTATGCACTTTTGAATTATCTTGAATTGAATGAATGTAACGGTAAAACCGTTTAGGGAACTACTTTAGATATGCTGCGAATTTTGTGAAATTAACATAAGCATAAAGTTTGGCATCATCCTTCACGTACGTACGTCGATTATAAATTTGTATTACTTAAGTGTATTCCGAGTAATCATCATGAAAATTATAATTAATAGATGAAAATACGTCAAATAAAGCCAAGTATGCCTTAAATTTTGCTGGTAGCTTTAATTTTTGTTCTTTTTGCCGTCTCATTTCAGGACACCTGTGGGAGGAGAAGATGTACGTGGCGAAATCAAAGCTGCGTTTTCTCTTAATATTACAAGTTAAATATAGTATTTAAGTCGTTAGCTTATTAATAAATAAATATTTGTAGTCATTGTGGATCAATACTTTAAAAATCCTAAAAAGTTTTATAAATAATTGTAAATCATATAATGATAATCATATAATAATAATCATGTAATGATAAAGTTTCTCGTACCTCGCTTGCAAAAACATTGCTAAACTGCGTCACAATTTCGCTATAGTAATTTAAATATTTTACATATAATTATATTTATATTAACTTTGTCAAAATATTTATATGTATTTGCTACAATATAACTCTGCAGCGTCAGAGGCGGATGAGGGGCTGTGATGAATGATTTCTTTTAACATAACGTGTGAACTACAAACATTTCACGAGACAGAATCGACCTCATGATCATCACGTGTATACACAGGTATAATTAATAATTAATAGGTCGGTTCTTCTTAACAATGCCTGAATCTACTTTATAGCCAACATTGATAATTTGTTCTCAGAGCGTCGTTTTTCGAGTGTTTCGAGAGTAAGTATCATCCTCACGTCGTCGGATTCAAGCAGTGCGTGTCCTTCGACGCGTTCGCTAGCGTCCGTCTAGAAGTGGCATACAACGTGTTTTGTTTATGCGCGATGTACTTCGTGCCACTGCTGGTGATCACCGCGTGCTACGTCTGCATATTTTGTGAGATAAGAAGGAGCAGTAAAGAGCTTACTGGTGAGTTTGAAGTTTTAAATTGAACATATTTCTATAGTTGTAAAGTAAATTTAAAAACTAAATATTTCAATGGTGCTAAATTTGAACGTACTTTTGAATTACTAAGGTCTGTTTCGTTTCGTTTTTTAAAATAGCTTTCTTAGAGTGGATTATCACTTTAAAAATGTTAAAATAACAATTCTACCAATAGAATAATTCTAAATAATAATTCTAAGTACCACAACGGCACTCTATTTGGGTGGCAAATGTTGTGGGTTCGATTCCCATTAGAGGAGAATGGCATATTTAATTAAGTGCATAAATACATAAATAAAAAGATACTAAGAAAGTTTCAATGCTAGCATCAGTAACAACTTACAGCCAAAACACAAGCTATACACTGTGTTTTATGTGAATCTGAATTTAAATGAAATTGTTATGTGATTGGCAAATTATGAAAAAAATATGTCACTAAGACGACATTCAGATTATTAATATATTTAAGATATATAAAACATTCTACTTGTACACTGTACAATTATATTTAACTAACTATTATTTTATGCCCGCGATTTCATATGTTTTTGTACTGCATACCTTGTGTACTTTCCAAGTAGCTTTCACCAAAATTAAAATGAGCGTTTAAAATAATTCATGTTAAATTAAGTTTCATTGGCGAAGTGATTTGCATAATAAATAGTAAATCCCAAAACATCGACCAAGGGGGCGATACCGCAAAAGGTTATAAGATTGCTCGTTATACAATATAATCTTTACATTTCCTGGTCTGGAAAGAAATATTACTTAAAATATTTATGAATTAAGATATATGTATCTATTATATCAAAAGCTTTTCACCTTAAGAGATTGAGCGTTTAATGCCAACAGTACGCCTTATTACATATATATATACATACATTAAATACTCTTGATTGTAGTAAATAGAAACATTTTGGAAATCAACTAATAGATAAATTTTTGAATTTCTTAAATCTAGTATTAATGAAGGATTTTGAATATATGCCTTTATTTTATCAAATTTAAAAAAAAAACTAATTTTATTATTGTTATAGCAAGCATAGTATCGAGAAACGATGATATTACGCTTTATAGTTGGGCTGAAAACAAATAATTATTTCATAAAGATATTTCCAATATTTCATTATCAAAGTATATTGTAAGTTTAGTAGTATTATTAATTAGAATAATATTTAATAGTATTTAAAAGTTTTCCAAATAATAACCTTATTTAAAAATCTGATCGTGAGCCTTTAATTTTTGAAAATTATAATAGTTTACGAATGTACAGTAAAAATAGGGTTAGCATTAATATTTAAAAATCTAACAACGTAATGGTATTTAACCATAACTCTCACTTTATTTAAATTCATTTGAAGTTTAAAATTGACACAGCGCTACTACAACGAAGGGAAGTGGTGCAAATTGACTGTAACAAGGTTCTCAGCCGATGGCAAAGTACATGTTGACTTTGATACAATTTTGTAGATGAAAGTCGTAAATCATTTCTTTACATGATGGGTTATATTTTTTTAAGGATATGTTTTTAAAAAAGCTATATTTTTTTTCTAAAAAATAAATTATTTTGTATTACACGAAGGAACTTCATGACACTCTATAAGGCTCTATAAGGCTCGATTTTAGTTAATATTTTTTTATAATTTTTCTTTAGTATACATTTTTGAATAATACCATACTTTGAATGAATAATTATCCTCCATAATTTAGACAAAAGAAAGTTTTATATCCATTAATTATTTGTTTGGAAGTCTCATAAATTGCTTTAGGCATTTCACGTCTTTTACTGGGTTGATCACAAATTTTAAAATATAGACTTTTAAGAAACAACGAAGACAGTAGGAATTTTTAAGTTAAAACTTATTTATAAATCACGTTGTTGTAATCTTAAAACTGGTCCCGTCTTTAGTATGGCCGATAATAGTTATTGTTGTTGTAGAATGTTATTGTTGCAGTCAGTGATGGTTTAAAATAATTTATAATACCTTTATATGCTTACATATTTGTTAAAAATATAGGTGTTAGATAATTATTTAATATATAAAGATCAGCTACAGAAAAACCGTATAGAAATTGCTATTTAGAAAAAACTATATCTTATATTGAAAATATCAAGTTAAATAATTAAAAGTAATAATGTGCCGGACCTAGTTAAACATAATTTCTACAATAGTTAATAGTATTGTCTAGACACTTAGAAACATAAACATACTCAAGTTGAACTACCAACACTCAAAGCTCCGACATATTATAAAACAGACAATGACTAAAGCTACATATTTGACGTACAAAGTTTGTTTCCACAAACTTTCTCGAGTATTTAAATCAACAGGAGATGTTAGTAACTCGCTTAAATGAATAAGAAAATTAATAACGAAATATAGTTTTATATGTAATATCTCCAATTATTCCATTAATTAATCTTAATCGTATTGCTGGTTAACGCTATCATGAACGAATTAACGCGCTTCACTGAATACTGTAGTTGTAGGCATGAATCTCATTCCTAAACAAAAAGTTATCGGCTGCATTCTGTATCCAACATATAGCAGGTAGTCCTAGAAAATCTAGTGTCAAGATACTACCTTCTTTATATTTTACCTGAATTTGAATCAGTGCTAGTTGGGTGATTAATTATAAAGGTGAGTTTGTTGTTTGTTGGACGCGCTAATCTCCGGACACAGCTAAAAAAATATTTTTGTGTTGAATAGTGCGTTTATTGAAAATGTCTTTCTCTTAGGCTATATAACATTAATCAATGGCTAATAATAGAGCAGCAATGAAATATATTGTAGATCAAAGTCCTCGTGGACGAAGGCACAAGCGGCCGCTAATATTTTATAAGTAATGGAAGTTACCTATATATATTTCAATTATAAAGATTACTTAAGTACTTCTCTGCATAGAATTTAAAAATTATGTACTTAATATTTTCTCATATACAAACATAGTTTAGTTCCGTAGTGTAATATGATCAACTGTGTTTTTATCTTATCTTATCTGTACTCCGCATATAACAGGATAGATAGTGGGTATCTAGTGTTAAGACACTCCGTATCTGTTTTATTGTTGTGAAGCGGAACTCAACGTCACACTTTGTCTTACTACCCAATAAGTCACATAGTCACATTTACAAGCAATGCTGTGTCTCTGTGCCACGACGGTCCTCAATTAAGAAGACAAAATGAGTGCATGGAGTGTGAATTGAATATTTATTCAGATTTAGTTCGGGAGAGCTCGGTCTATAGAGGCGATCTTTAGACTTTAGTTAACCTTAACAATTAACTTAAAAAAATTAACGTAAGAATTTTACTTCCCTTTTAAATAATAATCTAAAACTTATACAACAAAAAGAAATCTATTCAGTTAATCCAAACATGAAAAAGCAAAACGAACAGATAGAAAAACTGTTTAAAATCATAAATTATTTCATGTTTTCTTAAACAATGGCAAGACGTAATAGCAAGAAGTTACGGGAAAAATAATTTAATTCACTTGATTTCTTTGTACATTGTGTAAATAAATCTTATTATTCGACATAATCATAGCATTATTTCCATTTCTGTATAAACTTCTTATAATAACATCTAAAAGTAAGTAGGTGTAGTAATTTCGTTACGCCTCAAATTACACAAGTTGAAATGTTTACGAAGAAAAATCCTACGCATTGTGGTTAATTTAGTGTAAGAATTTTACAAAAATAAAAAGCAATTTATACATTACCTCAGTAAATATTGCTCTGCTCTAAATAGTGTAATAAAAAATGTTAGTTAAGCGCGTCTTGTCCTCGTATACTAAGGGTTACCAATCATCGATTATAGGTTAACGGAATGTGCAAATTACAAATGCTTTAATTTGCAACATATAAATTGACAATTTCCATGTTAATAGATGTTGAATGAAATATTGGTGGAGACTTATTGACTGGATGTAGACATTTGTGTACCAATGTATCTACTGCGTGTGGTTCGTAATCTAGATGTTGTATGAAATGGTCATTTTAGGATTATTCTAAACGAATCTTATAAGCTTATTCTTAGGTTATTCTTAATGTTAGTAGGTTAAAATATAATACAAGCAATAGTAATACTATAATATTGCTGTTGTTCTCCTTTATGTGGCGCCTCTTGAAACCAATCTGATAAAGTTGATCTTAAATATATTTTTTTTATGAGAAGGACAAGGCAAACGAGCGGTCGAGTCACCTGATGGTAAGTGATCACCGACGCCCACGGCCCTGTGTAACAGCAGAGGTGTTACAAGAGCGTTGTCGGCCTTTAAGATGGAGGTAGACGCTTTTGTAGGTACCTATGTCGTATCGATCTGGAAACATTGCCGCAGGCAGGCTATTCCACATTAGTGTGGTACGTGGAAAAAATGTCCTACGGAACTGCACAGTAGAGGAGTTCCACGTGTCCAGAGGGACAAAAAAAACCACTACTTACGCCGGTTTTAAATACCGAGGGTAGATCCAGGGTTGTCATCACTGACAACATGACTCTACCATTTAAAGTTAATTTAAAGAAGCTAAGATTTAGTTGAATCTTATTTTCTTGCCATTAACAGATTATCTGTCTTCCTTTTAAATGTAATTTTAATTTTAGTTTGTATTATGTAAATCATATTTGTCATTAATATTTTCCAAGACATTTGTGAAAGCGATATTAATAGTCATTGTTAAAGCTCTACCAGCTACCAGGTCTGGATTTGGAAAATAATCAGACAGAGCGTATGGTCTTATATGACTCTCTTCACCATCAAAGCTACGACGCTATTGAATCGTTGTAAAACACTTATGACACATGATAATAGAAATTACCATTATATCTAAAAGTCCAAAAATAAAGATATATGTACACATTTTTGCAAAAGGTAATTTTGTTTCAATTATTACAGAAATCAAACTCTATGGATCTTTGCCTAGCATCTGAATGGTAAATAACCGTGCGGGTGCGGGGCCCAACGATAGTCAAAGATAGTTCTAGACAAACTAAAATTTTTTTACAAGCTGTAGACAAATTACATACAATTTACTCAAAACCAATTATTCATTAGTAAGTTCAAAACATTTAAACTGTGAATTTATCTTTTTTAGAGATATTTGTTTTCCATTAGTTATAAGACCACAATTTAGAATTTCAGAATTGAGAAAAGATTTTTTGTGAAAATTTTCAATTTGAATCATCGCATAATTTTATTTTACCGTATTCATATCATCTTATATACTTATTTTGTACAGAATATGTATATTTAGAACAATATATATACGATATCTGTATATATTATACGTAATAGATTGCTTGCTTGACGTAATTCACAAATTAATCCCAACGGTCCAACAATAATTGTTAAGGCATTGCATAAATTCAATGCTGTTTATTTCTCTATAGTGAAGTAATTGTAATAAAATAATTTTATAATGATAAAATTTTTGGTCACGATGTTTACATATATTTTTTCATAGTATTTGATAGTTCTTGCTATTAAAAGAATCGACGAAAAAATACCTTAGTATTACGAGTATTTAATTTACGAGCAAACACGACTGCCTAGTTATCAAAGTGTTGTAACTATTAAATCCTTCTAGTGCGATACGAACCCACAAGTTGCGTTTACAATCGCACGCTGTGCCATTGCGACAGAATTTCAAGTCAGAATCCTAAAAATGGATGCTTATACTTCAACATTGTAACTTGAGAATGCATTATTTAGCGGATTTAAAGTAATTTAAGTATTAAAGAATGTATATGTGAAGAGACGAAAAAATATTAATAATATATTTATTTTCTTTTTATCAAGTATTTAAAAATATTATTTACATATATTAAGATGACATGACATATATAAGTGAACATGTTTTTACCAACAGACAACAGAAAGTATATGAAATTTTTATTTCACATAGTTCTTTAATTTACGTCCGTTACTGCATATTATTTATAAAAAATAATATATTTCATCAATGTATACAGTTACTTGCTAAAATGTCATTGGAAAGTGCTTGTCACGATGCTTGGCTATTTTTGCTGTGGCAGCATTTTATTTTTTGAGCATTTTACTCAGCTGATTTAGAATTGTTTTGGATCATTATCACAAACCAGAAAGTGTAGTCCTGTCGCGCTCAGTTAAGCTATAACAGTGTGCAAATTAAAATAAATTGAAAATGATAGGGCCGGTCTCACCACTTGATGGTAAAATCACAGGGAGTATATTCTTTGTCTTACGGATTAACAAAAAATATGGTTACACAGGTCTGAGATAGAAATACGTGGTAGATACTTAATGTATTTTATCCGATAGAGCTTTACCATATACGTGAAACTGGTTCAACTAGGTCCAAGGAAACGGGCGATTATTTATTTATATACCTCTCAACAGCAGCTATTAGCAACGCGAATAAACGTTATTATAATTTTTATTTCATTGTTGTTTTATTTGTTTTTCTATGCAGTTTTACTTATTTCTAAGCATTTTTGCATCCGGATCATAACGGTGTACATGTACCCTGTGTAAGGACTCTCAGTTTCAGCACTTTCTAGTCAATTCGGAGGCAATTGATGGTGATTGTGAGACTTAATGCCGAGCTTTGTCTTGTTACCAGAGCATGTAACTTTTTACTTTAGTATCTGAATGTCTCCGGTAAAATGGTAGAAATGATTGGTATTAAACATTCTACTTATCTTACTTAGCACTAAACTACGTCTTTTTCTTTATTATACGAATACATTAAAAATGTTTCAGCAGTCAGCTTAATTAGAATTTGCAACCGTCACATACAAAATATAACAAAATGATTATAAATGTATTATAAGGGAATCTATTTTTATATTATAAGAAAACATACAAAAACTAGGACGCAGCGGGATTTGAATAGATAAACCACCTCAAACCACAAAGCCGAGTGCCCTTCATCACGCCGCGTCGAAATTCTTATATGCTTTTGACAGATTATTCTGTTAGTTGTTAGCATCTCTGCAGGGAGATAGATAAACGACGTGTAATAAAAAACAATTCTTTGACATATTCATACAATCTTTTATAAAGAGTATTGGATAAGTTATTAATGTGGCATCTTTTTTATATCATTTTATTAGTAAAAGAGAATCAAATTTTTCTTTTCTTTATGATTTATTTGCTTATTAAATTATATAATATCAAACAGTAAGTAGCGTAGAAGTCTTGTACTGCTTTCTCCGACCCCGCTTTCCGCCTTTTTCGAGGCATTGCGTGTTGAGTGGCGGAACTCAACGCCGCGCTTTGCCTAGTTTACCAGAGCGAAGAAAATGGAAATAGAAAAATCCATCTTCCCCGACTACGAATTGAACCCAGAAACCGTCGCGTTGCAGGCAGACGTTGCGCCTCTGCGCCACGACGGTCTATATTATAATGAGTTAAATGTTGTGAGTTTGATTCCCAATGTCTTGAGATTGGGAGTCAAACTCACAACCGTCGAGTTGTGACCAGAGTTGTGTAGTAAAATGGTGTTTATTTAATTATTATACAAACGAATGCTTTAGATAAACATAAAAGCATTCCAATAGCATTTAGTGATAATTGTGTTTGATTGATTGACTTTGCATTTTATAAAGAGAATAGCTACAACGTATTAAAATTGTGAGCTGGTTAAATTATTATATCGTTTTGTTATGCAGAAAAGAGGGTCTTAACACTAGACGTAGGCTCCTTCTGCCTGCCCTTCTATATGTGGGTCTATATTATAATATATAACTGTAATATGTTGAATTGAATGCCCGGTACTATTAGAAACTCATAATTTATTTTCTTTCTTACAGAGAAATGCAATTATAATATAAGTTCGATCCGCCTCCGCCGCTCCGACCGACAAGTGCTAGAGAGGCGCCGCACTCTATGCATGGCTGTCATGATGGTGAGTGTTGGTGTTGTGCTAGTTAATGAAATAGCCTTAAAGGCGTTTTATATTGGATTCGAATTCACGAATTCACAAGCGTTACGTTTATTACCTACATCGACTCAGTTATGGTTTATAAGTTTTTAACAAAAATTAAATATTTATGTAATGTATATTTTTGTATATACATCGACATTGGTAATTTGACCTATTTAATGTATATATATATATATATATATATATATATATATATATATATATATATATATATATATATATATATATATATATATATATATATATATATATATATATATATATATATATATATATATATATATATATATATATATATATATATATATATATATATATATATATATATATATACACGCTTTATTCCGCACATGGCAGGGTAGGCAAAGGGAACTGCAGGAACCGTGGGAACCTAGTGTTAAGACACTCCGTTGCTTAGTCCCTGTTTTCTCCGTCCCCGCTTTCCGCCTTTTTCGAGGTCATGTTGAGTGGCGGAACTCAACGCCGCGCTTTGCTTAGTTTTCCAGAGTGAAGAAAATGGAAATAGAAAAATCCATCTTCTCCGACTGGGGATCGAACCCAGAAACCGTCGCGTTACAGGCAGACGTTGCGCCTCTGCGCCACGACGGTCCTCAGACAAAATATTTCAAATAGATTATATTAAAACTAGCTGTTACTCGCGACGTCGTCTGCGTCATTTTTTACTAAGGACGTGTATATTGTAGGAAAATACACGTCCGTCCGTCATATTATGTTCATAGACGCGATATTTTATTACAATACATTTCTATTGACTACGTTTTTTGTTTTACTGTCTTTTGACAATATGTTTCTGCTTGTCATTCAGCATTAATATCTCGGACAGCACTGCTGCTGTGCCGCCGCTGCTGCACTTTCTAAAACTTATTTCCTATTTTTAACCAATTTTGCTACTATTTGTATCATAATAATTTCTTCGTGTGTTTTTCGTTAATGATAAACTGATATACGTGGTTCATTGTTATAGTCTTATGGTAAAAGTTACTGTTAAATATTTTTCCTACGTAAATTGTGCCACCCCCGTTAACCCCCATAGGGGTTGATTTTCAAAAAACGCTTAGATTTGTATCTCATAATTTGTATTGGAAAGCATTATTTCAGTGTCACGCAAAATAGTTCAATAGAATTAAATTTCCCATACAAAATTAGCCACCCCCTTTTACCCCCGATGGGGGTGAATTTCGAAAAACTATGAAATACATGTTTCATCATTTGTACTAAAAAGCATTAATTCAAAGTTTCATGCAAAAATGTGCATACAAACATTTTTGTCATATAAACTTTGCCACCCCTTTTAACCCTTTTTGAGGTTGAATTTCCAAAAAGTGATATGCCTTGTCCTATGTCCTTCTCATGAATACAAACTATCTACACACCAAATTTCAGCAAAATCGGTTGGGTGGTTTAGGCGTGAAAAGGTAGCAGACAGACAGACAGACAGAGTACAGTACAGAGACAGAGACAGACTTTCGCATTTATAATATTAGTAAGATATTTCAAGAAATCCTTACAAATATATCGCTATTTGTTATATAAAAATAACACCAGCTCAAAATATATCCACATTAAATAAGACGTAGAAAAATAAGTTAATGTTTATGTAACCAGAGAAATAGACTCACAACAAATCTTACAAAAATAATGGAATCCAACGAGAACGTATTTATTTATACTGAAATAAACACTAGTATTTGTGAGTCTCGGTAGTTAGCAGTAGTTATTTGTAGTAGTTTTTTGGGCCTCATATATCTTGTGCCGCCCGTACCAGGACAGACAGAAAGAACGATCTAGACTAGACTTTAAAATTAGGCACTTCTCTTACCAGGGCGTAGAAATTTATTTATTTAATTTTTTTTGTGGCTATTTAACTTACGAACACAAAAAGCGTCGCTTATGTATAGCTGTTTGAAATCATACACTACATACTAGTGCTGTGTGTTTGTGATTGCCAGATTCAAAACTTTAAAAAAAAAGACTGACAACAAAAACAAAATGGTTTACGGAAGGTTCACTTTGGATTTGTAACCTTATTTTTAGGGAAGGGAGTGTACTAATAAATTAATTAAAATTAATGTATACCATCAGGTACATGGTGGACAGGGACTCGGCGTCTCGCGTGTGCCTCAAATCCAAGACCTCCTCTTGGCGATGGCAGTGTCCAACTCATGTATGAACCCACGGCTAGTATACGGCTCTTATGCGCTGCGCCTAAGAGGGTTGATCCAAACGATTTACAAGTGTACGTGTTGCTGGTCTATTTCTACAACGGACAGTGACAAGACAATTTTATTATTGTTTTTCTACAATTACTTATAAAAATAAAAATTCAATGAATTTACATTCAAGATTATTATTTTTTTCATGAGTAGCTATTACTGATAGTAAGGCTTTTTAAGTTTCTTACGTGGTGTAGTAATTTAAGTAGATTATTGCTTTTTCTATTTATTATTTATTATATCATATTGTGTAATGTGTCCCGGGTTTTTGCACTGCAGATGTTCCTACGTTCTTGACACAAAAGACGCAAATTTATATAATTTAGTATAGCCTAAGGCTGACTTATGTGTTCTTACGTGTTCTTGATTAATAATATTCCATTAAAAACAATAAGAAACTCTAAATCATATACAATTTAATTTACATTTTTGCCTGAACGCTTGTTGATGTAAAATGAGTTGTGAGTAACCCAATATATAAATAAAACACTATATGCATATTACATTTAAAACATCGATCAAACCGGCGGAGCTTGCTAGTTTATTATTAGCTTATTATTACCTTTCCGAAATGGTAGTAGATAAATATTGACGTGCATCTGTGCATCTGTGATACCTATATGAATAAATAAATTTTGATTTTGATTTTTTGATTTTATAAATATATTTTTAAAACATTTTATATTAGATACGTTAAAATGTTATGTTTATATTCATATAGTAGTTAAAAATAATATTGTAATGACAACAGGTAGCTTATAGCTAATGGTAGCTATGGTAGCTCTAATATGTTAGAAAGATAACCCGATCTCCTTAACGAGGCTTTGCTCTTCTATAATCGAAACTTTAATGAAGTTTCGTTTATAACAGGATGAGATAGGTTTTGTTAAGGTTTACTTGACTACTTCATTATCTTCTCTGTTTATTATATGAAATAATAAATATTATTTTTTTATCTTTAGGGTGCCTCAGTAACGTGATGGCATGGTATGAAACTCAAGTGCCATGCTTTATCTGACAGGAACAGGGAAAATATTTTTGTAGCAAATACTATGAAATAACGGAAATCATACTCACCAATGTGAGTATTTGTGTAGGCAAATATTTCTGAACTGGGTCGTTGAGTACTCGTTTTATATTTATCTATACTAAATGTCAAGAAAAAAACAAATCATTTTGTCAGCGATTTGTTCTGAAAAGTTATTTGAATATGTACTCAGTAAATGTCGGTAAAATTATCTAAAAATATACGAAATAGTATTTTATTTTGATTTCTTTTTTCGAAAACTTTCTAGTAGAATTATATTTAGTGTTTGTGTATAGAGTACTATATAAACACAGAGGCATTCAATATATTTTTCGATCTATTCAAAGCCCTATCAGAATCAGCAACAATAGTGACAGATTCGATACTGTTGATCGAAAATGGGAAATGCTGTTAAAATTTAGATAGCTTTATTGTTTCAGTAAGAGGATTAAAAACAAACGTATAGTTTGTAGTAAATTGTACTAAATCATTTCCAAGACGAATAGAAATAAATGAAGTTTAAGTATACCATTAAATAGAAGATGTTTATTTTCTAAATTTAATCGTAAACCAAATATTTATTTTTGTAAGTTATACTAAAATAGATTTAAGTTGCATTGGAGTTTTACTTTCGATGTGTTCTACTCAAAATGCAATTTAAAAAAACCGGTCAAGTGCGAGTTGAACTCGCGTGGAAAGGGTTCCGTACACAATATAGTGAAATATTTCCCCTGAAAACGTTTTTTTCCTAAAACATTTTTATCGAATTTACCATTTTATTTTCAATTTATGAAATCCTTATAGGTTTTCCTGTAATCTACAAGCCATAAACTATATTCAGTAACTTTTTCAAATTTTTCAGCCCAGTAGTTTCGGAAATAATTAAAATTCTTAATATAGCTTCTATTACTTCTTATTTTTTTATATATGGAGTATAAAGAGAAAAACCAAATAGCAAAAATACACTTAAAATAGGATATTTTATCAATCTTTTATAAGTTATCACAAATAATATTGAACACAGTAATTTATTTAATATTTTCCTCTTTCCACCCTGTTATGTGTAGGATACAGCGTGTATCCATCTATTTATTAATAAAATGTTGTAAAATATAATACTATAAGGTTTTTAATTTTATACTTTATTAACCGGCTCGACGCACCCAAGCCGCGCGGGCCCGCCCGACACGCGCCCGCGCGGCTACACTGCGCGCGACACGAGCGATGCCGCGTCTTACGCGAGTATCACAAAAGTAGATCTACAGCTGTGCAGGAAACATATTAAAAATATATGAAACTAAGACTATAAAAAGTGATACATTAAACATTTTATAAGTGTTTTATGTTAATAAAGTTAGAAATTAATGAAATTAATAGAATGGTCTCTCATTATGTTGCTACGCTACTACGGTATAGTGTCTTTTGGACACTGATACCTACTAATTAGTGTTTACGTTTTAATGTACTCGTAATTTTGTACTAAAAACAAAAAATAAATTAATTTTTTCTTCAAAATACAATCCACTCCTTACAAATCGCTTTTAATGTTTTGATTTTGGTTAGATACCAAGTAGATCTCAGTAATTTGCCCATTTTACTAATTGCGTCAAATTTATGAAAATTCAACTTTGGGAAATTTTCTACTTTTTTCGCTTTGGTAACTAGGCAAACGCGGGGTTATGTTCCGCAATGCAGCACAGACGAAGTCTCAATAAACGAAATGTCTTAATACTAGGTTCCTATGATTCACATGGAGAGAGGAGGGTTCACCGTGCTGTGAGCGGAATAAAGCGTTAAACTGAAAAAATAAAAATAAAATAAAAGTGCAGTAAGTGTAAATCCACAATAAAAGTAGAACCCACGTCAGCGCATGTAAACCGTCCATCCGCTTTCATTGTCCACTAAGCCATCCGTTTTTCATCACGCTGCGTTGAAATTTCCATGAGGGGCAGGTTTAAACCCCGTGAATATCCCAACAGAGACGTTAACAACGTAACAAACCATAAAAAGCTTACGAAAATTTCGACATATCATTATGACACGTCGTAACACAGCGTCGTAGCCCGGCATCCGACAGCAAGCGGCGGTCAACGGAATGACAATTACTCCGTGTTTTTTACGTCGTAATTGTGCAATATCATCACCGCATACCTCTTTTACCCTTGCCATATGCAGTGTATCCCACTAAAAACATAAAATAAAAATAAGTAATTAAAGAAAGCGTACAAAAATTTGAATGCAGCAGGACTCGAACCCGCACCCTCTTGCGATTCGTGCAAGAACCGGTTCGTAAGGTCACTCTGCCCACTTTCCGTCCAATCTTGAGACATTGTGTGTTGAGTCGTGGAACTCGACACCGCACTTTATCTATTATACCTACGTCCTCTTATGTAGTACTTGTGACAGTGTGAAGTTGTTTATTCACCTTTCTTGTTCATGCTTAAAATTTCGCTATTTAACACAGCTCTTTGATGGCAGGTAGATAAATAAATATGCTGCAAATTGTCAAAAATACGATAGAATAATTTATTTTAAGTATGATTTACGGTTCGTCTCATACATAACAAAGAACGTATATATATTTTACGTTTTACCGCCCAAACTATAAAGTCCGCAACTCAACATTGCGAACATATATCGCGAAGTGAGAAAATGGATAGAAGTTCAAGAGAGGCGATAGACTTTTCAAATATTTTTTTAAATAGGCTATAATATTTTGTACACCTTTAAGAAGTTATATACTACATGACATGTTCATTGTACAGCTGCCTAAGTGCCACAGACTGCGGCAATCTTAATATTCCTATATACACTTGTTGTATCCAAAGTGTGTATACCTTAAACTATAATAATGATAGAAGAAAGGGATAACAGAAGAAAGGGATTAGAAGAGAGGAATCTATATACATTGAATATATAAAATAAATATTTTGCTTCTCCTTGTACCAGTAATAGATACAAAACTAATAATGATTTAATAAAATACGATTCAAATAATATTTGTCTGTTTGCTGTTCGCCTTTCACGCAAAAACGAAATTGATCATTCTTTAAGACGATTCTTTTTTAAACCATACCATACCATTACAGTACCATTTCTAAGCACACAAAGGGAACTTTACCGACTGCTCTTCCGACAAGCAATTGCATTCTCTCTGGTATTACGTGTTTTACATCTAAAATATTTTATTTATAAAAATATTTTAGAGCACAATGCGAGCTCTTCCGCTCAAGCAATGTCCCAAATTTAAACTTAAAGCTTGTCCTGCATTATGCTAAATAAAGCGTGAATTTGAATAAAATAAAAACATAAGTAGTAATGCTTTTATTGATGCCATATATGTTTGAAAAAAAAGTGCTGATCATGTCGTTCTGATAGTAATGTGGTCTATTAAATGTCTAGACTTTAGGTTACCTTATATGTCTAGTTTTATTGCCAATTTATAGAGTCATAGAAGTACATTGATTCTTTATATAATTCAGGTCGAAGAAGTAACACTGAAAATTGATTAGTATTTTTCGGTTCGTTATTACGAGTATAAGCTAGTTCAGGTTAGAGTTGTTTGGAGAGAAGATGGACTAGAGTTAGACGCTGTCCCACAGTGCCAAGTAAGATTTTGTCAATTGGATCTTATTACATTACTATTGATAAAATCAATTTGTACGTCTATCGAAGTATGTTCACAAAGAGGTTGGGCTGTTTCAAGTACTATCCAATACAACATGTATTTTAATTAGCGAAATATTGTTGTCTTCAATATATTGTTCTTTACTATTTGAATTGGAAATAAAATTCCGTTTATTATTATAGGATATTTTTATTTAAAAATAATATTTTCGAATATATTAATTTATTTAGTCAAAGCGCGGCGTTGAGTTTCGCCTCTCAACTCACAATGCCATGAAAAAGGCGGAAAGCGGAAAGCGGGGAAGAAGTAGGAACTAAGCAACGGAGTGTCTTAACACTAGGTTCATATGGTTCCTGCAGTTCCCTCTGCCTACTCTGAAATATGCTGGATAAAGCGTGAAGTTAAAAAAAATAATATGTTTTTGTACATACGGGAGCCAGCCCAAACAATAAAATAAGGAAATGGCTTTATAAAATATTGCTTTACACGATGAGCGGTGGCTGGCACAACCTAGTATGTTCAATATAAATATGAAACTTTCAAAAGTTTATCCATTAATATCCGTTAACTGCTTTCCGTCTTCTTTTTTAATGAAATGATTTTCATTTAATCTCTTCGAGTGGAAATCGAACACACTAGCCGTCAGACAGACAGGCTGCGTTTCTGCGCTACGACGGTACTCACGTAATTACTCTCGCGTATATTCCCAATGGTTTATAAGAAACCTTGTATGAATACTTGGAGAAAATTATGTTCTGTATTAGTTAATATCTAAAGCTATAATAGTTATTAGTTTTAGATATTAACTAATACAGAACATCATTTTAATAATAATCTAATCTAGGTTATTGAGTTCAATAACCTAGCTTAAGTATTCATTTAATAATAAATACTACTTGTCACATATTACCTATACTACAGAATACCGAAAATGCAAAGCTGTGATGGAACTTACTTAATAAATTTATTATACTGTTTTAGTTTGCTATTACGTTCGAAAACTGTAAAGCACCTAAACTACAAGCAAAAACAGTTGGAGCATAATAATAAAAGAAAGTAAATACCACAAGCCAAATTGGGAAAATCACGAGAAAATTACTTAAAGCTATTTTCACTTGAATTGATATCGGTACAAATGAAACACAATATTCTGTTTCCGATGAAACATACAAGGGCCGTCGTGACGCAGAGGCGTAAGCGTTTGCCTAAAAACGCGACGGTTTGAGGGTTCGATTCCCGCTCGAGGAAGATGGATATTTCTATTTCCATTTTCTTCGCTCTGGAAACTAGGCAAAGCGCGGCGTTGACTACCGCCACTCAACACTAAATGCCTCGAAAAAAGCGGAAAGTGGGGGATGGAGAAAGCAGGAACTAAGCAACGGAGTGTCTCAACACTAGGTTCATATGGTTCCTGCAGTTCCCTCTGCCTACCCAGCAATATGCGGGATATAGCGTGAAGCTATAAAAAAAATTGTAGAGGTTTTTCATGATACACCTAAATATTTCTAGATTCGGAAACTTTACTAAACTCCTCATGTTTAAATACGCGATAAAAATTTTTACAACCAGATCTGTCTGCGCTAAGGTCGGTAAAATTTGTGAAACAAATTTTGCCCAATGTAGGATTGGATTGGGCACAAATCCTCCTTCAATAAATTTACTTACTTTTTTATAATTATTTATTTAATTTTATTACCTACATAAAAATATAGACTTCTAGGCTTAATTTATCATAAAGTCAACTAATTAGGCCCCGCAAACCAAATGAAAGCATTTCTTTTAGCAGGTTCTCTAGGATTACATTATGGTAACTAAGTTTTGACGGTTCAAATAAATCCTTATTCTTCAAATACCTCTACACTCAGAAAATGCGTGAATAGAAAATTTTAGTTATCACATTACTGTGATATCTAAAATTTGCTATTCACGAAACGTTTCAATTTCTTTCTTCATTAATTTTGGTACAATAGTAAAAATTATACACAAGATATTTAAGTCAGATAGAAAGTGGGGAACAGAGTGTTCGCAAACACTGCTTAGTATATGAGGAAAAACAGTGTAAAGATTAGCATAGTAATACTTCTTCAAAGAACAAAGTCCTTAATGTGAACGGCTGACGGCTGCCTTGACGAGAGTGTATACATTATTTTTGGTATCACATAAAGAAATTATGTTAAAATGAATATTCAATATATTTGTAAATAAATAGATAACACACAGTCACAGATATAATTTAATAAAGAGTCTCCAACCCTAAGCCCATTAGTTTGAGGTTACGCTGAGCATAGTTTTCGCCACGCTGGTAACAAGTATTGAGTTCCGACCACGGAATGTCTTGACAATAGGTTTCTTGAACAAACGGTTTCGTTTACCTCTTGGTTAAAACAAGTTCTTAAGCAAACAAAAACAATAATTTTACATCAATGTTCCCCCTCGTATCGTGCATTTGGAAATATATTAAAACACTACGTTCTCCGTCTTCCATAGCGCGTTGAGAGACGGAACCCAACAATATGTCTATGTTATTATATTAAACAGCTATTTATATATTTCACAACAAAAAGTCGTAAAGCTTGTATTAATTACTCGAACAAGCTCGAGCTGTATATACTACTACTATTAATTTACACAGACAAAGTCTTAACAAGTGTCTTAATACTAGGTTCACGCGATTCAGAGGTAGGGAAGAGGGTTCACCGTGCGATAACGATACTGCACGATACCGATAACGATAAGTTTAAAAAAAATTAAATAAAAGTAAAAATAAATTAAAAATATAAAATGAAATAAAAGTTCAGTAAATATAAATACTCAATAAAAGTAGAACCCGCGCCAGCGCATGTAAACCGTCCATTCGGTTTGTGCACTAAGCCATCCGTTTTTCATCACGCTACGATGAAATTTCCATGAGGATCGGGTTCAAATACCCATAATACCCCTACAAAGACGTAACAACTCATGAAAGGCTTACAAAAATTTCAATACAGCATTATGACAAGTAGCAACACAGCGTCGTAACTCGACATATGGCAGTAAGCAGCGGTCTACGGAATGACATAAAACACGGCGTAATTATGCAATTTCATCACCGCTTATGATAAGGGAGAAATCTCCCTTGCGGTATGCGGTTTATCCAGCTAGAGCAGCTTCATTCAAAATAAAAATAAATATTTTAAATTAATTTCAATAATAATTCTATTAATAATTCTAATTCAAAATAATCAAGTTACTGGGTTTAAAACGTTTCATTCCTTTTGGTTAGATGAGTCTAAGATGAAATATGTGAACAAGGCTGTCAAGCCCTCATAGGAAGATAGGTAAAGTTAGCAACCGCGTGTCAATTTACGTTATAATACTTGAAGGCTTCAAGAAGGATATCCGACGTAGACGTCAAGATGCGGTGAAGCAAGATCCGAGTTGATGTTGTCAAGTAATTGGAATCATATTTACCATTAAATATATGAATATTTGTGATATCATGTTACTAAAAACAGTGAAAACTCCCCCCACTTTCTTAAAACTTCATAAAATCATTCTTAAAACTTCACACTGAAAATTGTATAAAATACGGGATAATAGTTTTTTCTAAGTATGATTTACAATAAAACTAATATAATTCTTTTAAATATTTTCTTTAATATGCTAAAATATTTAGTACACGTCCGTGGAATTATGTACATAAGATGTACATTGAACCGCTCCCTCAGTACCACAGACAGCGGCATTCATAATATTTCTACAAACACTTGCCGTATCCAAAGTATGTAAATATTTTTACGACTCCTAGTAGCAGAAACAGATACAAAACTAAATTATTGATATTTGATAAAAGATGATTTGTGAAATATTTGTCGGTCTGTTCTTCGCCTTTCGTGAAAAATCAAAATCGATCGTTTTTTCTGACTGTTTTATTAAATATCTATCTATTGACAATAATACTCCGCAACATACAGGGTATCATTTCTAAGCAGGTCTAATTATCTGATGTGAAATCTCACTAACTCGTCTATAGAATCTCATATATAAAATATTTTACTCATACATAAAAGATTTTACATGTAATGCATTTTCATAAGAAAAATGTTGAAATGGGAAAATTGTATAAAATTCGAACAGCCTAGATCATGTTCAATTTTATTAGCAGTTTCTGATAGGTCAAAAAATTGAAGGGCTGTCTAGTCTATATCAACTTAGGTATATAAATTAACACCACCTCAACCAAAAGTAGCCTATGGCCAGGTGAAAGTTTTTCGAGGGAATTTAGGAACTCATAAATATCTCGGCAAGAGTCATAGATTGGTGAAGTACAAACACATGATGGCTCAGGCGGATGAGGGAAATATAATAGTATACTATTCATAATGACACATATTCATAATTACAAACTACTACATGGAGTTAATAATTATAAATGTATATACAAAAAGAATATAAAAGTACTTCCGTTTGTAGGTTAAATATTCGATCGGTTTCTTATCTGAAAATTATCGAAATTTTTACTTATTTGTAATAGTTTCAATATTAATTGTAATAAATAATATGTCTCTGTTTAGATGAAAGTAGAAAGAAAGCTACCATTTGTAATACATTCATTATTTTTTGACTTCACACAATATCCCGCACAGGGTAGGCAGAGGAAACCACAGGAACCTTGCGTAAAGAAACGTTGTTTTCCATTTTCTGTAACTGTGTGCTGAATGGCGAATTTCCACGCCATGCAGGCTAAAAATTTTATAAACCTTTAAGAAGAGATTGAAAAATGATACAACGCAACTAAACACAGCACTGTTGAACTTGCCTTCTGAGCCGATAGTAGCTTTTTATAAAACGAACACTACCAACACTTCAAAATAACTTGGATTTAATAAAATTGTATAATTTTAAACTTAATAGAGCTCTTCCTCATTCACGGCAATCGCATAAAATAATACTTTTTTAAATAACAGTCCAATATATTCAATACAAAGATGCTATGAAAAGTTACGGCACATTAAACATATCTTGACTCGTGCATCAATTGACATATTAAAAAAAATTAACAATATGTATGCATATAAAAATTAGATATATCGATAACAGTTATCAAAGAGCATCGTATTATGATTTTATAACAATAATAATATGAGCATCCTAGACGCAAAATATATATTTTTTTAATTTATTTCTTTGTGTATTTGGGTCGGGCTAATCTGCAAAGCACTTGAACTGATTTTAACTACTGATTTTCACTAACCTCACCTAACCTACACTTCAGCACTCTTTATACCGAAATTTTCAGTACCTTCCTTTCAAATTTATCCTTTCATCCATTTATTTGTATATACATATTTTGTGGTTGAGGACCGTAGTGGCGCAGAGGCATCTGCCTGTAAACGCGACGATTTGTGAGTTTGATTCCAACTCGGGGAAGAGGGATTTTTCTATTTCCATTTTCTTCGCTCTGGAAGCTAGGTAAAGTTCTCCGTTGAATTCCGCCACTTAACACGCAATGCCTCGAAAAAAGCAGAAAGCTAGGACTAAAAGCAGCGGAGTGTCTTAACACTACGTTCGTATGGTTCCTGCAGTTCCCTCTGCCTACCCTGCCATATGCAAGATAAAGCGTGAAGCTAAAAGAAATATATTTTTTTTAGAACAAATGATAAAAAAGATAATTAAAACGGAAATAACTCTAAAAATGTCTATCGAGTTGCTGAAACTGCGTAAGGGTCGCTAGTACAGATATAAAACATGTCAAAATAATAAATCATTTATGACATGACAAAAAAATTCGGTACAAATAAATGAAAGGTAAAAACATCGAAGGGCGGCCAGTTTCCTTTTCCTCTCGTGAAATCATATTTATTTTGGGTGATGACAAAAATTTATCTAAGCATGTATTGTGTGAATGGTTGGCACGAGCGACGAAATAAAAATATATATATTGTAATTCCATACATCTTATTGTAGGTTGGTGGATGTGAAGCCTCAGATAGTGTGAGGTCATGGAGTCGTGAAATGTTAAACAGGCATGTTACAAAAACATGGTGGTAGTAGTAATAGTATTATGCCATTTTTCTAAAATTATGTGTGCATTGTGTTCTCTATATAATTATCCTAATTTTATTCAGGATTTTTAGTAGGGGAATCAACGTCGCCCTTTGTCTTGGTATCGCAGCGAACAAGTAAATATCATTTATTTCTCCGAGTGGGTCAACCCCAAAGTACGATTTCGATGTCATTGGTCCCAAATGGATCATGTTTACGAGTATGTAAAGGAATGTTAAAACATTTAGCACAAAGAATGTGAGCTTAATACTTCTTTATAGAAATCTTTCATTTATTAAGTAACTTACTTTGCACTGTACTACAATAAAGAGTCCCTTTGCTGTAACAACCGATTGCGCGCGTTTTATTGTTACCAACTACAATCTGCAGTATATTAAGGATATATTAGAGCAAATTCTTGTAAATTGTATTAGCGTTAATTAAAATGGAGAAGCTGTCTAATGAAGAGAAGAAATGAGTTCCTTACGTTAAATTTAGCATACTGGCTCGCTTTCTCTCTTAAGAATTATTATTATTGTTAATATACTTAAATCGATACATACATAAACACTACAAAATGATCCTATAATGTTTTATAAGATGATTTTGTAACCTTTCGATATGTATGTCTGTCAAAACAGATCACTATATATAAAACTGAAGTAAGTATTCAGAAGAAAACAGCAAAGAAAAAATAATCTTATAAGTCAATTTATCAAAGGTTATGCTTACATACAAGCTTATATACAAGGGTTATGCTTCATTTTTGCCACAATTTATATGTAATCTTGTAACACCTAGTAACCACCTCCGTATACATCGTCATACCGCGTCTAAAATAAAAATTCATTATGTATTTTATCAAATATAAATTTTCGTATTTTAAAGATATTTGTTTTATTTATTTTTATTTTTTTTAGGGAAACAACCAATAAGATAAACTTATGAGATATGAATATACAAAATTACATATATCAGCTAAGTTTCCGCTGGTAATTATACACATATTATTAAAATTAAAAAAAGACTAACATACATAAAATCAAACATTACAAACGTACTCGTATACTGACGAATTTCTTCGGCAGTTGTGAATAAAATCTAACATACAAAAACTTATATCTGAATGGTGCTTCATGTATGCACAGTACTATTTTCCAGGAACTTCTTTGGTTCTATTAAAACGATGTTTAATTTCATTTTTCTCAGCTAATTGGAGGCAAGCACTATGACAACTTAGAGAGTAATATAAAAAAAAGGATTCTCCATTTCAACAAATTTCAAATGTTAATATAACTAGGTATTCAACCCATCCGGCCTGTTAATTGAGCGAGCGCGGAAGCGGTACAATAAAGACACTTTCTTGACAAACCGAATTAGAATGTATGCAAAATTATATGTGGAGTGAAAATGTTCAAAAATGGCCTAAATCGGACTACTACACGACAAATTTGACAAAAGCTTTGCTCTCGAATCGAGCCGTAACTCGACTAAATGTAAACAAATTGCACGCGCAAGCTAATCCAATGCATTTTCAATGAAAATCGAATTTTGTTGGTTTTTTCTCAATTATTCCTCAAGGACATGTCCAATCACAGTTTTTTATATATGTTGGCACTCCTCATGACCACAGTGATCGTTTAAAACAAATCCGATCAAAATCGGTTAAGTGGTTTAGGAGGAGTTAGAAAATAAAGAATGCATAGACCCCCACTAACAGAGAGCTTCGCTCGTCGCTGCGCTCCTCACTCCCTCAACCATGAAACTTTTATTTATATTTATACTGTTACTTTAAAGTCAACGTTTTGATAACGAGCGAGTTAAATTCATATTCAAAAATAATCCTTATTCAAACGGACCTCAGTCCACACTTTTGAATATATATATATATATATATATATATATATATATATATATATATATATATATATATATATATATATATATATATATATATATATATATATATATATATATATATATATATATATATATATATATATATATATATATATATATATATGACGGCGGAGGGCCATCACGACAGTTATAGTTCATAGTTTTCTTATGTGGGCGTCTATCGGTGGGTGACGAAGGATCAAAGAAACACACTTGTACAATCAACCACAGTATAATAATCACTCAGTAACAGTTTAAGTAGGTGACCGGAATGCGCGATGGTTCTGTGACCGCACGCGCCGAACGCTCGGAAAGAAGTGAAGTCCGACGTTCCCTCTCTGGCGCACGCTTACACAAACTCCATCGAGTGCCACTACGTGGCGCTGGCGTTCCGGAAATGATTCAATAACACAGTTGTCAACATGTACCACTAGATGGCGTAATAATTCACCCGGTTGCGACACGGCCATCCTGCTTGCACACGTCCTCGTGTGATGGTTAACCTGCCGACAAAACATACCACGGGAAAACCTTGTTCTGCTCGGCCACTTCTGACATTATACACACATGGGATAAATAAAGAAACTCTTAGATCACCACCGTTTAATTTCAGTTAACAACTCAACTTCAAGTCTACTTTAAACCATTATCGAACAGTAGGAATTCAAAATAATCAAAATTACAATTACAATCAAGATCACCACACCAGGCCAGATACCACAGTCATTTTATTCCACATTAGCACTAAACTGCCACATTATCTTTAAACTTAACAAAACTCTACGAGTAAAAACCCCTAGCGCCACGGCTCTCCAGCCGACTGGCAATCACATTGCCCTGCCGCATCCACCGCGTGGATCGAAAACCATGTGTATCACCCCGTGACTACACACTATAATGGTCTCTCTTAGACCCCGACCTCCGCCTGAGTTAAACGCGCACCGCGCACCCACGGTCTACTTGAGTTGCCTCAAGAGATGCCGACTTCTACCGGGCTACGGCTACGTAATAACTACAGGTACGGTCGAACACAATACGGCCGCTAGCACTCCTTACTCGTCTACACACATTAAGCTTACTCGTCAATATCGTTACAGCTATCATCAATATCAACATCGACTGGTAAATGACCTGCTGGCATCTTTGTTAATCTATCGTGTGCATATTTGTACGTACACTTAGAATTTAAAGCCTTTAACATGTAATAAGATTTCTAGAGGGTTACTGTTAATCGTTACACAACATAAAATCTGATCTGTACTAAACGCTTGTGTTTTACCAATTCCCATCATAGCAACATCATTATTGTGACGCTTGCTACAGAATTTTGATGCACAACTTTCTTTAACTAATGAGCACTCAGCACCAGAATCATAAGTAAATTGAATTAATTCACCTTTGTGTATTAATGTCCCGGACGGTGGCTGCACTGTGCAAACGTCAATGCGTCGCTCGCCGCCGTGTGTGCCGCCGATGACGGGTCCGCTGCCGCCGTGGCTGCTGCTGCTGCACCGCGCGGCGATATGACCCGGCTTGCCACATTTAAAGCAAACCAAGGTCTTGGCTGCCGGCTGCTGCGATGCTTGACTCGACGTAGTTGTAGGTGTGGGCCGTCCTCTCGTGTCAATCGATTTACTTCTGCATTCAACCCGCTTATGACCACTTTTGCCACAGTTAAAACACTGAACTTGGGTCATTCTCTCTCGCTTCACGTCAGTTGTATTTGATAGTTCACTGGTGCTGTTTATTTTGCGCTTTAGATGTGAAAAAGCACTAAGTTCTTGCTGTAATTTCTCCCTCGATGTAATGTTCGTAGTAAATGCCATGCGCTGAAGGCTGAAGGCTCGAACTGCGACAAGTGAGCGAGTACTGTTGCTACGGCGATTTCTTCTTTGTTTACATCTTTCCATCGGTTGGTCAACGACGAAATTAATCGACTTGCAAATGCGGGTAGTGTTTCTTTTTCACTTGGTTTCTCGGCACTCATCTTAATGAGGGTACCCGCCAATGTTTCGGTCGAAATAAATCGTGTCGTGAAGAGAGCTTTGAATTCAACCCACGTGATACCCTCGTAGGCTATTTGAGATAACCAAGTTGATGCTTCACCTTTTAGCGCCTTGCTGACCGTCAAAACAAGTCGACCGCCGCTTGGAGGATTTTCAGCGAAACACAAGTCAGCCGTCACGCACCAGGATCTTGCATTAGCATCCTTCTTCTCAGGATCGAATGCGGGTAGTTCTTCATGGTAGGCTGGCTTAGAAGATTGCAGGGCCTTAATCAATGCTCGCATATTCTGGTTTTGTTGCTCGATCATTGCACGCCACATATTCGTTTCATTGTTTTGATCCAACGCTGATCCCACTTCTGATGACGGCGGAGGGCCATCATGACAGTTATAGTTCATAGTTTTCCTATGTGGGCGTCTATCGGTGGGTGACGAAGGATCAAAGAAACACACTTGTACAATCAACCACAGTATAATAATCACTCAGTAACAGTTTAAGTAGGTGACCGGAATGCGCGATGGTTCTGTGACCGCACGCGCCGAACGCTCGGAAAGAAGTGAAGTCCGACGTTCCCTCTCTGGCGCACGCTTACACAAACTCCATCGAGTGCCACTACGTGGCGCTGGCGTTCCGGAAATGATTCAATAACACAGTTGTCAACATGTACCACTAGATGGCGTAATAATTCACCCGGTTGCGACATATATATATATATATATATATATATATATATATATATATATATATATATATATATATATATATATATATATATATATATATATATATATATATATATATATATATATATATATATATATATATATATATATATATATATATATATATATATATATATATATATATATATATATATATATATATATATATATATATATATATATATATATATATATATATATATATATATATATATATATATATATAACATGCTCATATTATTATTATAATTATAAAACCATAATACGGTGCTCTTTGATAGCTGATATTTATATCTATTTTTTAAATACATATATAATGTTAATTTATGTTTTTATATATTAATTGATGTACAAATCAAGATATGTTAAAAGTACCCTAACTTGTCATAGCAGCGGCTGTTGAGTGAAGCAAATAAAATGTTTCCTATATAGTAGTTATTTTGTGTTCTAAAAACCATTTTTATGGAATTTTAATTTTATACCTTAGGTTTTAAATATTTTTCCAACAGGATGTTAAATGTCTATTTGGTATCTACTTGTCAATAAATATATAATGTTTTACGATAACCAAAATATTTACGGACGCTTACAAGTATCATAATAGACTCTGACTTGAACATAAGGCAGAATCTGTTTCAAAGTTTAAAATTATACAATATTTTAATAAGTAATATATAAAAGGCTAAACGCTTTATCCCATATATAGCGTGGTAGGTAGCGGGACAATATTTAATAAATTCTTACTTTTGATAATTCAGTCAAATTTGACAAAACAATTAATTATTTTTATGTTTTTTAAAGTTTTAATCCACACTGAGGATAGAAAAATACTTAAAGAAAACATAAAAATTTGAACGCAGCGGGACTCGAACCTTGCACGGCTCGCAAGAGGGAGGGCACGGGTTCGAGTCCCGCTGCGTTCAAACTTTTATGTTTTCTTTAAGTATTTTTAAAATAATTCATTACTATCTTGGTTTTAGTTCTGCTATTTCGTTATTTTTCCCTAACTGGGTTTCCTGCGTCTACTTTATAAATTAGTGGGAAATGTGTAATATAAATACAATATTCCTCTCCGTATACCAGGTAATATAATTAAATTTAATTTATTTCAACACAATACAATTTACTGCAAACTATAAGTTTGTATTTAATCTTCTTGTTGGAACAATAAAGCTATCTAGATTGCATCAGCACTTCCAATTTTCGATCAACAGTACCAAATCCGTCACTATTGTTACTAATTACAGTTGGTTTTCAATAGATCGGAAAATACATTGAATACTTTAGTATTTATACAATACTCTATATAATTCTAGTATACAAAATATAATTCTACTAGAAAGAAGTTGTAATAGTGCAGTGGCACAGAGTCTCATTGTACACACCTCTGTTGTGGGTTCAGTCCTGTTGGGGGAATAATTTTTTGCCATTTGACTCGGATAGCCGTATGATTGCAATCCTATGTTATAGTCGTTTATATTTCAGGCTGACCTACTTATAAACTAGCTTTGAACGTCTATTCAAAGAAGTTTCACGAAACCTAAACTAAAGGGAAAGTTGATGATTTAACAAGACTTGTGATCATAATTGAACGTATCTATGTATAAAACACTCTTTGCTGTACTTATTATTTTTTAAAAAAGTATTAAAATATTGCTATTTATCATTACGAAATTAATGCATCGCATTGTATCAAACAATGCACAAAAATAATAAACTTATGACCAATTATAGATTACTTAATATTTGCATAAATAATGTACTAGCTTTTGCCCGCGACTTCGTACGCGTTTCCTTCGTTTTTAGAAAAAAAATTAGCAGATGTCCTCCCTCATAGTTTTGACGTAACAGGCAGATTCACTTTCGTATTTTAGAAGTGAAATAGTAATATAATATGCCAATCCACAAAACTGTTGAAAACTATAACTCTATTCACGCGCGATGGCTTGTTAGCGTAGGTATTTTTTTCATGTATAAGTTTGGTGTTTTTGTACCGATTTCTATGATTCTTTTTTTATTAAATAGCTACTAATATTCATTAAAAAAATAAGGATGATGGTGAGTGTTATTGGTATTATATTAAACGTAATAGTAAACAAATATAATAATAACATATCTCCGAACTGCTAAGCTATCGGGAGTTACACGTGTTATTGTGAGTCAACTATAAAAGATAGACATATGCTGTCTTGGGCTATTTTTTATATATTTATTTTATCTGAAATATTTCAGTTATACATGATTTATATGTAGCTTTAACCATTAAGGCTGCACACGCGACGGAAGCTAAAAAGACCAAGTAACTTCTCCCGTTTTCCCAAAATTTCCTTTCACTGCTATGCTTCTATTAATGGTAGCGTGATGAAAAGTATACTATTACCTGCTCAGGAGTATGTAGAATAATTGTACCAAGTTTCGTTAAAATCCGTCGAGTAGTTTTTTTTTCTATAAATAACATACAGACAGACAGACAGACAGACAGACAAAAATTTTACTGATTGCATTTTTTGCATCAGTATCGATCACTAATCACCCCCCGATAGTTGTTTTGTAAATATATTTCATATACAGAATTGACCTCTCTACAGATTTATTATAAGTATAGATTAAGTTGTATTACATAAAACCAAAAGATAGAACATACAATAAGGAGAATACGTTGTCTTTTTTTACTTCCGCAACAAAAATTATGTTTTAAGATGGATTTAACTGGTTATAAGATCGACACAAACGAAAATAAATTACAGTCAATGTGTTTATAAAGATATTATCTCCACTTGCAGAGAGAATGGGTATATAAAATATAAAGTGAGGTGCCTTCACATATAATGTATTTCGTTAATAGCACTAGAGTTGGAGATTTTTTTTATTTCACATAGAATTGGTATACAATTTCAGAATTTTTTGACAGCGTTATAATAATAACGTTAAGCCGTAATTAATGGACGTTACAGCAGAAATTTAGCATGTTATACATTCTTGGAAGTTTTGTGAATTAAAGTGATCTAGAGGACCATACATACGATACGTACAATCTACATGTAAATACGACGATGTGTTGAGCGGCGTTGAGTTCTATTGTAATCTATGTCATTTGTAGGCTTACATTTAGTTTGAACGTTAAAACAATTGGATTTTTTTAAAAAATGAATAGAGAATACTCAATTTAGACGCAGTTTAAAACGGATTAGTTCTCGACCAAAACAGATTGATAAATGGAAATTTGTTTAGGTCTTTTTACATTAAATTTGTACATAAATAAATATATGATGTATATAGTTATATGTAACACAATTATATGTATTACTGATACTACATAAACTACGGGATAATTTTACATTAAGTAGACTATAGAAAAACTTAAAATTAAAATAAACAGCTCTTATTATTATTTCATTCAAAATGTGACACTGACCTGTGGCAAACTGCCAAAAAAAATGCCAAAGCCGCCGCCCACGCGCCATACAACATCTGCTTACTCCTCCTCCTCGCCACCGACAGCTTCAACGGGTACAGCACAGCGAAGAATCTACGATAAAGAAATATTTTTACTTATATTGGTGCGCAATGACTCAAAGATGTCGCTTAGTAACTATACTACGAACTAAAAGTAGCATGTTAAAACTAAAAACATTTAAAAAACACATACTTCGTTGGATTCACATTTGGTTGGGCTCTTTATGAAATTTTTATTTATTTTAAAATTGTAACAAATAATTCATTCATTCTCTGGACTTCTAATCAAATAAATTTATCGTGATACATATTAAATGTTTAGAAAATTGTAAGGTTTTGTAATTCAGGCACAGTGATTATAAACGCGACGGTTGTGGGTGGGTATTTCTACCTGAGGAGAATAAATTATTATTATTTTCTATGTTCTAGATAAAATCAACAATACAAATTTAGTTACAATATAAAGTTAAAGATATAAAGCAATAAACATATGGACATTTTGACGTACAACCATTATCACTGATAATAATTATTTAGGTAATTTAATTTAAATATTTCTTACTTTTTTATATATACAATCTATTTGTTATAATAAAAATTTAATGTACAGCAATAACAAATTGTACTAGGAAACTACAAGCAGGCAAGATTCTCAATTAGCAATATATACCACATACACTCGTATCGAGTGTGCTTTGCTCGTTTATAGTTATACAAAATTAAATATGTAAATACATTCAATTTAAAAAGGTGACATATACTTAAACTATTTTGAGCTTACCTATCAATAGATATGCAAACTAAGACGTTCGACGACAAGTACAGTCCAAAAGCTCTCAATGACAAGTAGCACTTTGCACAACAGGTTACCTGCTAACCAGACATGGGTGTACTTCCAGCCAATCTGTAACAAATAACAGTATGATTTATATATTTGTGTGTGTATTTTAAACATGAAGTTTAAAATGAGCATTTACGAAGCTCTTAATAAAGCTTCGTAAAAGCTATTTATAACAGATTTAGAAAATACATATAATATTTTATTCCATTTAAGTCATTTCTTCATACTCAATTTGATAAAAGACGTTTATGCCCTCAAAGACATAAAAATCTTTTATCAATTTTTGATATAGAATATTGTCGGATGTTTTCTTTGATCCTATCATATATGGGATACCAAGACATAAATATTCTCGAATTAGAAAACAAAAAACACAGGCTGCATAGACTGTATAGTTCAATTATGTAACCCAGTGTGTCTGTGGTCAAAGTTCTCTCGGGAACCGCAAATGTGTGACATTATACACAGCTATTCATTATAACGATAATAATATCAATAATAATAAAAGCCCTCAGGGTAGCTTGTGAACATTTGGGTAGTGGCGACCCCACGTACCTGAAATCTCCAGAAGGGATTTGTAATTTATCCCCCGCCTCTGGCTTACCTTCACCGGCGGACAGAGTGGAGCGCTAGACCTGGTTGATCGAAAGAGTGGGAGTGCTCAATATGCATTATAACCGCGAAACTCGCTCACGAGCTTCTCGTGATGATGGGATCGGTGCACATCTCTTGACACCCTTAGCCGGCCGATGTTGCGCCCGAGGCACTACACCGTTTTGTGGGGGTCCATCTACCATCTAGTGTGATGTGTCCCCATCTGGTGGTCATAGGTTTCATATTGAAACTTGAAATGATAAAAGTTCCCTAGTCTCATTCAGTAGCCCAGTACTGAGTTCATCCGAACCTCATTTCATAGTACTTCTTTGGTTTAAATATTCTCCATAGTACTACGCATACTACGCATTTTCCGACGACCATTTTTAGCCAATTACCTATGGTTATTCAGAGATGGATACCGGGTAATGAGTAACAGTAAAATGTTTTGTATTCTCTACATGTTGGACCTGTGTCCCCGCGCAAGCCTTCCAAAGGACCGGGTGCGTTTTAGCCCGAGAAATAATAAGAGAAACGTAATAATAGTAATATATAGTCTAGGATTTTATTAATACAAGTTTAAATATATCTTTTCCAACACATCACCGCCTCGGCTACGTTATGTAGACATTAAATATAAATTGGAATAATGAAAATCGTATATGAAATTGTTTTGTAGTAGTAAAGTTATGAAACCTACACCTTTTGAATATTATGTTAATGAAGCGTCGTCAAACGTGGCGTTGTTTTAAGTTGTTTGAAATGTTTTATATAGCTTTAAATATAGGAAAGTGCAAATATTTATAATAATATATGAGAACTAAATTACACACATATATATATATATATATATATATATATATATATATATATATATATATATATATATATATATATATATATATATATATATATATATATATATATATATATATATATATATATATATATATATATATATACTCCCGGGTGTCGTAAAAAGGTGACGAAGGGAAAATACAGGAAATGGGCAGCAGCGTTTCGACAACGAGGACATCCGCTAACAACTTGATGATGGAAGAAAAATCCATCTTTCCCGAGTGGGATATGAACCCACAAACCGTCGCGTTTATAAAAGCTAAAAATAAGAAGAAAGCTAAAAGCTACGCCTACTGACTCTGAATAGATCACAACTCTAATTATGCTTACAAATACATTACCTACTTCAGCAATAAGAACTCTCAAACAATTAACTTATTTCAACTCGTATGTTACTATGTTCACTTCTTACTTAAATTATTTTCTTGACTTCTTCTTAAGTATTTTGTTTGTAAATTTAAAATATAAATAATACGTATAGAAAGCCAAAGTTTCTGGTGGACAATTAATATAAAGATCAACAACAAAATCAGAAGAAGAGAATGAATTATTCTAATTTATGTCGCTCTGGTAACAAGATAAAGCCCTGCGTTTAGTCCCACCATACTATATACCAATAACATATACACCAAAAAGAAATGGCGTCAAACAGAAAACGGAGTGTCTTAACACTACACTGCCTAACCAGCTACATCGATGCAGCGTGAAAGAACACAATTTTATGGAGCACAGAAATTTTATGGATCAAATTTAAAATATATTGCAGTTATTTTAATAAAACAACCCGAAATAAATATTTTTAATTCTATATTAAAATTGATTTATGTTTGTAGAATTATTTCTTTTTAAAGAATAATGCAATTTTGCTTCTATTATATCAAATGCAAAGCTATGTCCTATGAGGCAACCTCAAGAGAATGCACGACATTGCGTTCCGTATTTCAATGCGCCTTTCCAATTGCAATACCTATGAGGTAATTTATAAATAAATAAACTTAGCTAAGTATTTGCAACATTATCTAACATCACTAAGTAGTTCGTATCAACAACATTCGTTACGTATATTTTATATTTTATTTTAATTCTTTAAATATATAAAAGACGTAAAAGATGTTTAATTCTGCTAGCAGAAAAATATTTGTGTTTATGAGGATTAACAGTTTCTTTTTATTTTGCACCACTTTCTTATTTTCTTCTTAATTTTATATTTCTTATCGACAGACAGTTAAATCTATTTTAACGCCTTTTTTTCATCATCCTAAGCTTTTAAAATGACTTCAAACGGATTATCGGATTATGCTAAGATTTCCAAAACAAAAAAAAAAAAAAAAAAACACAACATATTATTTCATTCAAATTTGTTCAGTACTTTTTAGTTTATGAACATATTTGCTCATATAGATATGTAATTTCAACGATACTTTAATTAAAGGTTTTCAAGTCGGATGTTATGTTACGATGACGACGACTTAGTATGATGACACAGCTCCCTGACCTACATAAAATTTCGGCATTCGGAACATGAAAGAATAAAAAAGCCGTCGTGGCGCAGTTGCGTATGCGTCTGCTTGTAAACACAACGGTTTGAGCGTTCGATTCCCACTCGGGGAAGATGGATTTTTCTATTTCCATTTTCTTCGCTCTGGAAACTAGGTAAAGCGCAGTGTTAAGTTCCGCCACTCAACATGCAATGCCTCGAAAAAAGGCGGAAAGCGAGGACGGAGAAAGCAGGAACTAAGCAACGGAGTGTCTTAACTAGGTTAACACGGTTCCTGCAGTTCCTTCTGCCTACCCTGCAATATGCGATATAAAGCGTGAAACTAAAAAAAAAAAAAAAAAAAAGCTGAAAATAAGCGTTTTCAGCAACTTATATTCTCACTATTAGTGGTGGGATAACGCCGTCTTTGCATATTAATCGATGTGTCCCACGTAAACGTTTATTTATCTGAATGTTTGCTTTATACTTTGCTTTTGTTTGTATACTTATATTTGTATATACAGTAAAGAATTTAGCTACCTATTTATGTACCTAAAAATGAAACAATTAACTCTGTTTAGATATAATTATATTAAGTCTTAAGCCCTAGAATTAAACCTTAAATATGAGCATTTACTTTTTCGTTTATGTCCCGGCACCGACTTGAAACCTAAGAGTATATTGTAGCAAATACTAATGGCAGTATGTAGTAAGGTGTGCATATAGAGTAAATCCGAGAATATCTATCAAGCGGGTGAAGCAGTCCAGCTCTTTTGTTATTTTATATTTTTTATATTATAATAAAATATAAAAAGAGTTATTTCGAATTCCATATCTTTTTTAATCCACATTTAATCAATAGCATGTACATAAGTCATACATCTGCTTTCACGGAAAAACTGTTTTATCAATTTTCCTACCTCTAACTCTAAAGGAATAACTCCACACGTCACACAGACATCAGCCGCAGCCAGATGGGTCATCAATAGGTCGACCCTAGACCGTCTACGTCTAGTACTGGCTAGAGCCACTAGGACAGCTACATTGCCAATGGCTCCCACAGTCATTAGCACCCCGTAAGCACTTAAAACAGCAGCCTGTTGCCTTCAAGCCACTTCTTCCCAGATTAAATTCCTCTCACCACCCATGTCAAAATAATCACAAAATTTTCGGTCTATATCTGATATCGTTTCCAAAGTAGAAAATGAGTTATTTTTCATCATTATACTAAAAGTTATTATATAATATATTGTCAAAAAATAATATTTTTTTATATAAAATATCATATTTTATTCACATACGTACACAATTTCACCAAGAATGTCTTAAGTTTAAACAACTATTACCATATACTGTTGTAATACATTTCATACAAATATTTATAACAAACAAATGACAAATCAAAAAATTATTTTGTTAATATAAAGTAAAATATTCGTAGAGTTTTCGTAGCATCTCGTAGCTCGAATTTAACTTCGCTTTGGAGCGATGTCCCGCGTCGGCTCAGTGAAATCGACTAACTATCTACAATGGTTCGCGATCCCGTAACTTCACAAAGCTGGAGAGGATGAAACTATGAAACTATTTGAATACCGCTTTGATCTTTTTGAAAGACCTTTCTACCGTAATATAAATTTATTATGCAATTAATTGAGTTTAGTGTTTTTTGTTTTGTTTTTGTGCTTGGTTGTGTTGTTCCGATATAACATTAAATAACTGAATTGATGCTTTCCTATAATACTTGTTACATTTGATATTATATATATTTATTCATTCAATATCAAGTAGCAAACGAATTTTTTAAGTATTAAGACTATTTATTAAGTACGGCGACTTTTTTATTTTATAAATATGTGCTGTTCTTCTACGTCTCACCTAAGCTTTCTATATCTTCATATAAATAAAATATTTTGAAATAAATAAAATATATATAATATCAAATGTAACAAGTATTATAGTAAAGCTACAATTCAATTATTTAACGTTATATCGGTACAACACAAGCGAGCACATTACTATGATTTAAAATTAAGCCGGGCACTCCTACATCACATCTGCCTGGTACATTCAAACAGATCTCATTACATGTGATATAGCACCTACGATTTGCATAACAATAATACAATATGCCTTTGAGACTACTACTTGCCAATTATTAGATAATTGAGTAGTAGTTATTAGGAGCTTCGTACTTAATCTTTATAGATTTCAATGACAGCTTAAATTAAGCCTCCTTTTGAATTTTTACAAATTTAATTCTGACGTAAAACTTCAATTAATTATATTAATTTCAGGTTACAAATTTAAATTCTGCTCATCGTACGGCATATTCGTAGTTTGTAAAAATTACACGGACGGAGAAAGCAGGGACTTAGCAACGGAGTGTCTTAACACTAGGTTCGTATGGTTCCTGCAGTTCCCTCTGCCTACCCTGTCATGTGCAAGATAAAGCGTGAAGCTAAAAAAAAAAGAAAAAAGTTACATCTAGATTCGACAAGCGCTTTTCGATATCGTTGTTATTACTTGTTTGGTTAGGTTATTGAATTCGTTTTTGTTAGTTCGACTTCAATCCAAAGCGGCGTCAAACGAAAAATCTGTCCGATTTTCTGCTATAATCCAAGAGACACACGTAACCGAATTTATCCTCCTTTACATTTAGTATGGAAATTTATACTTACTATTTATTTTCCAGATTCAGTTACGCAATTTACATATTTAGCCATAAATTAACATTAGATAAATTTATGCGCAGATTCACTCGCATAATTTAAATTCGTCTTCTTTTATATGTTTACTACTCAATTTTCCAAACTTTTTTTTTTATGTTTACTTCCCACCTAATCTACAACCATGAATGTTCACTGGGCCAATCTCCATCATCTTTTATTATTTATTTTGTTTTATTGTTATTTTTCCGTTAAATCAAGAAGTATATTTGAAAGGTTACTTGGTGTATATATATATATATATATATATATATATATATATATATATATATATATATATATATATATATATATATATATATATATATATATATATATATATATATATATATATATATATATATATATATATATATATATATATATATATATATATATATATATATATATATATATATATATATATATATATATATATATATATATATATATATATATATATATATATATATATATATATATATATATATATATATATATATATATATATATATATATATATATATATATATATATATATATATATATATATATAACAGAATCCGATTTATCAAGCCAAATTCTCCTAAGCAAGTCACTATGAAAATTGCTTTAATTTATTCAAAATCTTTAATGGAATATTCAATTTAAAAGATCAAGATTTAGTTAAAATTTTTCGGCAAAAGTATCCTATGTTACTGTGCTGAAATTTTTCAACCGTATATCTGATGAATCTAATATATTTATAATTAAACATTGAACCCATCGTGACCGCGACCTTTATATTAAGTTACTTATTATATTTTTTTTACGAGTATATGCACGCTATATCCTGCATATTGTAGAAAAAGGATAGAAAACTAGTCTTAATACTCACAACTATTAATACTAGTTTTCTACTCTCTCTGTCTTTCTTACTTTTAATTTTCTGCCGTAATTCGGAACATATAACGTAATGTTTCACCGGCATGCATTGTTTTATCGGTAAAGGGTTGTATGAGTCAATTTTTTGTACTTATATTTGATTGCTTGTATCGCTGTTATAGCAGGGAATGTAGACAGAATCGTAGACTCAAGGATACTTGTGTTACTAGAGTAACGCAGTTCAGAGAAAATTTATCAACAAGCTTTTATTATTATCTCCCCGAGTGGAATTCGATAATCTAGAATTTGAAAGTTCAAAAATTAAAAACTAATCCACACAGTCCATAAAAAAAGGCATTTCAAACTTTACTGTAATTATACAAAATGTGCTCGGATTTATTTATATAAAAGCAAATTCAAATTCGTCCAATCTTATTATACTTTTATTTCCTAGACCTAGACTAATGAAATTTGACAGAAAGTGAAAGCTTACAATATACTTACATATATAAAGTAAAAATCGTTAAATTTTTTATTTTTTTTTAAATTTACTTTTGTTAAACAATATTGTCATCAGCGGAATACCTACGAAAGCACGAAAGGTACCCGGAGAAAGCTGGATCTAAAAAATTTATTGTCTTAACACTAGGTTCATAATGTTCCTGCAGTTCCCTTTGCCTACTCTGCAATATGCGGGATTAAGCGTGAAGGTAATATATATATGTATAGCTATTAGGTATTATGACTGGTTAATGGCCATTTCGCACTCTTTCGAGGAGAACATACGGCTTAGAGGTGAGAGGTATCATTGGAAATTCTAATATTCTTGGCCGGTATCCAAGGAGCTTATGCTCAAATTTTTACATCAGGAGAAGCTTATGAAGTGTCGTAACATTAGATTCTATACGAATATTAGTATAGTAGGGACTATATGAGAGTGACAGGGTCAAAGTAAAAAAGATGTCCCAATATGTAACGTCACGTCCCGTCACGTTCCTCACAACGTCTTTCATTCAACACGAGAGGAATATGCAAATATTAAGTAAAAATTTATCACTGAGCTTGGATGCAACTTGAAAGAGTATGTAAAGGTTTCATTAGAACGTACTTGCGCGTTATAACAACAATTTTGATACTTTACTTAGCAATTTATTAGTACTAAAACCACTACATCGAAGTTTTAAGCACGTATAATATTCGCAGAACTTCTAAAAGTTTTATTCAATTGTAAAGTTCTCAATTTCATATTGGGGTCACCTTTAAAAGGCATGCAACGTTTACGATACCTGTTGTTGGATTTATTTTATAACATTAAGCATTTGAGGCAACGGTTATACAAGAATTTTCTATATTTCGAAACGTGTTAATAATTTAGTAAGTAAAAAGGATAAATTAAGATCTATGATGCTGAAAATAATAAAGTTGTATTAAAAGGAAATACAAAACGACTCGTTTTTGTGCTGGAGTCAAATATAATTAAATTTAGTATCATTTTAAGGACCCTCTATTTATCTGTTCTATTTTTTATTTTCCACTCAAAGTCATATTCATACTCCATTCTCTCAACACCAACTCTCTGTCCAAGGAGAGACGAGAAATAAAAAAATCATTGAAGTGTTTCATTTCAAATACCAATTGATTATTTATTCATTTGATAGTAACAAAATAAATTATATTTAATAAATATATGAATATTTTACAATAATAGTGCTATATAATAAAACAAATTAATCCGATAAATAAAACATTACAAATAATGTTAAAATTCTGTTGTTATTGTTAAATTTATGGCTTTTAGGTCTGCCAGTAGAGCACAAGGTACTTCGCCAATGACACATACAATGAAGAAAGCACGATATAGATAGATTAGTGAGAAAAAAAATCGTTTAAGGAATTATATCAACTAACAAAAAATAGAAGGTCACATTAATCATTCTAACACCTACAAAAAAAAGGACAACACAAAATGTATATAATAAGAATAATAAATGTAAAACTATTATTAAGTATATATAAGGATAATCATAAGATTATAATTTAATTCGGTTATATCTAATATATTTACATAAAAATTTACAGATTGGACTAAATACAAACATTAACAAACATTGAACATTAAGGGGACGAGGGACTTTACAGTGAAGGACATCATATATGGGACGAACCAAATTAGGACATGAAAAAAGGATATGGAAAGTAGAACCTTCGTCGAGGCCGCATTCACAAAGTGAATGATCTCTGACCCTGATCTTGGCTAGATGCACAGGTGTACTAAAATACCCAAGGCGTAAACAACATATAGTAGATATACCTTTCCGTTCAATAAGTTTTTGAGTAGAAAACAAGGGACGCCTTGGGATCTCAGGTTGCACTGTATAATAAAATTTAATTTTAATAGCATTTGATGACTTCCAATAGTTGCTGCATGCCATGTGTAATCGTGACTTAGCAATAGAAAGCAAATCTTGTGCAGAATTGTAATAATGGTCTGAGGTACACATAATAGCATTCTTTACCCACGAGTCTGCGGATTCGTTTCCCGTGATACCAGAGTGGCTAAGAATCCAGACTAATGAGACTGACAGACCACTTGGAAGACATGATAACAAAGTTTCACGAATACGTAAGATAATGGAATATCTTTTCTTGCTACGAAAAGGATTCTCTTTAATAGCCATTAGGCAACTGAGGGAGTCAGAAAAGATAGCAGTCTGACGCAAGTCATGAGAACGGGCAAACAGAATTGCTTCTAATAAAGCAACGGCCTCACCTGTAAATACTGACGTAGAGGGGGGACATTCTTAAAATTCTGACAATTTACACTTCTACATGACGTGACATTTACGTTGCCATGGCAACGCGCGTGCCAAAGTCAACGAGCCCTCGAGCAACGAGTTTTTATAATATAACAATGAAAATTATAATAGATATAACAAAATAAAAATATACGATATTGTCACATCTACTTATGCTTAGATATGTCAGCATTGTCAAAGTAATAATAATTTTGAAATAACGAAATAAAATATACCTATATATAACTATAATGAAGTATTCAATTATGAGCATTGAGTGTGATTATTGTGCCAAATTAATATCTGTTATAGCATTTTGAAAGCATTTTAGTTTAAATTGTATAAAATTTAAACTAAAATGCTTTCAACCAATATTTATGACGGTTTTAATGTGTTTAAACTATATTTTATTAATATGCAAAATTATTAAATAATATATATAAATTAAATAAAAAAACGTTTCTATGTCGGTTACGTATATATGGGCGCAAATCCTTATACAATTTATGATTTAATCTTACAATGTATTTAGTATTGGAATTACCTAACCTAACCTAATAACGCAACCCTGGCGTAGCGCTGACATATACGTAACAAACGTAGAAGAATTAAGATGAAGCTGTGCAAGACCGTATTGATTAGTTATCGGAGCTCTAAGACAACCACTTTTTTTTTTATTTTTAATAATCAATATAAAATTTCAGTCACGACTTAAAAGCTTAAAGGTACTGTAAATCAAGTGTTAACAAATTAACACTTCATTTACAGCACATTTAACGTGTTTGGGGAGACTTGATGCCGGGAATGTCGGAGCGGCATAATAGAAATAAATTACCTCGAGTTGGAATCGAACTCACATTTGTCTTATTATTAATATTTCGCTTGATGTACTTTTAAGTATTTTTGTAATTTGAATAGAATGAGAAATTCCACTAATTGGTAATTTATTGGAGGCTATTTAAAAATTAGAATTTTTCAGTTTATTATATATTTTGTGGATATTTTAAACTGACAATCAAATTTCAACAGTAAGCAGATAGTAGAAGACCTCAGAGTATTGTGAGACTTGTAATTCAAATGTCTGCTCAAAAACATACCCACGTACGAAACTTGGGTGCTGTCTTCTGCACAAGCTCCTTCCTCCAACTAAAACTCTACAATGTAATTAAATATCACACTCTACAATCTAGTCTATTCTAAGTTCACCATTATAGAATACTAACGTTGTAGCATTTTAGCGAAAGAGAAACTGTTGAACTTTTGTTAATCCTAAGTAGCTTTGCGTACACTCGATAACTTTAAAGTACATGTAAAATTGTATTGGAATAAAAAGTACTTTTGAAATTTTACTTTTAAACGAATGTTTTAGCGAATTTAATTAGGTACACTGAATATTATCGTTAAACAAACATAAATATACAATACATATAAGTGTGCAAATCAATTTTAAATTTTTATTTGCTTCGAATGTATTTAGTACTGAAAGAATATTTAATTATTGAAATAAGTAAAACCTATTTGTAATGTAAAGATATTTTAGATATTATTTTAAATAGTGAATAGAAATGTCTATTGTTATATTGATTTTTTCACAAAATAGGGTGAATTATATTAAATCAACGGCTTTTATCAATAGTTTTTACGAGTTCTCTTTATCAAGAGAGTCTTATGGTTCTTTTTTTTACTGTCGGTTGCCCAAGAACTAATTGATATTACTCTGTTATATTTTATTACTCTTTTATATATTATAACAGAACTGTATTAAGATAATCGTATTTAGACAATCGCACATCGTGAGTGGTGTTAAATGGTAGTATCTCAGAAAATTACAAAGTACTTTCTGGTGTACCCCAGGGATCGCATTTAGGGCCGCTTTTTTACAATATTTGTGTTAATGACATTTGCAAAAAGTGGTAATATATTCTAAATTATTTTTGTTTGCTGACGGCCTTAAGCTCCTACGAGCGATAGAGACTAAACAAGATGTGAATCTTCTTCAAAGTGATGTTGATACTATTGTAGAATGGTGTACGAAAAATAAAATGGAACTTAGCCCTTGTCAAGCTGATAAGAAAAAAACAAACATTTGTATAGTCGTATACAATTTCAGGGATCACTTTAAAAGAGGTCAGTGAAATTCGTGATATGGGTGTTACAATTGATTCTAGGATGACCTTCTCCAACCACATAAATAATATAGTGAAGTTTCCGCTTCTTCTGTCCTTGGGTTTTGTACTGAGGTGCTCTAGATAATTTAAAAATCCAGGAACTATAATATTTCTATACAATTATCTTGTTTTTTATAAACTGAAATATTGATGTCCTGCATGGTCACCTCGGCAAATCAATCGGTGCATGGTGAGTTCACCTGTATATGTATACATACGTGTTTCGTTATTTTTCTCAGGCACAAACGCTTCATTTACAGTGTCAATAGAAGACACCGATGATATTGTCTGTGATTTGCGTTTTTTGAAACGTCAAGTGAAGACTGTTACGTCACATATTTCAATGTTGCATGTGTAAGAATTTAATGTTCACTAATTTGATTAAAACTAATTAAAAAATACACTTCTTAAACAAATATTAATAGAAATAGAAAATGTAAATTGAAATATATGTTAAAAAACGTAGATAATAGTAAAGTAAAATAATTAAAATTATTAACCGATGTATTCAAAATTATTAATGTTGAAAAATAAAACGAAAATAATAAAATTTCGTAATATAATCGTAAAATTTATTACGTAATTATTAATTAATAATCGATTCACTTAATAACTTCCTAATTTACTTATAAATTAGTAATTAATAAGGTGAAAAATTCTCTTTCCATAATTTTTTAGCGTTTCTGCATGATTTCGTACTACAACAATTAACACTGCGATTGTCAAAATGAGCAACATGGCTGTCAATTAGCGATTGACACTGTAGAGACGCTCAGATATCTATTTAGACTCAATGACTTTGTTGACGTTTTGTTTTTGGCTACCATTTTTCTTTTCATTGGCTTAAGTCACGTGACTTGTCGTTAACTCCATACATATTGTTAGCATAAGCAATTGTCAAATTGCGTTTTGGCTAAGGCCGCAGATCATGGAGTTCATCATTTAAGATACTAAAATATTTAAAATAACGTATCTCTTCTACGTATACCACTAAGTCTTGATTAGTTTTCTAAGAGTGAATACAAAAAAGGCAAACAAATCACGCTGCTGTAGTCAAAAGGTAAAATGTTCCTAAAAAAATACATAAAAAAGGTGGTGTTCCACCTTTTTTATGTATTTTTAAGTGCTTAACAATAAGTTACCTTTGTTTACACTGCTTCATATATAAAGGTTACAGCGTACAGCTAAAAATTATGTCAGTATTTTATCTCTTAGAAATACTTCTTCAGTGGAAATGTGTCCTTAAAGTGAGCGGTCCTTAATCAGAGCGGCTGACGGCTGCCTTGACGAGGGTGTACACATTATTCTTAGCAATAATATCTAAAGAAGTTTTATTAAAGTGGATATATATTTATCAATAAATAAACAGCGCCTAACTCTAAACACAGTTCGTACGTTTGATTAACTCGGTGTTTTGAGTTCCGCCACTCAACACGTTATGCCTCGAAAGGGGGAATACAGGGAACGGAGTGTGTTAATTCCCAAGTTCCTTAAGCCTACGGTCCGTTTTGTCCCTATGTGCGGGATACAGCTAACTAAAAGAAAACAAATAATCAGCAGCAAACTAAAGGAAATAATTAATGTATTTATTATACATCGTTGGAATGTTTCTAATTTCAACATTCACTCTTTCGCTTACCCTAAAAAGGTTATCTTATTTGAATATAAATTTCACAAAAGATCATTGAGCTCATAAAGTTTGCATTAATTATTCGAACAAGCTCGAACTATATGTCAAATTATTATAATAGCCACGAGCGAAGTTAACGATGTTAGCGATAACGACACTCCATATAAGTCATACAAGTTGATAAACTTAAATTTGTGTTCGTATGTACTAATTATGTGTGACAAGGGCTATAAATTAACAAGTGTTGTGATTTCTTATTTGAAAATATTGATTATAACCGCATTTATCTTTTATTAATTTTACTTTCAACTTGAGACCTCAACACGACAATAGGAAATATTACCTTGAAAAAACGTTGACAGAATTACAGATACACAGATCGTAATACAAGGGTTCATTCATTTTCTGTCCTAAAAAATTTGAAATATTAAAGGTAAGGTAAATTGACGTTTTGTTTCCTTATACAATCCTTCAACAAAATAAAGATAAAATAAAACAATAAAATAAACAAGCAAATTTGTATTCAACAAAGTATTTACACTCCTCCCTCACCGCGGTACAAATTTAACGTACATGGGGTCGTTGCTTCTCAACACGAGGTCCGCTTTCAGTGCGGGCCGCGCGCCTCGCACTTTCGGCTCCAACTTGAAATTCCTTATTATTTCACTTAAAATGGACTTCATTTCCATTTTAGCGAATCTTTGTCCTGAAATATATATTAAGCAAATTGTGTCAAAATTTGTAACAGTAATCCAGTGCATACGTGCTAGGGTATGCACTGGATATAGTAGATATGCACAGAAGTACCATATAAAATAATATTTAAAAATATAAGTAAAAAACATTAAAATATCAAATCGTAGGTTTCTAAAAATACACTTCTATTCAAAATACTTAAAAATATATATACCTATACAATTTCTAGGTCCAGCACTAAACGGTACATAGGCGTAAGGATGTCTGGACTCTCCTTCTAAAAATCTTTCCGGCTTGAATACCTCCGGTTCTGGATACAACTCTTCTTTGTGATGTAAGCCGTATATGTGAACAAGTACTTCTGCGCCTTTCTTCACTTTTACATCACCTGTAAATATATATGTCGGTACAAAACGCTTTAAATTAGTTTTAGTTAGCAAACGCTTTAAATTAATTATTTAATCAAGTTATTTCGAAGTAATTTGTAAATCAGTTGTTGTTTATTGTTTAAAAATCAACAATTAATTTATCATTGTTAAAACGAAACATAAAAATGAATTTTAAAAGTAATTTAATTGATTAAACCCTGGAGGAAGTTCTTCGATATATATATATATATATATATATATATATATATATATATATATATATATATATATATATATATATATATATATATATATATATATATATATATATATATATATATATATATATATATATATATATATATATATATATATATATATATATATATATATATATATATATATATATATATATATATATATATATATATATATATATATATATATATATATATATATATATATATTTCTGTTTGAGCGCAGTGGCGAAACGCGGAATAAGATGCTAGCTTTATATTACAACACACTATTGAATTGTCTAATGTTAAATGCAATGACACAATGCATTTAACATTAGACATTGACCTCCAACATTGTGATGACAATTCAAGGGTCAAAATTTAATAGATACTAAAAGATTTTTTGATGATTTTTAAAGTGTTAATCCACACTGAGGATAGAAAAAATACTTAAAGAAAACATATAAAAATTTGAACGCAGCGGGACTCGAACCCGCGCCCTCCTGAGAACCGTGCAGGCGCTCTCACCACTGAGCTCAGTGGTGACTTTTTTCTATCCTCAGTGTGGATTAACACTTTAAAAATCATCAAAAATATTTAATAAAAATAGCATTCTCTCTCGCCAAACGATTGTTCTTTGTAATGGTCTTTGGGTAACGGAAATTTGTAAAAATCTCCCTACAGAGATGCTAACAACGATATAAGTTGTATAAAAGCATATAAGAATTTCAACGCGGCGTGATGTAGAACGCATTGCTCAGTGGTGAGAGCGCCTGCACAGTTCGCAGGAGGGCGCGGGTTCGAGTCCCGCTGCGTTCAAATTTTTATATGTTTTCTTTAGATACTAAAAGAGTTCGTCATTCTTAATATCTTTTAAAGAGTATAAAATTTCCATTAAAACAAATCTTCACAGGTTATTCACTTTTAAGTAGGATCAAGTAGATCTCGAAAGTATATAGAATAATATAAATACAATACTGTCTATCTTAGTAGAGTTAAGAGCACTTTTTTAACGTTTAGAAATATAGAGAAGGTGATAGATATAAAATGTTTGCTATTATCAGTTTCACGCTACTCTAAGTTGGAGAACCTAGTGTTAAGATACTAATAAAACTTTTCCAGGAATAGAACTTACACAAACTACACAGTAGTATAAATTACTTGAGAAAAAGTATACAATGAAGTGCCACAATACGGCATTTACAATGAATATAACTATGTACATTTGCATTCACTAACGCATTTACAATAACTAAAACTATTAAACTTAGCGGAACTCGAACTGAGGCCTATTAGACACTGTTCAAGCTCTAACTACAGAACTTCACATTTTTTTCAAGTTACGCCGAAGTGCTTATTTGCTTTTAAATATTTTAGAGCTTTTAATGTGAAATAATACTTCAGACGTAAAAATAAAAATATATATTTGAGTTACACTCGGAAACATGTATACTCGTGCACTGTAAAACTTGATCGAGGCTTGCATAACAATATACAGTTCGTTTTAAAAGGAAATATTTTCCTGTCACGTATACTGGCTATATAAATTACTTATGACATATTCACATATTTCTGATGGTTAAATCTTACGCTACATATTTAATATTATCACAATGATTATTCATAATTACAATACAGTAATCCTAATTGATATGATAACCGACATTGCTATGACACTTACCCAACATAAAATCTTCCACAATTTGTCGCCCAATAAAAGGTACGCTCGGATAGATTCTTAACATCTCTTTGATCGCAGCATCCAAATACTTCATCTCTCCGAGATCAGAGGTATTTGCTGTTCGGTCTGAATCACCGAAAATTTCTTTGCATTCTTTGAAAATGCGTTCCTAGACAAAATTAGTACTTAGATAAGTATTTGTGCATATCTTATATTACTCTTTGTACCATATAAAGACAACACCTCTGTTGTTAAAACTTCCATAAAACTTCGCAACCGACATGTTAACAATGTTATCTTAAACAATGATTTCAGAAAGAGAATCTTAATTACTGGAATTAATTACAATGTTGGAAATTTGATGAATTTTAGGCTCCAAAATATAATTACAATTATACTATATATTTTCCTTGAAATCTCAATTGTTAGAACTAACAATGCTTTACTGTGAAATTAAATAATGTTGTAAATTCTCACAAGAGATAAACTGATGATTAATGTCCCTGTATTGAGGCGATATTTCTATAACGTAGTAATTATTATTAAAAAAGCATCTGATGTTTTTTTTACTGACATTTTCATATCTACTTCTATTTATATATTCATATAAAAAGAAGTAAGGGGAAACCTCAGATGACTTTCGAAAACACAGTATCGAAGATGCTAAAGGAAGGTCACGTAATAAGCATAGGGACCCCTGCAGGGCGTGTATGAAGAACTAAGAAGTTAATGACAGTGGACGAGGCGAAATAGTTATACAGGGACCTCAGCGTTTGGTGCTACATCCCAAGGATAAAGCGTGATAAATACGTATGTACAATTTCTCACCACCAAATTGCAATTTAAAGCTTGTTAAATTAAATGAGCAATTCAATAAAGACACGTTATATTATACTGACAAAGTGATTACACCAAACTAATTCAATATTAGGTATACAAAAGAAAGTACCCGTTTATTTATTTTAAAAATATCTGTCAAACTTTAAAATAATTTAAAAGACTTGCTGGCTATTTCATTTCTTTAAAGCTTTTTGCTGTAACATTTGCTATAATTGTGTTTACCTGAACTTCAGGATGGTCAGCCAATAGCATCAGACCAAAGGAAAGCGCCGTAGCTGTGGTGTCATGTCCCTAAAAATAATATTAGTAAGTAGGTAATAATCTGTTGTTATTTTTTAGTCTAGTGCAATACATCACTCACTTTTATACGGCTACTACAAAGGATATGGAGACTTACCTCAAACATGAAAGTATTAACTTCATCACGTATTCCCTCTAAGTCAATTTCACCTTTCTTTTCATATTCCATCAGTAAATCTAACAAGGCCAATCGCCGTTTTCCAAACGACTCGTCAAATACATTAGCGTCATATGTCTCCTTCCTCTCCTTCACAACCGTATCACCAAACGAGAGTATGTTATCCAAACATTTTTTAAACTTCTTTCCCAAAGGATGCAAGCTGAATATGAAATCGTCGTGAAGCCAAATAGTTGTGACACGTTCCATAACCACGGGGCCGATGTCTAATATTGCCTTTTTGTACTTCAATTTGGCTTCGGACTTGTCAGAGTCTAATTTAATGCCCATTGCAGTTTCTGGAACAATGGATGAGGAGGTTTATATTAATCATTTTTTTTTATATGTTAGGCTAGTACAAAAATACTTGCAGCATTTTGAATGAAAAGAAATCAAATGATCTAGTTAAGTATATCAGAAACATTAACATCATATCACAGTCTTTTAGAAAGACTCACGGTCCTTGTCGTAATATTGACATACATAGAATTTAATAAATATTTTTTTCAAAACACAATAATAAAATAAAATAAAGTTAAAATTTAAGCTAAATAATTAAATCTTACCACAGATAATACATAGTGTTAAGTCACTCATCACCTGCATAACATCAACTAAGTCATTTCCTTCTTTCACAGCTTGCCTCATATGTGTCACAAAATTCCTGCTGTGCTCCTCGAAAACCGTCATAAAACTTTTGAGGATGTCGAAATGAAATGTGGGTGTTAGAATCTTTCGACGCTTATGCCACTTTGCGCCTGAAAATTGTATTATTTATATAACTTTTAAATGTAATAAAATTAAAAAAAACTCTTCAATCTTTATATTAGAGTACACAAAAGCAAAGAACTTAGACACGCTATGTTTAACTACTTTGTTGCTCCTTAATGTCCAATATGTCAATTTGAGATATTTCTTATTAATAGGTGGAACTCAAAGCCGTATATTACCTCAGAGCCAGGATAGTATGAACATGAAAAAAAATAATTCCCACTATAAAATAAAAATTTAGCAGTGTATGACAATGAAATGTAAAGAACATGAAATAATAAAAGCAAGTAAGCAGGGACGGACCAGGGACCAAGCAATGGAGTGTCTTAACACTAAGTTCGTATGGTTCCTGCAGTTCCCTCTGCCTACCTTGCAATATGCGGGATAAAACATGACTATAAAACTCTACTGACAAACGCACTAGGCTTACGTTTTACTTATACCATAGATGTAAACTATATCTAAAACCATCGTGGCGCAGAGGCGCCTGCACCTATAAACGTGACGGTTTGTGGGTTCGATCCCCACTTGGAGAAGATGGATAACTTCATTGCCATTTTCTACAATAGGCAATAGATAAGCACGGCGTTGAGTTTTGCTACTCAACACACAATCATTTGAAAGACGGACAGCACGAAAACGAAGTGTCTTAATACTAGGTTCTTACGGTTCTTCTATCTTGCTATGAGTGGGATTAAGTGCGAAACTAAATTCAATATTGGAACATAAGACAAAAATGATTTACACCTCATTGGTCAAAAAAAATATAAGAATATTTTATAAACATATCTTTAGTTAAAACGGAATTTAAATTTTTAACAAGCTTGAAGAAGGTAATCCAAGTTTATAAGTAAGTTATCCGGATAAGAATTTCTTCTGGTATTGCAATAAAAACTTTGTAAGCGCAATTACATAATAGGTGACATTTCTCAGATTTTAAACACTTTTTCTAAAAATATTCTTGGTATTATATGTAAGTACTAACTTATATTTATATTAAGATAATGCGGTTATGGCGCAGTGAGGTAACGTCTATATATATATGTATATATATATATATGTATATATATATATATATATATATATATATATATATATATATATATATATATATATATATATATATATATATATATATATATATATATATATATACTTAGAATACAATAAATCATAAATACTCACCAGTACTAACTAACAGGCCCGAACCAAGCCAAGGTACTATAAACGTATACGGCCTATTCTTCGTTATGTTTTTAGAGTGAGTTAAGACAGTCTGCAAAACAAATAGGTCAAAATCGCAGTGTATCTGCGTTTATTTAATATTACATATGTTGTTATTTCATTTTTCCGTTGTCCGAAAGGGAAACATCGAATCCATATAGGTACAATTACAATTAATACAAATATGTATATATATATATATATATATATATATATATATATATATATATATATATATATATATATATATATATATATATACATATATATACATATATATACATATATATACATATATATACATATATACATATATATATATATATATATATATATATATATATATATATATATATATATATATATATATATATATATATATATATATATATATATATATATATATATATATATATATATATACATATAATATTTCTACCAACCTCTATATCCTCGACATCGAATACGTGTAACACGTACCGGTTCATCGCCTTAATGGACACACGGTCACCAAAGTTTTTCCGTAAGTCCCGCAGCTTGATGAACAAATCGGCTGAGAACAAGAAAAATACTTAATTATTTAATATTTAAAGAAGACATGTCAAAATTTGAACGCAGCAGGATTTAAGCCCAGGCCTCTTGGAAACTGTCCAAGTGCAATAACCATCCATGCGTTCTTCATTTAAAGTCGAAATTCCTGCAATAGCTTACCAAAATTTAATTTTTGAAATAATCAAATTAAAGAGTACTGAAATTGTTTATCATAAGGAAAGTTTTTGTTAGGTATTTAGTAATCTCTAATCGCTTCCGCATTTTCCTGTTAAAGTACGGAACTCTAAAATAATTAATATATAACTTATTACTAACTTTGTGATAACCCAATAAATTGGAAAATACATCCAACAATCGGCAGCCGCGAGGGTCCAGGGAGTCGCGCCAAGTCATTGTCTTCTGTTTGGAATTGTTTCCATATGAAGTAACATATCAAACCCGCTAATACTATTTGCCACAGCATTTTTCTATCATCTATCTATATATACTTCATAAGTATTCTGTAAATAAATAATGAATTTTAATATATATGAAAAAATGGGCTCTGAACAGCGAAATTTTCACCTAGCGCCGACATATATACATATACTATATTGGCATAAAAAAATAGTAACATAAAAAGATTTTAATAACAAAATAATAGTTTCAAAACAATATATCTTTATAATAATCTATATATAGACATCTATACTGATAATATAAAGAGGTAAAATTTGTTTGGTTGTAATGAATAGACTCAAAAACTACTGGACCGATTTAAAATTTTTTTCACAATTTTGAAGTTACATTATGCACGAGTAACATGGGCTATATTTTATTTTGGAAAATGTATGGTTCCGTAACATATTCGGGTTTTTCGGGAAGAAGCTATAAAAATCAACAAGAAAAGTTGCTTATTTTACATAAAATGTTTAAATTATAAAAAGTAGAACCATAAAATGTTTAAATTAACTGTAGATCTTATAAACATCGATAAAAAATCCACAACACACTATATCTATCTTTGTCGAGTGCGGCATAACAGCCATTTTTTATTTTAAAAATCTTGTTTTTTTTAACTCCTTTTACACTTGATTATTTTACTAACGCTAACAATCCTTATTAAAATAAAATATTTTATCACTAAATATAGTTTATTTACATGATATTTGGTCTTTGAAAGATTAAAATTGGACACTATATTTTGAAGTTATGGTGAAAATAAAATATTACGATTTCTACTGAACCACCACCATCAATCTACAGAAAGACAATGAGGCAGCCTGGGAATCATGACTGTCGCCGTTGATATTAGTGTCGATGTCTTTGAATTGACCTAGGAATCATTTTGCTGTTCGTGTTTTTCTTGGGTAGGCTTTTTGAAGCGGTATAAAAGTATAATCGCTGTGCGTACATAAAATATACACTTAAAATAATATTTTACAAGAACAAATGTAATATAACCCAAAAATATTTGGATATAATGAATATTATGTCAATTTAAAATATTTTATAAGACGACAGCTTTTTTTATGGCTTAAATTCCACCCATTAAAAAATGGGTGGAATTTCAAATTTACTTTTCCACCTAATCATATATTATTTTAGCCCCTACATTTTTTTGTAAATGTTATTTATGTTATAAATGTTATTTACTGTAATCGTAAAATAAGTACGTAAACTACGATGCGCGAGTACTAGGTATTAGTCTAAGAGCTGATATGAAAATAGATAATTTAGTATATTAAAGTTGATAAAGACAGCACCGTCGTGGCGCAGAAGCGTAACATGTGCCTGTAACGCAACGATTTCTGGGTTTGACTCCCACTCGAGAAAGATGGATTTTAGCAACTAGGCAAAACGCGGCGTTGAGTTCCGCCTCTCAACCCGCAATGCCTCGAAAAAGGTGAAAAGCGGGTACGAAGAAAGCAGGGACTAAGCAACGAAATGTCTTAACACTAGGTTACTGGTGATCCTGCAGTTCACTCTGCCTACCTTGCCATGTGCGGGATAAAGCTGAAAAAGCTAAAAAATATGATAATAAAATTAGTTGCCTAATAAAATTTTGTCTAGGCCTACTTTTTGTCTATAATTAAAAAAAAAATAAAAAAAATGTTTTTTAAATTTCATTATTAAGCTCAACGAAAAAATTGACAGCAACGACCAAACATAACAAAATGAATGCTATTTTAGTGTGAATACGATGATATAGAGTTTCCCGTAAAAAGTCTGAATTTTAAAAAATTAATTTTAATGTATGTACATTAAGGAGTCCGAGACTAGAATTTTTTCTTTTTTATTATTTTTATTGTACTGAATTACTTAACAAAAAGAACAAATTTTATTTAATAAACAGATCAAGCTCAAGCACATATAATAATATAATATTTATATAGATAAAGTTTCGCAAATATTCATCTGGCCCTGCAGTGATTCGAAAGATGGATAACGGGGCACGATGTGTCCTGTGCCTACCTTGCTATGTCCGTGATATCCAGCCTAAGTCAAATTAAATAAAATAAGAAGATAAGAAAACATTAAGATAATATCGGACGCGCGCAAGCAATGTCGAATTATTTAGATAAACAATCTCCTGTTATCAATTGCAAAATCGTCCGACACTTGTAGTACCAAACTATTCGAACTATCTATCTATCTATATATATATATATATATATATATATATATATATATATATATATATATATATATATATATATATATATATATATATATATATATATATATATATATATATATATATATATATATATATATATGTATATATATATATATATATATATATATATATATATATATATATATATATATATATATATATATATATATATATATATATATATATATATATATAAACCTCAAAAACTATATAACATTTATATTTTATTGTCCATTTTATCTTTACTATAACTTGAATCGGTCTTTAACATCCTTGTATCTAAATTATAAAAATTTGAAGTATACATATACTACAACACACTAGCAATTTGCATATCAAAACTTTAACTAATTAACATTTATATCGCATATCCAATGAACGAAAAACGTAATTTAAATATAAATATAATTTAAAAAGCATTATCATTTAAATTTGTTATAACAAAATTGCTTAAAATAAACCCAATTAATACTGGACAATTTTTGGATGAAAAATAAATAAATAAAGATCACAACTAATTAATTAATTTAAGTGATGTAAATATATTATTCTCTATTATCTTGTAAAAGCAATATACAGACAGACATATTACATATACAATTTGTATATATGTATATAAGTAGATATATAAATAACAAACATACACAAATGCCGTCGAATCTTCACAATATATATAAACACAAGCAACAAGTATAAAAGACCGGCTACAACTGATAATAAAATTATAGTTTATCGTCATTAACCGTCGGTATATATATAGGTATGACCTTTATATTACAAGGAACGTATACGACACGATACGTTTGAAAATATCACTGATTAGTCTAAGTTGATTATATAACATTTTTGTAATTGCAATATATATATATATTGTTTATATTTTTATTTTGAAACTTTCTTTAACCATTGGCAGATGCTATTGAGGATGTCATTACATAGGTAGAGAATCAGCTCAGTAAATTTGGGCACAATGATAAGTGAAGACAGAATGGTCAAAAATGTACATAATGCGAGAATAGGTTAACATGTGTATAGGGGAAACAGATGCGTGTATCTCATAATACTGGGACAGGCAATGTTTTTTTCTTTGACGCTCTGTTCCCTTTGATTACCTCGCACATGGAAAAATGCTGAAATTAAATATAGGATGCCTGAATGCCTAAACCAACTAGTGCTTAACAATTGATTTCTCCGTAGAAAGCACAAGTATATACACAAATTGTGAATAATAATAAAATTCTAATCTAAATAGTATAATATTTTTTATAAATCTAAATAATATAATATTTTTTTTATAATTTGTAATTTCCTCGTAATATTTTGTTCGATTACAAATATACGAGGGCCAAACTGAAAATTTTTAGAACTGGCAACTTAAAAGCATTATATTAAAAAAAATAAGTATAAATTTTGAAAATAGAACTCGTTACCAATAATATTGAGTATACATTTCATTCATTTGTCATTTGTTTTACGATTTGGCGGCAAATTGAAAATTGTCTGTGCACGTCAGAATGAATTTAAGCCGAGAAAATTTTCGTGCAATGATTTTTTATGACTTTCAATGTCATATAAGTCAACAAGAAAGTTATGATAGACTTCGATTGGCTTTTCACGATGAAGCCCCATCTCGTGCCACAGTTTGGTTTAATGAATTCAAACGTGATCGAACTAATCTCACCGATGATTTGCGTGAGGGACGGCCTTCTACAGCGACGACTGAAGATAATATCAGTGTTGTGCGGCGTATGATAGAGACTGACAAAAGAGTGACCTATCAGCAGATTCGGACAAGTCTAGGCATAGGTATGAGTCAAGTGCACAAAATCCTCCATGAACATTTAGCGGTCAGGAAGCTTTGTGCCCGCTGGATACCGCATAATTTGACCGAGGCTCAAAAACTCCGCCGTGTTGATTGGTGCCGAGAAATGATCCAAAAATTTAACGGAGGTGACTCAAATGCTGTGTTCGACATACTAACGGGTGACGAAAGCTGGATTTACTGTTATGATCCGAAAACCAAAAGACAGTCAGTGGGTGTTTCCTTCCGAAGAGTTGCCAAATAAAGTGAAGAGAGGTGGAAGTGTTGGAAAAAAGATGGTGGCCTCGTTCTTCGGAAAGACAGGTCATTACGGGACAGTTGTCTTAGAGGATCAGAAAACGGTTAATGCAGAGTGGTACACTAACAACTGTTTGCCACTTGTCTTGGAAAAAGTTCGAGAGAAACGACCTCGCAGCAGGATCCTCCTTCATCACGATAATGCCTCGTCGCACACCGCCAGGCAAACGATCGACTATTTGGCGACCTTAGACGTGGAATTACTGGGTCACCCGCCGTATAGCCCCGACTTCGCACCCTGCGATTTTTATTTATTCCCGAAAATAAAAGAAAAACTTCGAGGAAAACATTTTATGGACGCCGAAGAAGCAGTGGCTGCGTTTCAAAACGCCGTTGAAGAGACCCCTAAGGCCGAGTGGGCAAGGTGCTTTTCTCAATGGTTCCATCGAATGCAGCGATGTATTGATGTAAATGGACGCTATTTTGAAAAGTTATAATAAAACTAATAACTTGCTAGATTGCTTAGTTTTTGATTTTCTAAGAACTTTCAGTTTGACCCTCGTATAACAACAAAATACAGCAGGAAGTCACTGGACATAAGTGTCAAGAGACAGCACTGAGTGTCGAAGGCTAGAGAAGACGGAAAATAGCCTCTTTAAAATAGAATAGTAAATCTAGTTTGAAGTCTTAGCAAAAGTCTTAGTAAATTACTAATAAATATATTGATAAGGCTATAACAGGTAATAATATTTTATTCAAAACACTATGAGAGTTAAAAAATTGTATTAAAGCGACAGTTTAATAGGTAAAGGCATAATTAGGGTTCTGATAATTGTATGTTGAGCTTGATAAGACATTATGTGAATTACACGTGTAGTTTTTATTTAATAGAAGGAAAATATAATATAATACTCTTTATTGCACTAATTTTTATATTGGAAAGATTTTACACAGTACAATAGTTCCGTACACAACGGTGGACTTATCGCTATAAGAGATCTCTTCCAGCCAACCGGTGGTGGTGGATGAGTTAAAGCAGCGGGTGAGAAGAGTGCAAATTATAGCTAATAAATCAATATGAAATACATATATGCATATACTTTATACATAAATACATACGTACACACATACACGCATACACATATACATACATACACATACACATACGTATAAATATATACATATATTTCATGTATAGTACGATATAATATAATAAATATATAGGCTATATAACAGCATTTTTAACATGAATAATGCTAGTATACAACAACTTTAGAATGGTTACCTATTCAAATTTTCCAGAAGATGTTTTTTGAGTTGGGATTTAAAGGAATTTAAAGAAGGGCTTTTTTGCATATGTTTAGGGAGTTGATTCCACAGGGATGCAGCGTACATTGAAAAGGATTTCTAGTATGATTTGGTATTTCTCTTCGGTATTTCCAGCATCGGTATGAAACAGGACCGCCTCGAGCGAAGGGAAGAAAGATGTAGACTAAAGCGGGAACAGTGGTAAGAAGGGAAGTTTTGATTTTCAAATTGAAGGCATGAAGAGAGGACCTGGTGTCTATGCGATTGTGATTTAACTATAATAATAATATATTAATAATATATAATAATAATAATATTAAGACGCCTGATTCCAAGTTTCCATTAAGACAGAGATACTGATGTGGAAGGAGAGGACAATATCGGATATAACATTTGGATTAGCTCAAGTACGTAGGAAATTTAATGAGGTTCCTCTAATCCTTAAAAAATGTTTTTATTGTCATATGTTCCTCTAATCCTTAAAAAATGTTTTTATTGTCATTGAACTGACAATACTTTGCTGTGGGCAGGCAAACTTTTTTTGTTATTTAAGAAAACAAAGATATAAAAACAAAAGTACGAAATAAAAAAGTTCGTATATATAAATAATAAACCTACACAATTGCCGTCGATTCCTCACAATATGTATGAACACAAGCAACTAGATTAAGGACCGGCTACAACTGATAATAAAATTATGGTTTATCATCATTAGCTGTACAAAGAAATTTCGTTTATATGGAGTTTACCAATGAGCGATAAGATTTAAAAATGAAATAAAAGATAGTGATTGTGGCTGATTTGATTTTAGTGGGTTTTATTATTAGGTAAATTTTATGCCATTTCATTTCATGCCATGATTGTCCTGCCAATTCTTACCATTAATAGTCTTTATAATTTTTGGAAAAATATGGCCAATATACCGTCGTACCATAATCGATACCAAAGCGGTGATTGTTTGGAAATTTAATGGAAAATGATAAAGCACTTAAGAATTTGACCCATACCAATAACGACAACTTTGCCTGTTAACAAATTCATCCAACCAGAAATTATTTTTCAACCTTTGCTCAACTCTAGAGCCCATTCCGCAAATTTTCAAAGCAAGGATAATCAGCTTGCGTTCTAGTACCAAAAACTATTTTAAATAGATGCAAATTTATATTCAGCCGTAAAACATTCCAGGTGACCCTTGGAAACAGCTCTAACTCTTGCAAATGATGTGGAATCGCCACTTTATCATTTGAAAGCACTAAATGTTATTGCTTAGAACTTTACAAAGTAAATACACTTTCTAATTTATGAATTATGTGAAGAAAAGTGAGCTTAGAAAGAGCATCATGAAGACCGTACTTTTTACGAAAAGCTTTTTAAATACCAACTAACTAACGTAAGGACGGTAGGTAAAAAATTTGGATAATTTTCACCCTACTAAAGAACTATTTTATGGCGAAACGCTGACGTTGGTGTCAAAGTGCAGCTGTCAGCATTTATTGGAAATCCAATATCACCGCCATAAGCATATAAAATTTTTACCGTAATTTTTTTTTTAATTAGTTAACGTTGATTTTTTAACGTTTAAATATTAAGTGTTAAATTTTAATCTAATATTATTGTGTTTATTTTGAAAGTTTCTCTACTGAATGGCAGGTACTATCGATCCGATGTCATGACATAGGAAGAGAAACAATTACTTTTCGGTACGTTGAGAGGACAGTAATGAAAGAATGGTCAATAAGATATTTTTACATTTTCATGTACGCGGCGTTTTTTTCGCAAAGAATCAAATTTATTAATTTATTTATTTAAGTTTAAACATTTCCTTACGTTAATAGGTTCTTATGATATACGTGTTAGTAATTTAATATTAGTTTTAAAACAAAAGTTTATTCATTGTAAGGACCGCCTATCGCGGTGTAAGCCTCCTCCAATATTTTCCACTGTTCTCTGTCTCTTGCAGTTCTGGTCCACATATTTCCCGCCACTCTGACTATGTCATCACTCCATCTTTTTAGCGGTCGACCTCGTCTGCGTTTCTTATAGATAAGAAGCCAATTGGTTATAATTTGTGACCATCTATTATCTTTAGGTCGTTGCATATGTCCTCGGCGTTTTTTCCGCAAAGAATCAAACACGAAATTAAATGTGTCGTAACATCAAAATGTTATTGTAATACAAAACGAATGATTGTAATTGACAGAAAATACAATATTATCAGTTTACTCAAGCGAATACACGTACCATTATATTTATTTGTTCAGTATATATACTGCTGAGTCTTACGATCTCAAACAGGAAATTTATTGAATTGTTGTCTAAAGATATTTAGAGAACGCTTTGTTTTAGTTAGAATTTCCACTCTTTTAGAGCCTAACCAGAATGTCCTGAATAAAGCTTTGCCCCACAGCTGCTAGCTAGCTGCTTTGAACGAATAAATAATGAATTCGTATAGAGAGTTTGCTTTTTTGTGGTACCTATAACGTCGTGGCGCAAAGGTGGAAGCGTCTGCCTGTAAACGCGACGGTTTGAAGGTTCGATTCCCACACGAGGAATATGAATTTTTTTATTTCTATTTTCTTCGCTCTGGAAACTAGACAAAGCGCGGCGTTGAATTCTGCCACTCAACACGCAATGCCTCAAAAAAGGCGGAAAGCGGAGACGGAGGAAGCAGGGACTAAGCAACGGAGTGTCTTAACACTAGGTTCCACGGTTCCTGCAGTTCCTTCTGCCTACCCTGCCATGTGCGGGATAAAGCGTGAAGCTATATAAAGAATTCTCTCATATGAAGCATGTCCCCGAGTCATGTGTACAGAATGCTTACCATACTTATGATACAAGTACATTCTGCATATTTAAAATATGAATTTTCATTTCAGGAATTGAGTGACTTTGTAAGATTTCAACTTTGATAGGAGTCTATAAAGGTAATTTTGTTATTTTGTTAGTCTGGTCTAAATTAAACTTTTCGTTATGTAGCAGTTGTACAGTGTTACGCTTAGACAAAATTTTTTTTTTATTTTAGATTCACGCTTTTATCCCGCATATTGCAAGGTAGCAGAGGGAACTGCAGGAACCATACGAACCTAGTGTTAAGACACTCCGTTGCTTAGTCCCTGCTTTCTCCGTTCCCGCCTACCGCCCTCTTTCGAAGCACTACGTGTTGAGCGTTGAGTTTAGACAAGATTTAGGCTATAGTAGATTTTTAAGAGCTCAACATATATGTAGAACCTTTGTAGTCATACTGAATTATAATAATGAAATGATATCATAGTTATTTTGTTCACTTAAATGAAATGAGACAGCTTAGATCCACTGGATTTAAAAGATTGGTGCAGCACTGAACCGAGTATCACATACTTGAGCAGACAGTTGTCCTTCTCGGGAAAAAAACCTTAAACTTCTTAGAATGGCTATTAAAATAGTAGGGTCTAATTTAATGTCTTTGCAAAAGTGAAATGCCTCAAAATTGTATTAATTAAGGCCATGTGCAAAAAAATATAAGGAAAGACATAAGTAGTGGATTTATTTATTTCATTTTAAAATCATATTTAGTCAATCAAATTATGAATATTTAGTAATACTAAACAAAATTATATTATTTATAATAATATTGTATTGAGAATAAAACTTACAATAAAAACACAAAAGGTATTAGTATAAATATTGTAATAGGTAGAGGTCAAAATCAGTGTCCTGATAATTGTTAATCGATAAGATATTCATATATAATATGTTAAACTACAAGATATCATATAGATAACACGTGTATTATTATTCTTACTTAGCAGAATATATGATTCAGATTTATATAGATCTGTATAAAATTAAACGAGGACCGTCGTGGCGCAGAGGCGCAACGTCTGCCTGTAACGCGACGGTTACTGGGTTCGATCCCCAGTCGAAGAAGATGGATTTTTTTATTTCCATTTTCTTCGCTCTGGCATCTAAGGCAAAGCGCGGCGTTGAGTTCCGCCACTTAACACGCAATGCCTCGAAAACGGTGGAAAGTGGGGACGGAGTAAGCAGGGACTAAGTAACGGAGTGTCTTAACACTAGGTTCTTATAGTTCCTGCAGTTCCCTCTGCCTACCCTGCCCTGTGCGGGATAAAGCGTGAAGCAGAAAAAAAATTAAACTTTTTTTCCAGAATCAAGGCAGGCAGAGGGAACCGAATGTTAAACGAATGTAACTTATCTATATGTGGCCTGATGTCTGTAACCATTAAGACGTAAATATGGACAAAGAAGAGGACGAAAATACCGGATATGATTTTTGTATTAACTCTTCTGTTCCCCTAACAAACCACATAGAAAATTTAATGAGACCACTGTAGCCTTTATAAAAATGCTTTTTATTTCATTGTATAGCCTTTTTGAGATGTGAAAACTTTATTGTATAAGCTAACTGCGTCTATTATTTTAAAAAAGCAAAGAAATAAAGACAAGTAAAAATAAAACTAAAAGTAAAAGGATCATATATTTCTTTTCTTGCAACTGTGACGTATGTGATATGACAGTAGTGGTACAATTAAAAAAGGCTGAGAAAGACAACTTATATGGAATGAATTCAATATGGAATATATAATAAAAAGTTTCTTTACAACTTGCAATTTGTAAAAAATAAAAAACATAAAATACTTAATAAGTAAACATAAAATACGTAATATATAAGCTATCAGATTTTGATTTTATAAGAAACTGTACACAGCCTCTTTTATGTATGTAGTACTAAAGTATAAATTGTATTTATTGAGAACGCAGGGCGACCTTCAACCTCAACTACTATAAGAACAAGTTGTGGTTGACGTGGCAAGAAGTATATAAATAGAATTGCTGTAATTATTTATAAAAACTCATGCAAAAACATGTATATTTTTAAATAATGAAAGATTAAACTTGTTTCATTGTACTCATTTCAGAAACCACAGACACAACAGACACAATTAAAAAATGATATTTTATATTCCTCAAAAGGAAAAACAAAATTGTTATAAAAAAATAGAATATTTCCTTTTAAACCTAATAATAATGTAATGAAATTTGGCGTAAAGATAGCATTTATAAGCCATAAATATCTGAAAGAGTAGAAAACACCTGAAAATGGCAACCATAGACAAAATGTTTTATAAATTTATATACCTGTGAAGTTAATTTCACACGATATGTGTATATATTCATAAAGTAAAGTTTGTTAACTATTATGATTTCAATGACCGGCGACCTACGGTGACATAGGTATAATCACGAAATTAGTGCGGAGCACTCAATGCACGATTCCATTTCTCATCTTTTTGGATACAGTCTGCAAGTTTGTGGAAATGTTCATTTGAATTCAGCGATAAAGTTATCTTTGTTCCTTTAACATATATTATATGCCAGTTTGTCCCACGGTATTCGCCTTAGTGAAGATTTTTTGTTGCACCACCAGGCGTAACTGCTTAATAATGGCGATGAAAAGTTATAACAACATTTATAGTTATATTCAGAAAAGCATGGGTGCCCCGCGAGTGGACTATTAGAAATTGAGAAACACTGCAATGTTTGTAATATGTGAACGTTGTTGAGAAATCAAGGTGAGAAACTCATTCGCTATAACTTTTTACGCTACAATCGTTTCGTATAAGTAAACATTTATTTATGTAGAAATACACAATATTACTCATGCCCATGGAAAAAAGGCCATTTGAAAACTGGCCAGAAGTGAAGGCGCTATAGTGATTTAGATATTGACAAAAATTATATATTGTATATCACGAACTCAAAAACAATTCTGTATACTACATAAAATTACCTGTTGTTAGACCATTACGTGCAAATTTTACGTTCTTGAAACACGTAAATAACGAACATATATGGAATCTCAGCTTGAACCTGGCCCTGCCCTTTATTTAGAGTCATGTTAAACGCCAAGTGCCATGTGGCTTCAATGGGAATTACAATCTCTTCAATTGATTTATTGGAAGACAGGGAATTAAATTATTCTTTCTTTTGGCAGCTTCCGTAATAATATTTACTTATGTGTTGTCCCAAATTTTAACTTGAATCCCTCAGATGTTTTGAGGTGACAAACATACATACACATAAACACTCAAACATTTTCATTTATATTATTTATAATGTATATAAGTAATTACGTCAGTAATACTTTAAAATAAATACGAAAGGGACATTAACGTTTAGCTTAAATAAAATTAGTTAGTGCTTAGTTAGTAAAGAAAACAAAGAGATTTCTTTGAAAATTATCACGGACAAGTAAATGAGCAAATACAACTTGTGTACACGTTATTCTAACATATATATATATATATATATATATATATATATATATATATATATATATATATATATATATATATATATATATATATATATATATATATATATATATATATATATATATATATATATATATATATATATATATATATATATATATATATATATATATATATATATATATATATATATATATATGTGTAGCAAAGTCAAGAATCATATATGTAGAGCATATTTTCATTATTATAAAGTGTTATTCTACATTCAATATAAAACACAATAATAATTATTATTAGTACCTTCTTGTCAAGATGATGATTTCAGGTTTGATTTTGCACATGGAAAATTAATTGTTGTAATTTTTCTTGCTCAGGTAAGAAGACAGTAACACGATGTTGAGTTCCGCCACTAAACATGTAATGTCTCGAAAGCAAAATGCAAAAAGCGGGGAACAAACTGAAACTTAAAAAATGTGCTCTTTATATACAACTTTCTTCTCTCATTCATTTTTTTTCATTTTCCCATCGTGACGCAGTGGTAGAGGGTTCAACATAAATACTATAGTCATGAATTCGAAGTAATTTTCACCATAGGTTCTATAGGTTTACTCTGCTATAAGCGGATATTGGCTCGGATCTGTGTAATGGCTCACTCTAGACTTGGTAATAACGGACGAATTGGAAATATTTATTACATTTAACTTTTGAATTCCATGGTTGCGAATTTGAATCCCAATCGAACAAATATATATACATACATTTATACATAGTTATGTAAACGCTATGGAACTGTATGTGTGTAAATATACTGACCTGACAAGATAAAAAGTAATAGAAAATTAATTAATTATTAATTAATAACATTGATAGAAAAGTTATAGAAGAGCAATTTAGCACCACAATTCGACTTTTCCAAAATTTTGAACGAAAAACAAATTAAAATACATACATTCAAGCTATTAAAATAACTGTAATAGGTATTCATATATTTATTTATCACTTCATTATATGTAACAAAGTTTCATTTATGGATCGGGAGGAGCATAACACAGTCCTATAGTCCGCAATTCGCTATCTTCTTGAAGGAAATCTTTCATCAAAAGTTTCTTCAACGCTGTACGACGCACCTAAAATTGCAAATGCGTGAAAACACTGTCAAAGAGTTAATTGGTATTTACGTATTTTTTTTAATTTTTTACTATATTTTCTTTAATTATTTTTTATGTATTTTTACATGGTGATTTTGGTCTAATTAAGCAAAATCCATCTAATAATAATTCACGTATCATGTTTCTTAAGAGGCAAGAAAATGGTATCCATACGTATCTCCATTTTCTTGCCTCTTAAGAATTCCTGCCTGCCTCTCTCTTTCTCTCTCTCCGTCTCTCTCTCTGTCTATGTCATTGCTTATTAATTCATATTTATGACAAAAAGAACGTAAACAATAGTGTAATATTAGGTCAAGACCACTAACAGCTAAAGTCTGCTGCTTAGCTTGACGCAACTCTTCTCTAATCACCATCATTTCAGGGCGTAGGTCTCTATGAGCTTGCGGATCCATATTGATTTTAAGCTTAGGATCGATGCCTGCAAGCTGTTGATCACTACGAAAGAGAGAAGAACGTACAAAAGAATAATATAAAACGTAATATTTCCTCTTGTACATTAAATATTATATATATATATATTATATATATATATATATATATCGTAGTTGGTTTTAATTATTGATAACCGTATTTGTATTGCACGTGCGCCTCAAAGTTAATTGGTTGACTGTATCAGATATAATGGCATTATATAAGAATTTAGCTCGATAATAGAATTTCAATATATATTTAAATTCTTCACCTATAGGTGGAGTAGATTCGATTCCCATTTGATTCTCCAGCAAATATATAATTTTTTTAAGAAATCTGTTCTTGATATTACCGCTATATTGCGACCTAGAAAAATTTAAAAAAATTATACTTTTTTTTGAATAATAAACACACTTAAATTAGTAATCACATTATCAGTCTTCATTATATCTCATGAAACAATTTCTTTTAAAAAAGTTTTATCAGTTTTTTTGTTATTAGTTCTAGAAAACACATAGGCTATAATTTTTTTGGAAATTCGCTCTTTAAGGAGGTAAAAGGGGGAGGTATGTTTCTATGAAACTCTGTCAGTTTTGAAGCTAATTTAGACATTAAGAATGACACAATAAGGATTTTTGGAAATTCTGTCTATATATATATATATATATATATATATATATATATATATATATATATATATATATATATATATATATATATATATATATATAGACAGAATTTCCAAAAATCCTTATTGTGTCATTCTTAATGTCTAAATTAGCTTCAAAACTGACAGAGTTTCATAGAAACATACCTCCCCCTTTTACCTCCTTAAAGAGCGAATTTCCAAAAAAATTATAGCCTATGTGTTTGCGAGGACTAATAACAAAAAAACTGATAAAACTTTTTTAAAAGAAATTGTTTCATGAGATATAATAAAGACTGATAATTTGATTACTAATTTAAGTGTATTTATTATTAAAAAAAAAGTATAATTTTTTAAGTTTTTATAGTACGCAATATAGCGGTAATATCAAGAACAGATTTCTTAAAAAAATTATATATTTGCTGGAGAATCAAATGGGAATCGAATCTACTCCACCTATAGGTGAAGAATTTAAATATATATTGGAATTCTCTTATCCAGCTAAATTCTTATATAAAGCCATTATATCTGATACAGTCAACCAATTAACTTTGAGGCGCACGTGCAATACAAATACGGTTATCAATAATTAAAACCAACTACGATTGTAATTAATTTGCATATTTTATCTGTGTATAAATTTGCAATTTGTGGTAAGTGGCTTAATTATGTATAAAAGGATAAGGTAATATCAGTAATGGAAAAATGAACCGTTAGCAACATGTGTAAAGTGTCTAAACACTCACATATTTTTAATGAAAGACAAAATACAGTGGCAATAATCATGCTAGATAGCTCAATAGAAACAAAAAAATTACCAACAGAACAAATGGAATCGGAGTGGTTAATGCGCAAACTGGGTGTTGAATTAAACCAGGTTCATTTATTATTATTTTTTTTTTAGCTTCACGCTTTTATCCCGCACATGGCAGGGTAGGCAGAGGGAACTGCAGGAACCATACGAACCTAGTGTTAAGACACTCCGTTACTTAGTCCCTGCTTACTTCGTCCCCTCTTTCCGCCGTTTTTCGAGGCATTGCGTGTTGAGTAGCGGAACTCAACGCCGCGCTTTGCCTTAGTTGCCAGAGCGAAGAAAATGGAAATAGAAAAATCCATCTTCCCAGACTGGGGATCGAACCCAGAAACCGTCACGTTACAGGCAGACGTTGCGCCTCTGCGACACGTTCATTTAGCTCTATAAAAAGATATTACAAAAGTATGGCAGAAATAAAAACAGAAAAAGATTGGCAGGAAACACAAGTTTATGGCGACCGCCAACGTTTTCCTGAGAGTATACGGCGTGCACTGTTCTATAGTCTGCATAATAATGAATCTAATAAATAATGAAACAATACAAAAAAAAAAAAACAATATAAAATTATACTTAATAAACTAAAAAAGATATGCAAATCTTGACTCATGTCAAGATTTGCATACTTATTTAATCTACTACAACTAAAAATACAGTTTGTAGCTTGTAAAAATTGACAAATTTAATTTTGAGGGACAAATAAGTTAAAATTTTCCATGTATTACGCAGCGAATTTTATATATAAAATACAAAAAATAAGTGTAGCTAAGCTTTTATCTTTTTACTGCCGTAAATTAGACATTTGACTTCTTATGTGCTCCAAGCAGTACCCTTGAATATTTGATATTTTGTCAGCTTCATACGTCTACACGATTTTGAGAATTATTCTTGGCTCTTGACAGACGTAATGACAGTCAGATGGTTAATAAAGCTATTCTATAAGGGTTCTGTATTTTTCTATTGCGAATGAACTATAAAATGTATTCGGCATATTATACATTTAATAAAATTTGCGAATTAATAAAAAAATTATAAATTACCAAAACCTCAAAGCAAAACATGCATGATCTACTTTCATATTTAATCCAATTTTTCTCAAATTAATCTAATATTTACTTATTTCAAATTAATCTCAAAAAGTTAAGTGAATAGTGCTTTTTTTGTAATTTATACAATATTAAATCTACTAAAGTATAAACTCGATACAACTAATTCTTAATAGGTAGGTATCCCTAGCATTCGCTATACAAACAAGCAAATACCAAAAGATCTACACCTAAACCTATGGGTAAATATTTACCTAAGCCTATAGATAAAATATTTTATTGAAACAAACTTTATTGAACTCTTCCAGGTATATTAAATTACAATAAAAATCGTATTTACCGATATCACATTGAAATCCTTGATAAGTAATATTGAATATCGTCGTTAACGAGTGGATTATATGAAATTAAAAAACCATATTTCATTCGTCCTCGTCCGACATTCCGGCACAGATTTGTTATTATTATAATAACAACTGAAGATATTATTACAATTAAGGTAAATTTATATTGAAAATATATATTTATATTTTAATAAAATATTCTAATATATAATGATTTTATTCCCAATTCATTTTTATTCCTAACCCACCTGATGTATTAATTTACTTTATTTTTGGAAAAAGCCAATACAAAACTATTATAATAAGCAGATTAACAGATTAGACTAAGTAAGTGCTAAGACACTAACGTTCCTCGCTTTCTACCTTTCAAAGAATTAATAAGTAATCTAATAAAAGAAATAAGTATATTTACCTAATAAAAGTAACCTAATAAAAGAAATAAATATCTGCACGCATCATTAATATTCTTCTTCTTCTGCTTCTTCTCTTTATTAATGGCGTTTCGAGCGTGCCAGTTGAGCACAATTCACTTCACCAATAACATCATTAATATAATAGTATAGGTAAAATGTCAAAGGCGTAGTGTCAAAACACTATTTAATTTTCACTTAAATTCTAGGCTTGTGTATTGAGTGGCATCTTGGTAGAGAACCGATGATCTTTACATTTTTATCTAACAATTTACTTTGTGCATAAAATTTAATCAAATGAAAAAAAAAATGGCTTAACAAAATATATTGTTTAAAAAGTAAGCCTGATAATTCATTAAAATTTCTATTTGAAAGAGCCATCGCCCATAAATGAAAACTATTTTAAATAAAAGCCGATAAAAGCTTTATAACAAAGTTACCTAGAGACCTATTGAATACTTTAACAGTAGACTGGTCAACAAGTGTACAGAGAAATAAATACATTTAAAAAATTATCAAACGATACAGTTAATCAAAACAAAAAAATAAGTAAAAAAATTAAAAGGAATATAAGGTTGTGGGTTCGACTCCCACTCAGGAGTAGGGATAATATTACTTTTGTCGCTCTGGTAAGAAGATAAAAAGGAGAGTTGAGTTTTGCGATTCAATTCGCAATGTTGTCGAAGTTAAGCAGAAAACAAGGGAGCGTTTTAACACCAAGTTCCCTTTGCTTATCCTGTCATATATGGAATACATCAGAACAAATATTAGCGAAAGATTTTAATCTGGCTAAAATATCATTAATTATTGACAGAACATATAGAAAGAGGAACTATGACAGTAGAGACGGACGTTACTGACTGTTATAAAAAGGCTTCTGAATATCAGAAGTTGCACTGAGCTTGACTTCCCGCAACGCCAGCCTAACATGAAAAAAAAGAAGGCCTAGGCCCCCACAGAATTATAGGGCCCTAACTAGTCGCCGCAGTCCAAAAAAACTGCTATGTCGATCCGCCCCTTTATCGGGCGTTGTACAATGATCGGCCCGCTCTGGTAAGATAAGCATGGCATATAGTTCAACCACATCCCCTGCACTAACATATCACGAATTCAAGTGAATATATTCAAGTGAAGTGAGGAAGCATAGTGTTCTGACACATTCTCTCTGCCTCTTTCTGCTATAAAGGTGTAGCAGAAAAGTTTACAATTCAAATAAGTTAAAATTTTACAATTCAATTGAACCTTAACAAATTTCATAGAGAGAATATTAATATGTACAAAAATAAAATTTTAGGTAGGTATAATTTACTTTATAACTGCCTAGCAGTAGCACTTAAAACGCTTAAAAGCCTTATTCAATAGTTTACCACAAAATGTTTCTACAGTAAAAACAATTTAACTTTAAATTTTGTTATACCCTTTACAAGTTAATATTTTATATAATATAGACTTCTTAATTAAGTAACTTCGCAAAGTGTTCGAGCTATATAATGGAGACAGTGTACAAATAAAATATATTTGCACACAAAAATAAGATTGGTAAAATAATATTTATAGTTGGTAAATATTTGAGACGAGCACATACAAATGAGCTCCGACATCGGCCTCGAGTATTCCAGCTTCTTCCAAGGCTTCAGGAGCTTCATCGTCGTTTTCTGAGGACATTCTGAGGTATATTTTTTAATTAATAATTAAAAGGTTTTTCACGATCTACGATGTAGTGGTAACTAAAACGGTTTTTCGTATTATCAATTTTTTTCGCCATTTGATAGGTAATATTTGTTATCAGCCAGTTCGTAAAATATTTTTGTTAATTTTTTATTAAAATAACATTTAATATTTTTTACATACAAATCCACTTTTGTACCAAGTATACTTTATATTAGTTTTCTGGTAATTTTTTTTGTTTAATTTTTCATTTTCAAATACCTATACCTATACCGAAAGAAAAATGTTGCACACCGCCCTCTATGATATAAAGCTTGAACTACGTAGTAAACAGATGTTAATATTATTTATTTTTACCCTTTAATATAATTTTATATAAAATACCTTATTTATTACATTAAACTTTTAAAGATATTAATACACACGTTGACAAAATTTCGCTATAATATACATATTATTTTGAAAGACAAACAAAAAAATAACACCACTGTGAAATGTAATGTCACGTGTGAGCTTTAATTACTTTTTCTATCCTAGATACATACAATCATTTATCTGTGGTTGCTTAGTCTGTGGTGAAAGGGTGAGTGAACTGCCTCATTGTTATTTATTGCATTTGACTCTAATAATACATTAATTAGCCGTTTTACGAGTACAGTGAGTGCAATAAACATACATAACAGGTCGTGACAGCCATGCCGATGTGAGTAATATCGAAGGTGTGGCGCGTCGGTCTGGGCGTTGTTTCTTAGTGCAGTGACGTTTAGTGTTACGAAAAATACTACTCATATCTCGTCGCAAGATGACCGAGTACAAGCTAGTGGTGGTAGGGGCTGGCGGCGTCGGTAAATCCGCATTGACTATACAACTTATACAAAATCATTTTGTGGACGAGTACGATCCGACAATCGAAGATTCATATAGGAAGCCAGTAGTGATAGACGGTGAGACGTGTCTCTTAGATATTTTGGACACGGCAGGTCAAGAGGAATATTCAGCGATGAGAGACCGGTACATGCGGACAGGGGAAGGATTCTTGCTTGTTTTCGCTGTGAACAGTGCTAAGAGTTTCGAGGACATCGGGTCTTACCGGGAGCAGATTAAACGAGTTAAGGATGCAGAGGAAGTTCCCATGGTATTAGTGGGTAACAAGTGTGATTTACAAGCATGGGCTGTGGATATGACGCAGGCGCGAGAGGTATGTTTGTTTATTTTGTCTCTTATTCTAGTTCTATTGTTTTTTTTAATTCACCCAAACACTTTACATACTTTTAAAATTATTCTAAATATACATATTTACCATTATAAGTAAGTTAATAATTACTTTACATTATAATAAAAATTTGTAGTCATTACTTATGTATTGCTTAACAAAGAATGAATTCCGTAACCGTAAAAATTTGTTAACATAAATTTAACAATGTGGGATTCTTTTAATTTATAATTTTTATTTATATAATGCTATGTAAATTCAATTTTATTCTTCCCATATGAATATAGGAGTTATTGTCCTTGATAATAACTTATTTTTTGTTAGGAACTATTTAATATTTTTATTATTAAAATTTATTTTAAATATAATTAAGATTATAATAAACATAGATTATCGTCTATAAAAAATCAAAATAATGAAAATTTGCTAGCTTTGCTTCATTATTTATTTGTTTTGATTCATTTTGCAAATTCCATTTTAATTCAATGTTTTCTAACTTTATAATAAGCAAAACATTCATTATGAAACCGGTTGAACAATAACTATGTTGTTTTTTTTTATAAATAGACAAATGATTAATATTTTACTTTGTATTATATAGAATTTATATTGTAGACACTCCTACGACCTAAGTATGAGAGCTGCACAAGGATTTTAAAAATAAATATTCAAAAAATAGACTCCCAGATGTGTTCAGCTAAGAAATATATATACATTTATATAAAAATTAACAGTTACAAATTATTGTGTATATTTATTTTTATTTATCCACACTGATGGAAGATTCAAATGTAGTGTTGAGTTTTGACACTCAACACAACAATCTTAGCAAAATTAAACATGCAGAAAGTGATAAATGGAGTTTCTTAACATTGTAGCAGAACAATAATGTCTTGAAAAAGAAAAAGTGGAAATTATATACATCAATCATCATCAATATGTTATTAGTTCCCTTTGTGCAACCTTTCTTTAAATAAGAAATCTGTGAAACTAAAAGAAAATAATTTACACTACTATATGTCAAATTTTGCAGCTATGAATATACAATATATTAAGTGTCCATTTATTTTTAAAGGCAATTACTTGAATGTTTTTAAATGAAATTGAATTTTACTACTTAAATTATTTTCACAATAAAAATGTATATGAAAATAGAATCCGTTCTGTAAGTTATCTACTATTTAGTATTTTTAATGCATTTCCTGCAAGCATGAGACAAAGCAATATTTGTTTAGGCTGTGGAATGAAAAAATAACTGTTTTAGCTGTTCTAAATCTTAGTAATTGCAAACATACTTTAAAACTCTTAATAACATAATTCGGTGAATATTTATATTCTAGACTATAATCTAATATTGTTACAAAATGTAATAATAATGGTCTCAATAATTACATTGATTGTTTTTAAAATTTGATAAAAAATATGTTCTTCTAACAAAGTAATGTGAGTAAGCCGAACCAAGTATTTTTTGCTACTTTGCTTTGTTTTTCTATTCATTAATGAGTAAGTTAATTGCCTTTTATGCATAAAAATATGTATGTACAATAAATATGTGACGGTTAAAATGAAATAATAATTACTATTTCTTAGTGTTGTCTAATTTTTATGAGTTATTAGCTAATTGTTTCATGAATATTAGTGGAAAATTTAAATTGTTTTTTGGGACTCATAATTAATATACAATATATTAAGAATAATTTATACAGTATTCTATATTGTATAAGAAAAAATATAAGCCTGACGATTGTGGATCCAAGCCTGTAACCATTATGATGTATTAGTCTTACTATAATTGTTTCAAAATAGTCACTTTATTATCTCTATAATGCTTTTCAAATTAATTTAATTACTAATCCAATTAGTTGCTATTTGGTATAGCAAGAAAGTGACTCATAATAATTTGCTTTAAAATGATATTTTATTGATATTATCTTTACAAGCTATAACATCAAATTGTTATAGCTTGTAAAGATAATATCAATATAGAAATATATATAATATAAAGATAATATAAATGTAGATGAAAAAAATGAGCTATGTCTATTTATATATGTAATTAAGCATAGATAATTCTAGTCTTTAGTAAAAAAGGGGTGATATGTCACTATGTTAACTTTTATGACTTGAGTAGTTTCAATTGTGTTTTTTATATTAATAACATACTTCAGTCGTAGTTAGAAAATGCTTAAATATTTTAAGTACATACATGGTGTTTGATGTTTTGTTGATTTTTTAAGAATTTAGGAAAATTTGAAAAATAACACCATTATGGTTACAGGACGAGGTGACGTAAAAATTAATTGTTAATTTTAGTATAGAAACAGCAACATAAAATAATATAGTGGAAATCTCTTGGTTATTTAATACATAAACATTAGTATAATGACTCAGTTACATGACTGCTGGTACAATTGTAGATAATAAATTAATGAAGCCTAACTAAATAGGCATGGGATAACATTACACCAATTGAAATTTATTACACATGTTTTTATGACTCATGTCCATTTTGTATGGATCAAACTCAAAATTTATAGTGCCTTTACTTAAGTTGAAGCATAAGTTTTATTAAATATGAAATCTTCTATATTGGTATTTTTAAACTGTAAAATATTTAATCAGCAATTTAAAATTTCTGATGTACTTGCTGTAAATAGTTTTTTGGTTTTCTTCTCATTTTATTATTTTTCTAAATATTTATATTATTAATTGATTGCATAGCTGGGAAAGAAAAAATCTGTATATTTAATCATTTTGAATCCAATTTATCTTATTTGTTATTGTAATTAATAATTTTAATATTGATATATAATTAGTATTAAGTGTTTTTATGAATTTCTAACTGCTCTAGTATGGAGTTGTAAACTGTGACATTTATTGTTAGAGTTTGGACACAATTGGACACAATATATTTATTGTTAGAGTTTGGACACAATGTAGTAATCACATTACAATATATAAATATAAATAAATTCATACACTTATAAATATAATAAATACAAATTATGCTATGCAAGAAATTGTGCATTTATGATTTATATAGATAAAAGTAAAAATTCCAACGTACTCTTCACAAATATTAGATAGAATAATAGTAATTATATTTCTATTATTTTTATCTTTTTTCATAAATATCTTGTGTTATATAAAAAAAACTGTACTATGTGTTTATCACAGAATCTGTGTTACTTTTCAAATGAAATGGAATCTCCATCATTTTATGTAAATCATCAATCATTAAGATGTAGATTAAATTGTTAAGATTCCTTCATAAAATAAAATAAAAAAATATAGTTACATTAATCTATACCAGCCTATCACTTGTAAATAAGATTAATTAATTAAAATGCATACAATTTATAATCAATGTAAAAAAAGCAATAGAATGTATACTTTTTGCTTTACGCAATATGCAGAATATAAAAGGGTACAGAGAATACATAGAATAAAGGCTTTCCATTTCCCATTCCTTCTTTTTCAAAACATTGTCCATGCATTATCTTGCTGTCAGAGTGAGGAAAATCAAATAAACTCATTCAACCTGACTAGATTCTTTAGCTCAAACTCTCATACATCCCTTTTGTAGATAAAATATAAATATTATTGCTCTCATTAATTTGTATCTCATAAAATAAAACTATGTTTTTTTTTAATTCCTTATACATTTTTAATTATATATATATATATATATATATATATATATATATATATATATATATATATATATATATATATATATATATATATATATATATATATATATATATGTATGTATGTATGTATATGTATATGTATATATATATATATATATATATATATATATATATATATATATATATATATATATATATATATATATATATATATATATATATATATATATATATATATATATATATATATATATATATATATATATCTTCCTTGTCTTTAGACTCAGTTTTCATGAACAAACTGACATTTTTTCTATGTTCACATATCTCAATGCAAATTTAATTAATATTTTCAGGTAGCACGAAGTTACGGTGTACCATTTGTAGAAACCTCAGCCAAGACTCGTATGGGAGTTGACGACGCATTCTACACACTAGTCCGTGAGATCCGCAAGGACAAGGAGAGTCGCGGCAAAAAGTATAGGAGGGGAAACAAATTGGGCTCCCGGCGTACGTTTAAATGTACACTTATCTAAACTATAAGATTTTTTATCACTATTATCATTTTCTAATGACTCTGATGGTTCGGGAGATCCCGATAGCTGTTTTATCTATTTTTTTTATTTACACGTGTGGTGTTGTTAACGTCTGAGATATACATTTTTTTTTAATAAAGTGCCATAAATTTAATATTTTGATGATTTTCTAAAATTAAATTTATTTATCTTTGTCTGATTTTTATCACATTTTGTAGTTAAAATATTTTAATTGGTACTTTTTTAACTTCAATAATTTTAATGGCTGCTGTTCATTACACAGACATTAAACAATACCACACAGTATAAAAACTTCATGAATATATCTAGATTGATGTAATTAATAATTCCTTATGATAATATATATCAAAATAAATTAATAGATAATGTTTTATATTAAATTTGACGAAATCAATTTAAAATCTTAGGAATTTTTTAATACACTGACGTTCTTTGTAAAAATAATAAAATTTAACAGATCTTTTTTCGCCTATTTTTATACTAATAGAATGGCGCCATCAAAGCGTTTTTCATATTAATAATTAATAGTATAAGCTTATGCTTTTTCCTTCTATCTGTTAATAGTTAGATATCAATTTAGAAATATTAAATGTTAAGTGCTGGTGAATGCAGCTGTCTGGTGTGTGGTGGAATAAGTTGACTCTTCTAATTCTTGGTAAATCTATATCAAATTTTAAGTATTTTTGAATATAAACTGGAGTTATTTTTTTTTTAATTTCTAGTTCTAAAATGATATAGTTAATATCTGTAAATTTACAATATTTATAATAATGTCATATTATATAAAAGTCCAAATTAATTTGAACCAATGAAATATATTTGCCTTGTATTTGCTTAACGGACATTCATATGGATATAAAGACTAGTATTGTGTGTGGGATGGTATTTGAATGTAGATGTGTAGGTTGTGGGTTCAATTCCTGTTGAAGGGATACATATATTGAAATTATTTTTATTCCTAATGTCTAGGATCAAACAAACTACAGTATTGACATTAAATAACTAAGTGTCTTTATATTAGGTTATTTCTCCTTTTGCTATATTGGAAATGTGAGTAGCTAAAAATATTCATATGAATGTGTTGCTTAAGGTTTAGAAATTCTGATTAAATTTTATATTTTTGTGCCGCCACAATATAAAGTTTATACACTCAAGAGAGGGGGTGCTAAGGCGATGGTTGTGTGCTTTCCTTTCCACATAGAATAAATATCTGATTCTTAAGATGTTTTTTTTTTTAAATATTATAACAGTAGAGCTAATATTAGCTTAAATTATTAATTAAATGTGCAAAATATTTCTCTGTTGACATGAGCCACTCTAAAGTATGATTCATAAATTTTAGCATTGAACCAGAAATAAAGTTTTTGATAACTATATTTCATATATTTTCATAATAACTTTCATCTAATATTTGAAATGGCATACAAATATTTTATAATTGTATAAAAAACTGTGTTGCCACTTTTGTTTATTTTTTATCTAATAAATAGGTTAAACAGTATATTTTTGTTCTTTGAGTATAAATAAAATGAAATATAGTTATTAAAAATAATTTATTATATGAACTCCTTTTTTTTGCATTCTTATTATAAGCAAGTTAACATTGAAGGGACTGTATTTATTTATATCTACAAAATTATACACAAATAATATTTTACAAACTGTGTATATATATATGTTTACGAAACTTGCTATAATTATTGTGTTATAAATCTAAAATTACATATTACTAAATGTAAGTTGTTAAAGTTTTCTACTGTTAAAAGCTTAGGAGTTTTACATTTAAGCTAATGCTTCATATTAAAAATATATCTTTCTACACTCTACTTAAACAAAAAAGAACTTAAAACATGAAATTAAGCATATATAAAACTCTTTTTAAATCATATACTATCTAAAATCTTATGTATATTTAATAGTTTATACATATTCAAAAACTCTGATGCGCACATCCCTTTTTTAGATATTATTTGTAGACAAACTAAGCTTCTGGCAATTATCATTTTAAACTAGTGAGAAAAATAGTTTTAATCATATTTAATCAATTGATTACATGATATTTTTAACAAGACCTAGTGTCTTTGAGTGACACTGTCAACTACAAATACATATAGTCATGTAGAAAATAGGTACAATGAAAACAAACGAATTTTTATGGAAAATATAATTTTATGATTTTGACAGTTTGTAGTTTTAAGTTACATGAAATAATGTGTACATTAGTTTAGTATAAATGTTTAATATTAATTCTTATATTTTAAAACCATGCTGCCAATAGAATGTCAGCCTGAGAACTTTTGCCATGGGAACGTGTAAACGCTATTGTGATTATTTTTATAATTTTGTTATGATATATTTTATGACATCTATACAACTATACATTACATTTGTGGTCTTTATTTCTTTGTATAAAACTATTTTGAATTAAACCATATTCGATGTTACTGCACAATCATTGGAAATAGTTGATAAATGACCATCTGTAAAGCAGCGCAATGTTTTGTGCTCATTGACATAAATAAATTGGCAAAACAAATTTTGTTTTTATTTGTAAACTTCTCTTTAATAATTTTCATATGAATAAGTTGAGCTCATTGAAAATAATTCTATATGTGGCATGTATTATAAGCAATAACTTACAGTAAGTATCTACGCAACAATTTTTTTATAATACCTTTTTTCACTAAATATAGTTAAAAATTATATACAATCTATCAATATAAGATCTTTATTCTTAAATTTTTATGATAATTTCTCATAACTTTCAAATCTCTTGAGTCATGACCTACATATATAGCTAATGTTTCATATAGAAATAAATAAATAATCCCAATTAAAAATCAAAGTAATGCTTTAGTTTATAGCTTTAGCCTTTACTTATTTATTAAGTTATTTAAATGTGAAAAAAATATAGCTTATTGGTTGGGAATATTTTTCATATCTTGAGGAAAATCTCCTTAGAAATTGGATGAAATGTTTAAGGCTTATAATTAGGATATGTTATCATTTTTAAAATATTTCAAGTAAAAGTATTGTTATATATTATGCTCATTTAATGAAATATTCTTTATTGCGTTATGAAAAACTCATTTGTAACGTGTCCGTTTGTATATTTGATAATATTTAATCTGTAGATTGCCTAAGTTTTATCTGTGTACTTGTCGTTCGGTCATTTGTAATCACAGAGTACATTATATATACTGTTTGTAATCTTACGTCAACAACCAATTTTGACGTGTTGTGTTGTTTTGCGGCAAAAAATACTCTAGTCGTAGTATTTGTAGAAATATAACAAGTAAATAAATATAAACAACATTTACAATTTGCGTTTATAATGGACGCCAAAGATATTTGTGTTGAAATAGAAAATGACGAATTTTATAGTAAATTTCTAAATGGCTCTGTGAAAATGCTTATTGACGAAAATACGTCAGTAACAGAACAAGTAACCAAACTAAACCAAGCTGTTGAAAGATTATCCAAAAGTTTAGAAACACAAGTTCTTGCGAAGCATAATGATTTACTAACCCAAGCGAGCAATATATCTGAACTAGAGGCTATGTTAGAAACAATCCGTGGTCAAATAAAAGAATTATTGACAACGTCACATAAACTTCAGGAACGAATACACAAACCTTTTTATGAATTACAAAATCAAATTATGATACTTGAAAATGTTCAAACTACGTGCAACCTTCTGCGCCATTCATCTAAAATACTTGCGTTGTGGGATAAACTTAATTCTATTAAGGATAATCCAGCTAAGGAAGCTATAGTTCTATTTGAGTTGGAAGAACTCATTAATGATTATGATTTTGAAGGGATTGATATGCTTGATGATATATTGAAGCAAGTAGATATGAAGAAAAAGGAATTGTTAAATAATTCTATTGAAATGTTGCAATCTAGTCTTGTTAGTGGTGATAAAACAAAACTACTACAGTGTTTTAAAGTATTTCATAACTTACAATGTACCGAGGAGCAAATAAAAAAAAGTGTAGATTCCATTCTTAAGGATTTGAAAGAAAAAATCACAAATGCTCTTAATGTCCAGATGGTGTCTATTGAAGTAAAAAAATCCAGTTCTGGTCGTATTGCCCCTGGTAGAGCAAATATTATGAATGCTCAAGACTTTAATATCAAATTATGGGACAATATTGAAAAGCTTTTCAAAGTAGATATTTGTAACAGTTGTATGAAAGTGATAATGCTGCAAAATGTAGTTATTGAGCTTCATGCAATCGGAAACTTTAGAAATATAGCAAATAACTTTTGGAACGAATTATCAAAAATTTTTAGTAAAGAATTAGAAAAGAGCCCATCAGCAGTAAGTCAATCTGTTGAAATTGATTTTCCCAAATTATTAAAATGTTTCAATGACTTGCTCTCAAGATTAAAGTGTAAAAATCTAGAAGTAAATAGGGCTTATTTGACTAAATGGGAAAACTCATTTCTATCTAAATCCTTAGCCAAGCTTTTAGAACCTGTTAGAAGTATGTGGCACATGAATCAAGTTCCTACTATGGATCAGATTGATAATGCCATAAGAATCATAGCTGAGTCTTTGAGTATATCTCTAGGGGACAAAACACTAAGCATAAGTTTAGCGAACAGTGTTGCTAAATGTATTAAACAAATGAATGTAGAGTTTGAACAGAGGCTCTCAATGGACAGTGATGTGGCACAAATTATAGAGGCTCCAACAAGTTCACAGCAAAAAAATGCCGATTTATGCAATTCTCTATATTATTTCTCTTCACAGATCAAAAGGGTCCTTTTAAATATGAACTCTATGTTACCTCAAGAAAGTGTACAAATAGTCCAAAACAGTCTCAAAGGTATATCAAGTTTACCAGTCCTTAATCTTTTTGGTGAATCAATCAAAAACTCACTTTTCTTGATTTTGTTAACCATGCATGATGAAAGTGACTTAATAAAAGCAGATGATCCAAATAATAAAAACATGTCATGTTCACCATATATGAAGGAATTACAAAACTTTGTATCCAGATGCAAAGATATATACTTGTCCATGTTTAATGAAAAATCAGCACTTAATGATTGTTGCGTGGACATTGCCAAGTCATGTATTGAAAAGTTTGTTCAACATGTGTGTAATGTTCGACCTGTCAGCAAGTATGGAAGATGTAAACTTCAAGCCGACTGTAAACATCTAGAAGTTTCTTTATCACCATTAGTACCTGATATAACTGAACTGGGCAATCATTACAGGCAGCTTAAAGCTTTAAGTCTGCTTTTAGAGAAAAGTCCGCAAGAGATAGCAAAAAGCCAATGTGAAGGTGGAGCTTTGCCGCATTCTTTGGTATTAATGTTCTTGTTTTCTCACGGAGGCCCACAACTGTTAGCCCCACATACTTGTGCAGGATGGAACATTCAGAGACTAATACAGTGGTTAGATTCACATAAAAATGAAAGAGATCGCTTGGAGTTCATAGCGGGAGCTTTGCAAAGGTATCAAAATCACATAAGACAAAATCAAATAGCAACCTATGATGAAGTGTACCCTGTATTGTTACAACTGCTTGAAGACGGTAGAAAAAATTTAAAGAAGTAGATGAGATGAGAAGACTACAATTTACTGAATAAAATATGAAATAATGATTCTTATGGAACTAATTTTACTAAATAATTGAAGAATGTATATTTCTTTATGTGAAATCCATAACAAGTTAAAGGATAAAATCCATAATTATATTACATTTTGAAATATATGCTTATTGTACAGTAAAAATATTTTAACATTATAAATGTTTTATGAGTAAGTAACAAGCAATGTAAATACATGTAAAAATAAAACAATATTTATTAAGAAATAAATTTATTTATTTGAATAAAATTTTAATGGAATATAACAGGAAATTCTTGATACACATCTTTCATAACAGACATCTTCTAGGCGGCCGTCCATGTGTTGGAGAGAGGTCATTGTAATTTTCCAATTCTTCTCTACAAAATCAAAATGATATAATATAAATATGTACTTAAACATTAAACAATACTTAAAAAAGTCATTAATTTTTTTTTTTGTGCACGGTTTACAAGAGATGCAGTTTCAAATCCCGCTGTGTTCAGAATTTTTATATACTTTTTCTATCCTCAGTGTGGAATATAGCCGGTTTAAACCGGCACCTCATGGACAACTGCGCCATGTGTTAAAACTGACCTGTCTTAAAATTGTATTTTATAATATAATATGTTTTTTGATTTTTTTATATATGAATAAAAATTTAAAATTCTCAAGTCAATATTTACTGGGTTATAATTTGTTTTATTATTTCATTTAAATAATAAACGAAAAACAAGTTCAGCTGTGCGAATTGTGGATTCAATATCCACTTTGGGGTATGAAGCTGTGAAGTGATTAGGTCATCTAACTTACCTTGAGGGAAATTTGAAGTAGGAAAAAAAATAAGTGTTAAGAAAACTATATATATCTACATCAACAATCATACTAAGAAATAAAATATTCTATATCTATAAAAAATAAAACTATAAAAAAAAAGTTTCCAAGGGATAAAAGGGTTTAGTATAAGGAAAAACCAAAAAAAATAATTAACATTTTTAATAAAACTAATAATATACACCATGCTACCACAAAAATTAATTACAAATGTAATGATTACACATACTTCATACTTAATTATAAAATCATATGAACAAAACAAATGCATTTTGATAAAAAATATTTTTCTTTATAAAACAAGGTGAAGGCATCACCTGATAATTCGCAAATAAAAATATCTTCTTTTTTCTTTTTTTTAATAATAATTGATTGTTATTAAATATAAATTATTGTGTTTAAAAGATTTTCTTCAAAAAACGCCATAATAATTAATATAGACAATTTTAAGATATCTTTTTCATTGTAATTTAACTTTATTAAATTTATAGAAATTTTGACTTTTTATTTTCATGGCACTCCCCTTCAGAATATGTTTAACAAAATATATTTAATATATAAAAATAAAACAAATGAACACAATTTGAAAAAAGAAATGTTTTTCAATCATTAATTGCTCATAATGCAACAAAAGTAGCTGTGATTATCATTACAATAAATAAATACAACATGTACTAACAATCTTTTACACCATTTCTTTAAGTCTTTTATAATATTTAATTAAAAATTACATTATTTAATTACACATACACCTAGGCCTAAATCTACATACTAAAAAAATTACAATCTATCTATAAACAAACATACAAAAAGTAATAAAAATTTTAAAGTTATCAACTAAACCTTTTCTTGATCAAATGTAATCTTGAACACATCCTCATATTCATTGACAAAGTACACTTCAATGCCCTCTTTGATGAAAGAGGGCAGGTCGTCGAAATCCCTCCTGTTTTCCTCCGGGAGGATCACGCACGTCACTCCTACGCGTTTTGCCTGTAGACATTAATATATTAAATTATATACATAGTTTTACTATTGAGTAACAGATATGGCATATCGGTACTGGATTCCGCTGTCATGCTAATATATTATATATTTTTATTGCAAAACGAGTACAAACGCATTAAACTGGATCTCTTTTAAACATGCATTCCTCTTTTGTGTAATGCTATCTCCTTTTTACCGTACATTCTCCTCTGTGTGTTCTCCATTCAACGTGACATTGGCGAAGTGAATAATAAATAAATAAAGAGAAGACGAACAAGAAGAATCATATTTCAATTAAAAAAAGTAAACAAAAAGAAACTGTCATCCAGTGACAGCGACATTGACTGTGACAGTGACAGCGTCAGCGACATTGACAGTGACATTGACAGTGACAGTGACAGCGACATTGACAGTGACAGCTGGACTCACGGCGATGATCTTCTCCTTGATGCCGCCCACGGGCAGCACGCGGCCCGTCAGCGACACCTCGCCCGTCATGGCGAGCTGCGCGCGCGCGGGCCGCCGCAGCGCCAGCGACAGCAGCGCCGTCGTCACCGTCACGCCGGCCGACGGGCCGTCCTTGGGCGTGGCGCCCTCCGGCACGTGCAGGTGCAGATGGCTGCAGACATACAGAATTGGTAGATTCTCGTGAGAAAAATGAAAATATTCGATAAAAGGAGAGTTCGGAAGCGGGGAACGGAGTGTATCAACAACTAGGCGCTATTTTAAAATAGATTAACAAAAATTAAACTATTTGTTTTTTGTCTCCACGCTTTATCAGGCAGGGAGGATTGCAGGAACCTGGTGTTAAGACACTCCGTTTCTTAGTCCCTGCTTCTCCATCCCTGATATCGAGGCATTGCGTGTTGAGTGGCGGAACTCAACGCCGCGCTTTGCCTGGTTTCCAGAGCGAAGAAAATGGAAATAGAAAAATCCACCTTCCCCGTGTAGGAATCAAACCCTCAAACCGTCGCCACGCCTCTGCGCCATAACGGACTCTTACCTAGTATTCAAAAATTGATTATCCGGGTAGTTCTCAGCCAGGTAGTTCCTGGCTACCGTCAGAGCTATCCTGGCGGACTCCTTCATGACGTCTCCCAAGTGTCCCGTCAGTTCCAAGGAACCCGGCGTCAGCTTGTCTTCCTTTATAGTGTTCCGCAACGCAGTCTCTATGTAGAGGGTGCTGCCGCCTGCCATATATGAAAATTCAAGTGTTTGTTTAAAGTCACTTATCTTGGGAACTAAATTATTGTTAGAAAAAAAAGTGTGAAGCTAAAGAAAAATATTCTGAATTCTTGATATGCAGGGTGTGGAGTACTCGCGACCTTAAATTAAGGCCATTATCTAGCCTTTGAAGGTTGATTAAAATTATAAAACAAGTAATATTCTCAAAAATAAGAAAAGTTTTTTCCAAACAAAGTAAATTAAATTATTGTTTCAAAATAAAACGCTATTTGTCAAGTATGACGCAAACGTACACTGTGCTGTCAAAGCTGCAAAGAGATATAACTCTTTCCCTCTTGGTTATTTCATGCAATGAAGTGACAGATTGACAACGTTTAATAGTATTTTTTTTCTTTTTAGCTTCACGCTTTATCCCGCACATGGCAGGGTAGGCAGAGGCATCTGCAGGAACCATACGAACCTAGTGTTAAGACACTCCGTTGCTTAGTCCCTGCTTACTCCGTCCCCGCTTTCCGCCGTTTTCGAGACATTGCGTGTTGAGTGGCGAAGCTCAACGCCGCGCTTTGCCTTAGTTGCCAGAGCGAAGAAAATGGAAATAGAAAAATCCATCTTCCCCGACTGGGCATCGAACCCAGAAACGTTGGGCAGACGTTGCGCCTCTGCGCCACAACGGTCCTCATATTTTTGTAGTCATTTATATTTAATAATGACTACCTCACGTGTTACACAGCACATGTAAATATAATGAAATGGGAAAATGATCCTGGTTAAATCATAAACTATAGATAATTCTTAACTACTTTTTTATATATAACATTGAATTATTTACACTGTCATACACTCATTATAATATAATATTAAGCTAATCCCTCTCTAATATCTTCACATTTCTATAGAACACTTAAAAACATAACAATTATTAAACTATGTGATATTTAGTGGTATCGGACTGACCCATGGCGGTCCAGGCCAGCCCCATGACGACTCCGGGCGGCGTGACGTCATACATGCGGTCGTGCTTAAACGTCGGCTTGCCCACCAGCTCGGACAGGTTCGAATCCGTCACAGTCATCTTGTCGGTTTCTTTTTTCACTATTTTGAATGCCACTTTGCGTGCTATCTAAAATATTTGAAATAAATTTATTACTTTTCGACAATTACAAGTGGTTGAATTCAATGTAGCGCTTTGTCTTTGTTACCAGAGAAGGCAAGGAAAATAAATACATGTCTTTCCACTGTGTGGGAATTGAACCTAGAACTGTCGTATTTATATAGCCTGACGTTGTGCCGTCGTGATTGTTATAAAAAAACTAATGATTAATTACAATATTTTTAAATTAACTATTTTTATAATAGATTTACAAAAAATAAATAAATGACATATTTTATGATTATTTCACATTGAAAATCATATCTTAATATGGCACAAGAAACTGTTAAATGTACTCAACATTTACTAGTTTTTTGAAACAGGAGTTCCATACACAAGACTAACAATTACGAAATGCTCTTAAAACCAAATAAATAATAATAAAGAAAGAAGACCAGAACCTAGCCTAGTTCCAAATTTCATACATATCCCTTTGAACTACAATTCAATTCAATTCAAATAATTTTATTCAAAATAAGAATATATGATTCATCTTTTGAACGTGAAAAACACTACCACCGGTTCGCTAAAGTCAATGCCTCAGACCTGAGAAGAACCGACGCGAGAAACTCAGTGGGACATTTTATTTTAAATGGTCATATAATTTTACATTGATTCATTTTTGATTATGACACATTTGAAACAAGCTGGAGCGAACATTTCATTCCCAACGTATGTTGTCATTCAAAAAATCATTAATCAGGTAATAACCTTTAACACACAAACGTCTTTTCAAAATTCTTTTAAATTGTGATATAGAGCATTTTTGGATAAACACAAACACACAACACCAATTTTCACATTACATTTTATCTTTAATAAATAATAAAAATAAAATATATTTATTTCATTTTAACATATCTTCATATATATGAGATAAAATTACAAGACCAACTCATTAAGTTACTAGTATTGAACTAGTACTTGTTTCAGGAGGCCCCGCTCTTCCATAACACTTCGTAGAACACACACATACGCTTTCAACTGTGTTGATTTTGATATACTTCTGGGCACTCTTCGAACAGTTACCATTTCTACTTCAGCTATTAAATGGTTTCACTCTTACCTCTTCGGTCGCCAGCAATGTGTTAAAGTTAACGATGTCACATCGACGTGGTTACAACTCACTGCTGGTGTCCCTCAAGGCGGTGTTCTTTCTCCACATCTTTTTTCTATTTTTATCAATAACATATCGAAAGTCATATCTTCTCCTTACCATCTGTATGCAGATGATTTGCGGTTGTATCGTCATTGCAGTTCAAATGAACTACCGGAGACTATTGAAGCTTTAAATAAAGATCTTACTGCCGTGCAATCTTGGGCTCAATCTTTTGGACTGCTGGTTAACCGTAAAAAATCTCAGGCCATTATCATTGGCAGTAACAAGTTAAGAGATAAAATTAATTGGGGTTCAACGCCTAAAATTTTATATTCAGGTATTGAAATTGCTTATTGTGATAAAATCAAAAATTTAGGTGTAACTATTGATAACAACATGTCTTGGACCTCACATATTAATTGTGTTAGCAAACGCATGCATTTCTCTTTGCACTCTCTCACGCGTCTCATATTACCTCCCTTTTAAGACCAAAATGATGCTTGCGCAATCTCTTCTTTTACCAATTTTGGACTACGCCGACGTTTGCTATATAGATGTGACTAAGGAGCTATTAAACAAGCTGGAGCGTCTTCAAAATCTCTCCATACGCTCTGTTTATGGTCTGCGAAAATATGTCCACGTTTCCCAATTTCGAGCTCAGCTTAATTGGCTTCCGATTCGCCTTCGTCGAGATATGCATATCCTCACACTTCTCTTTCAAATCCTTAATTATCGTGATTTCCCTCCTTACCTATGCTCCCGCTTTAACATCCTACCTTCTTCTTCACGCTCGAGGCGGTCTTGCGTCTTGCCGACGCTAGACATACCGAAGAGTAATACCAAATTCTTCCAGAAATCCTATTCAGTATATGCTGCATCCCTATGGAACCAACTTCCTAAATCTATCCAAAAATGTCCAACCACAAGATTGACTTTATATGGTGGTTTTAATTTAATGAACTACTTTTATTTTTAAATTTGTATATGTGTATATGTATTTATATATATATGTGTATTTATACGTGTGTATGTATATTTATTGGTTCGTATGTATACGTATTTATATAGATGTATATATGTATGTATATTGTTAACACACCTTGGGAATGAGATGCTCGATCCAGCTTGTTTCAAATGTGTCATTATCAAAATGAATCAATGTAAAATTATATATATATATATATATATATATATATATATATATATATATATATATATATATATATATATATATATATATATATATATATATATATATATATATATATATATATATATATATATATATATATATATATATATATATATATATATATATATATATATATATATATATATATAATGAATCAATGTAAGATTATATATATATACTAATTGTTGTTGTAAAGCATTCGGATAATTGAAAATCCGGATAATTGAAACTACATAAATATGAATAAAATCGTAACATAATATTATATGTTTATTAAGAACAAGTAGTACATATTAACGAAAACCATAATTTATTTAGAAATTTTGTTGAAAATGGCGATAACACACAAGTTCCGACACGTCCGTGCTTGCACAGACACGACCTTTAGGTACAATTAATTCAATTGGCCTGTAGTTCGGATAATCGCAAATCAGTATAAATGAGGGCCGGATAATCGAGTTTCCACTGTACAGTAATCCCCCCTATTACACGGTATATTTGTTCCGCGTTATAGGAAAACGCGTTGTACGAAAATTCTCGTATAACGTATAACGCGTTATATACAAATGATTCACGTTTAACTTTTCTTGTTAAAGAGGGTTTAAATCGAATATTAAGGAAAAACTATGTCATGAACGAAATATATGCGTTTTATTAAAATCAAACCAAGAACCCCGTGTTATATGGGGGAAAACACGTGTTATACGAGGGACATGAAATCGCGTTATATGAAAACGCGTTATAAGAGTAACGTGTTATAGGGGGGATTACTATATACATTTATAGAAAAAAATATTTAAAAACCTACACATATTTACCTTCTCGATATGTTTCTGCAGGTTGCGAACGCCGCTCTCCCTGCAGTAGGCCTTGATGAGCGCGTGCAGCGCCTCCTCGGACAGGTCCAGCTGCTCCTCGGAGAGGCCGCAGTTCTTGCGGGCGGTCGGCACCAAGTACTGCTGGGCTATTGCCAACTTCTCCTCCGCCACGTATCCTGTGTTTAAATATATTTTATATAATATGTACTTGTATATGGAAAACTAATTTTTTTTTTTTTTATTTTGCTAATGTGGTCTAAAATAGTAAAGTCAAACTTCTAATTATGGTAGATTTTTACTTTAAAAATACAATGTACATTTTTTTTTTATTTTTTTTATATTTTTCTGACAAAGAACAGGCAAAAATGCAAAATAGGTAGCTTGGGTATGTTTCCTTTGATTAGTAATAGAGTAACATATTAACAACATAATATGGTCCTCATATTAATTATGGCCGCCTAATATAAATTTTTTTTTGAAAACCTTCCAATTTTTCTGAGCTATTGTGTGTTGAGTGGCTCTACTCAATCTTGTTAATATAGAGTTGTTAGGATTCGAACCCATAAACAATCGCGATTACACACATGCTACACTTATACACCACAACAATCCTTTATTTTTATATCCGACAAAAAACGTCAAAACTTAACAACACCTCTGCCATACTAACCGGACATGTCTATGAGCTCCATCCTGTCCCGCAGCGGTTCCGGGATCATATCCACAACGTTGGCCGTGCAGATAAAGAGAACCCGAGAGAGGTCCACCGGCACGTCCAGGTAGTGGTCCAGGAAGTTGGCGTTCTGCTCCGGGTCCAACAGCTCTAGGAGAGCCGACGACGGGTCGCCGTGCACGCCTCTGGGGAGTAAAGACAATATATATGGGTGCAATATATTAATATTTAATGAAGATATATACAATAATGGGATTTGAACCTGTGCCTACTGGAAACTGTGCAAGCGCTCTAACCAAGAAACTATGCGTTCTTGACACAGGGATATGATATGTTTACTAACACTATAAAGAGGAAAGGTTCGTTCTTGTTCGTTTGTTTATGGATTAACTCGAAAACCACAGGACCTATTTCGATGAAAAATGATATGCGGAGAACTTAAGAAGCAAGAACTTTTTTTTTTATAGTATAGGTGGCAAACGAGCAGACAGATCACCTGATGGTAAGTGAATACTGCCGCACATTTGCAAAACCAGAGGAGCTACAAAATGCGTTGACGGCCTTTTAGATGGGAATACGCTCTTTTCTTGAAGGTCTGCAGGTCGTATCTGTCCGGAAATACCGCATGCGGCAACTCATTACACAATTTTGTGGTGCGGGGCAGGAAATTTCTGCTAAATCGTACAGTAGTACTCTGCCAACTGTCAAGGTGGTGGGGGTGGTAGAGTTGTCGCATAGATCAATATCGGAAAAAGGCGGCAGGGATCAGTCCGAACAGGTCTTCAGAGCACTCCCCATGATATATGCGGTAGAGAATGCATAGCAAGGCTACATCTCTACGCAGTGCCAAGGAGTCGAGCCGGTCAGAAATCTTTTCGCAATCGACAACTCGAGTCGCTCTCCTTTGAATGCGGTCTAGAGGGAGAAGCTGGTACTGGGGAGCCAAGCCTGCCCAAAGATGTGAACAGTATTCCATGTGAGGCCGAACCTGAGCTTTATAAAGTTGCAGTTGCATATATAAGTAGTAATGTACTCTTACCAGTACAGGTATTGATGTACTCTTTATATCGCAAAATAATAAAAAAAAGGAAATTACTAATGTTGTTGACATAGAATGAGACTGTTTAAAGTTAAATCGAGAGAAAAAAGATTTAAAATGTAATCTTTATATCGCAAAACAATTAAAAAAATTAAAATCCATAAGTTATCACAAAAATTGATATAGAAAACCGAAATAATCAACATAAAATAATATTTAATGTTTAAACAAGGCGATAAAGATTCATAATGTACTCTTAACAAATTCAAAAATGTTAAAATCAAAAATGTCCAAATAAAAAAATAGAACGTGACTATTAAATATTAAAGCAAAGAAAGAAAAAAAAGAGTTCAAAAAAAACTCACTTGCCAATCTTGTCGACCTCGTCGATGAGCACGAGCGGGTTCTCGGTGGCGGTCTTCTTGAGGCACTGCACCAGCTTGCCGGGCATGGCGCCCACGTAGGTGCGGCGGTGGCCCTTGATCTCCGCCACGTCCGTCATGCCGCCCACCGAGAACCGGAAGTACTGGCGGTTGAGCGCGCGCGCGATGGACCGCGCTGCGACAAATGATTGTTATGTCAGTGTCAGTGTCAATGTCAAATATATTTCATTCCAAAGATATTTATCGAAACGCCATAATTAAAAAAAAAGAACGCTTCACGCTTTATCCCGCACATGGCTGGATAGGCAGAGGAATCATAACCGGAACCATAGGAATATAGTGTTAAGACACTCTGTTGCTTAGTGCCTGCTTTGTCTGTCCCCGCTTTGCCTAGTTACTTGAGCGACGAAAATGGAAATAGTAAAATACATCTTTCTCTCAAGAGACTCGAACCCACAAACTGTCGCGTTTACAGGCAAACGCTACTCCTCTGCGCCAAGACGGTGTTCTGTAATAACCTTATTAACTAACTATACAATAAAAACTTTATTTCTCAACATGATATAAGCATAACAAAAAGGTAGGGTACATATGTAAGTATTGTTTACAATTATGTGTGACTGATTGTACTAAGGCTCTAAGTTACTAAAATATAAAATTTAATTCGATAAATACCTATGCTAGTCTTCCCCACACCGGGCGGTCCATGGAAGCAGAGGATCTTGCCCTGCGTGCTACCTTTAAGCTGGGAAACCGCTATGAACTCCAATATCCTCTTCTTTATATCCTCCATGCCGTAGTGGTCTTCATCTAGAATTACTTGTGCGTCTTCTAATTTTAGATTCTCCTCTGACGTCACTCCCCATGGAAGGGAAGTCAACCAGTCGAGGTAGCAGCGTGTAACGCTAGTTTAAAAAATTTAGTATATTATTTTTATATTAAATATTTTAAATAAAATATAAAATTGTAAACGCTCCTTATAAATGTTAATTGATGAAGATATATCCTATAGTAGGGATTTTAAGTCGTCGCTACCACAGAAAGACAGTATTGTTTAGTATTAAAATTAACCGCTGATACAGGTATTAAAAAATAATAACAAAAAAAGGTAGAAATGGAGGTTATAATATATTCTAAACACAGAAATACTCTGATATATTCACTGTACGACGGTAAAGATATAGTGCGACATTAAATTCCTCTCAACACAGAGTATATGAGAATGGATTGCGTTAAATTTAGGCTGTTCCTTTATTAAGCTAAAAACGCTTAGCGATCAGTGCTTGCAAAGTTAGCAAAAGGCGCGGGTTCAGATCCTGCTGTGTTGTTTCAATTTTTATATGTTTTCTATATATAATACATATAATATCATAAAAATATACACAGTCTCACTTGAACTCAGAGCTGTGGCTCTCCAGGAAGTTCAACTTGTTGAGTTCCTCGTCGATGACGGTCTGCACGGCTTGCGGCACCTGCTTGTCGGCGAGGCGCTCCCGGAACTTGTCGCCTATGGCGTCCTTGTCGTCCTTCTCCAGGCCGAGCTCCTTCTTTATTACCTGTAATTAAACATTTGTATATAAATAACGAATATGACTATATGAATATGATTAATTTATTTTTAAATTTGGAACTAATGTTATTTTTAAATTTGGAATTTTGATGAAAACTTATTTTTAATGAAATATTTTTAAATTTGGAATTTTGATGACAACTTTTTTTTTATTAAAATTTGAAAAAGTTCAACAATATAGGCTTAGTTATTATACAGAACTATGATATACATAAAAAAATATATTTATATATAAAAATAATTTAAAAACATATATCTTACCTTCAACTGTTCATGCAGTATATATTTCCGATGTTGTTGTTTGACTTTCTCTTCTACTTCCTTACCGATTTTCTGTTGTAATTTAGACAATTCGTATTCTTTTTTCAACAGAGACAATGACATCATCAGACGCTTAGGTATCTGTAAAATTGGAATAATCGTATATTATTAATTATTATTATATACTTTACAGATCTTTGCATGTATATATACATATATAATTATTAAATAAAGCAATTAAAAGGTCAATGGATGACAAATTAAAAAAAAATAATTTTAAATAAATTGATTAAATTTCACAGTTTGACTTCTGTCATCATATTTGTTAAGGAACTTGCAAATATCTTTATTCTCAATAATATTCTACATGCTAAGCATTTTCAATAGATACAGTTGTTACAGTAAACTTAAAATCCGCCATAATATCGCAGACTTTGTTGCAAATTTTATTTAAAACGCATTGTTGCATTGTCATAGAATATTCCATATATTCTGAATTTCAGTTTTATTACAAGCTGTTTTAATGAACTTACATCCATTTCCTCCAAAACGGCCTGCAGCTCCAAGGGCTCGGCTCCAGTGAGCGCCGCCCCCAGGTCGCTCAAGTACACGGGGTTGTCGACCACGCGCTGTCCTTGCGCCAGCATGTGGTGGAGAGATTCCCTACATTTCGTGGAATAATTCATGTTAGAATTTTATTTCTTTTTTTCAAAAATATGTATATATTTATAAATTGTGAATTATTGTTTACGAACGATTATGTTTCGTATGGTTTTCGTAAGCACTGTAATTTTAACAATGGTATTTAATAACAATAGAAATCTGTAAATGTATATATACTCCTATTTTTCCAATTCTGATTTATTCATATAAAGTAAAAGGAGGACAGCTTCCCCTGCTGGGAGGGATCGAATTTACTGCCGGGAAAGCCACAACCGTTGCGATCACAAGTAACCACTGTGCCGCTGGGACACAGTGTAATAATTTTCGAACCATTATAGTTATCGCTTGTCTCATTTGTACAAAGAAAATTGTGTCTAATTTGTAAATGGAATGTCGTTAAGTAAAGTATCTTAAGTTATTTTATTGCTATAATATAAGACAAATATAATCCAGCAAGAATACAAAAACGTAGTTTTAACACTTCTCTCTTCAGAGTATCGAGAAAAAATACTAAAGGGAGTCTCAGTTCGAAAAGTTTTCAATTCAATTTTAATTGGTATTTTCTGAGATTATTGCGTTTAAATAAACAAACAAATATCAGTATAGTTCTAGAACGATATTAATAAAAATTCTATTTTCTTTTCAAGGAAAAAAATATTTATAATTATTTTAATTTCTTACCTATACAATGGATTCATGTTAATAATATCCCGGATAGTCTTAATCACTTCTTGCGTCAAAGCTTTGACTTCTTCATTTTGCTGGAACTTATCATGCATTAGGTTCTCCACTTTCACCATCATGACCTGGTCTGGAGTGGGTTTCTTGGTTTCCTTGTCGCCACTTTCACTGTCTACTCCCTGCTTAGGTCGTCTTGAATTACGATGTTTCCTCCTACGTCGTTCCGCATCGGACTCTTCACGCGTAACGTCAAATTCCACGTTAAATACGGGAAACTTGAGCTTCATTTCTGAAATATATTCATTTCAGAATTGAAGCTGCAAGTTTAGTTTATTTGGTATGGGTTTGGGACTAATTTTAACATTTTCTTTGAAAACTTTGTTTAAGGGCTAATTACTAAATATAGAAATACAAAGTCCTATTGCTAGCTTCGCTAGACAAAACAAGTAACTTTTTACTTGCTAAGTTATGAAAGGAATGTAACAAAAAATATATACATATGAGTACACTAAATATTTTTACAGTAAAAATATACTGAACAAATTTTCCATAGATACATTTATAATTATAGAGATTACTATATCAACAAAAATAGTTGCAATTTTTTATTACACTGAATGTAAAGCTTATAACTTTTTTTTATTTTTAAATATCTGGCTGAACACAAAAAAATATTGAAAAAGGTTAAATCTTTATTAAAATAATATTAAAAAAACTACCTGCCGGTCCAGTTTCAACTTCATCCTCAATAAACTGACCAGTTATCTTTATTCTCCTATGTGCCATCACAACAAGTCGCAATTTATAATCCATGTCTTGCATTTCATGAATTTGAGCAAATACTCCTACTTGATGCAAGTCATCTAAGTTTGATACTATATCAGATTTCTCTTCTTCTTTTTTACGAAGAAATATACCAACATAGGGTTGGTTTAATTTGACCTTTCTCCTTATTAAGTCTATCAATGCTGGATTTGAGATCTATCAGATACAAATAAATAAAATATATACACATAACACCACATAGATTATAAATTCAATTGATTTAATTTTTATACAAAAATTAAAAATGTTGTAATTTCAATATTTTGTAAATATTATACCTCAATTAACTTAATAAATCTTGGAAACACTGGATTCCTATTAATTGCTATTACAGGTACTTGAGGCCAAACTTCTGGTACAGCAACTGTGGCTGGCAATTGACTTGAAAATATTGGTGTCTCATCTTTTACTTCCACTACTGGCTGCTCGTCTTCAGGGTCATTTTTGTTACCAGTTGAATATTGACGACTGCATAAAATCTATAGCGATTTGATCATAAGTAAAAAATATGTTGTTTTTTTACGATAAAAAAACATGTGACGTATATTATTAAATGTCTCGTAAGACACAATTTTTTAAAGACTTCAACAGTGATAAATGTTTTTTATTGAGTAACCAAATATCGCCACTTACCTGCTTTGAAAATAAAAAATCACTATTATAGCTACATATTCTTCCTTCTTTTAGTCCGTGAACATTAAATTGACTTATTAACTTCTGTTTTACCGGTCTGCGATGTAAATATGATGCAATTTTTGTTACATTTCTACTTATTTGTGACGATGGCCTCAACACCGGATTGAAAAGCACAGTATTTCTTACCACTGCACTCGCTGTGTGCATCTTTTACTTTGCAGCTTATAACTTAAACAATATAAAATACTTTTCATATATATTTTTATTTATAATATAAAAGAAAAGGTTATATTTCCAGATTCTTCAAAGTTCAAATTGCTTGTCAAACTACAAACATATCATTTTGACATATTGATAAGAATACAGATTAATAATTATTTATCCGAAATATAAACCACAGTCTTCTTCTTCTTCTTCTCTTTACTACTCGTTTCGAGCGTGCCAGTTGAGCACAATTCACTTCGCCAATGTCACGTTGAATGGAGAACACACAAAGGAGAATGTACGGTAAAAAGAGAGATATCATTACACAGTTGGAGTATGCATGTTTAAAAGAGATCCAGTTTAAATCCTTCACCTATAACAAAATCACAGATATCTACAATATATACAGATAATAAATGGGGTTAGTAATAAACAATATATTTACATGGGTGTTAGCTTATACTCTAATATTGTTATATTTAATATATTTACACAAAAATTTACACAAAGGACTAAATACAAACATTAACAAACATTGAACATTAAGGGGGCGAGGGACTTTAAGAGGGAGGACATCATAAATGGGGCGAGCTAATTTGGGGCAAGAAAAAAGGAGATGGGCAGGAGAACCGTCGTCTAGGCCACATTCACACAGTGAATGGTCCCTGACCCTGATCTTGGCCAGATGAATAGGTGTACATGCATGTCCAAGGCGTAAACGACAAATTGTTGAAATAACTTTCCGTTCTGCAAATTTTTGAGAGTAAAACCAAGGACGCTTTGGGATATCAGGTTGAAGAAATGCATAATATTTTCCTTTCTGAGATTTTGACGTATCCCAGTATTTAGACCAGGACTTATCCAAATGAGTTATTGCAAGAGACAACAGATCATGAGCCGAATTAACAAAATGTTCCAAGGTACCACACTGGACAGCTAATTTAGCACAAGAGTCTGCAGATTCGTTCACACTGATTCCAGAATGGCCTGGGATCCAAACCAGAGTAATATCCAAACCCTTGAGATGACATGAGTATAATTCTTCACGAATCCTTAAAACAATTGAAGATCTTAATTTACTTTGAAACGGGTTACCCTTTATAGCCATTAAGCAGCTTAGTGAGTCAGTAAAAATAACAGTTTGTTTAACGTTATGGGACTGTGAGAACAGGATTGCTTCTAATAAAGCAACAGCCTCACCTGTAAACACTGAGGACTCGGGGGGACATTTGAATTGTAAAATAATTTTGAATTTTGGAATCCAGCAAGCTGCACCAACACAGCCTTCTTTTGAAAGCTTTGAAGCATCAGTGTAGATGTGTACGGAAGTCAAACCATTTTTCATTTACTGCCTCTAGAAATCTTACGTTAGTGCCCGGATCACCCTTGGTCAAGCCAAGATCTGTGATGATATGTGGAAAATAAACCAATGCATTGTACGGTGTACAATACAAAGGATTAGATGGAAAACGTGACAGAGGATTTGGAAGATTAGTGAACTTAAGGAAGCTATTAAGCAGGAATGGTAAAGGCTTATTACGGGGTAATAGGTCAGCTAGCTCAGTTAGCTTAGACCACAGAGGATGGGACGAAAGCTGCAGCATTTTACCCACAAATCGGTCTGCAAGGAATTGTCTACGAATAGGCAAGGGGGGATCAACACATTCCACTTGAAGTGCGTTGGTAGGAGTAGACTTCATTGCTCCTAGGATAATGCGCAGGCATTTGTACTGAAATATAAACCACAGTCTAAAACCGGCAATAAGACCGAAAATTGACACTGACACGTTCGAATGACAATCAAATGATATGACAGATGTATCTGAAAGTACTGTATGTTATTGAATACAATGTGGAATATGAAATAACCTTAAGCGAATTGTTAGTGTCTATTTAAATACATAATTAATGAAGTGCCTCAATATATTAAGAAGAAGTCTCCCTCCAGTTGCAGTAAAATTTTGACATAACTCCTGTATGTTGTAGTATTGTCATATGCATATAACACTAAAATATTATTCTTTTAGAATATTGTAAAAATGAGCTTACCAGCGAAATCTATTATAGAAGGGCAAGCAGAAATACGTTTAACATCAGAAAAAGTTTTCTATAACCCTGTACAGGAATTTAACAGAGATCTAAGTATAGCTGTACTGAATGTATTTACAGAAGATTATAAAACTGAAAAACTTGCACAAGCCCTTAAGAAAATAAGAAAAATATCTAGTAATGAAGTAGTGGAAAATAAAGAAGGGGATAATGAAAAGCCTGAGGTGTTCTAAAATTTGTTATTTTTATAATAAACAACATTTGCTATGATTGTTTATTTTAAAGCTTTTATTTATTTTTTAAGGTGCAAATTCCTATTACCATTCTAGAAGCCTTGTCAGCAACAGGCCTGAGGAGCATTAGATATGCAAAAGAAGTTCCAAATGCTACCAAAATAATAGCAAATGATTTGTCAGAAGAAGCTGTAAATACTATAAAGTCGAACATTGTTTATAATGGTGTGGATTCTATTATTGAAACAAGTCTTGATGATGCTTGGTAAGAAATTATATATGTATTTTAGTAATTGGTTCCTGGCTTACATTCAATTTGTTGTTTAATGAAAATATAGCAGAAAAAATATATTTCCATACAAAATACATTTTGAAAATTTAAACAAAACTCAGTGAATTCTTTTAGAACCTTGTTACTTTACTGAATTTAGAGTAAATACAGAGGTAAATACTTTACAAAGGCTCCAATAAAAGTATATATATGTAGTGTAAAATAAAACTGACAATGATGCCACAATAATATCTGTAAGAAATAATAATTGGGATTCATTTGAGTTTAGTCACATGTTACTCTAGTTTTTTAATTATGAAAAATATTATTTAATAAAGAATAAAAATATTTATAAATATGTAAATATATTTTTGAATATGCACAATTAATTAAAATATCATACTTCAATTCCTTTTAGCATTCTAATGTATAAGCATAAGCATCCATCAAAGAGGTTTGCAGCTATAGATCTTGATCCTTATGGCTCTCCATCAATATTGCTTGATTCGGCAGTACAAAGTGTACAAGAAGGTGGCCTGTTACTTGTAACTGCAACTGACATGGCAGTTCTAGCAGGCAATGCACCAGAGACATGTTATAGCAAATATGGTGCTATAAGTTTAAAAACTAAATGTTGTCATGAAATGGTAAATATTTAAAATGATGCTTAATTACACGATATTTTTTTTATTGTGAATAAAGTTTTTGTGGTATTTATGTTTGTAATTTAAGATAAAATTTGTTATTTTTTATATAAAAGACTTACTTATAAATATAATATATTTTTTAATTATTTCAGGCACTGAGAATATTATTACAATGCATAGAGTCACATGCAAACAGATACAACAGGTACATTGTACCACTTATAAGTTTATCTGCAGATTTCTATACAAGAGTGTTTGTTAAAGTTTATTCTGGAGCTGTACACTGTAACAAGACAATAAGGTAATTATAGTTTGACATATAAATATTTTTAAATTATTTTTTTTTGTGCAGGAAACATTGTAAATTGGAATGGTTATATTGTTGTTGATGTAGAATAGTATAGTATACTTGTCACAATGTCAGATAGGATATTTGTGGTCACTACCAATTAATTATTTTATTTTATCTCTTTGACAACAAGACATTGTAACAGTATTGAGTTCCACCAATCAATATGTAATGCCTCTGAAGGTGGAAAGACCTCATACTTCAATATAATTTCTTTTTCCAGTAAATTATCAATGGTATACCACTGTGTGGGCTGTGACAATATTACGCTGCAACCATTGGGGGGATATAAGCCTAATCCAAGTGAAAGTAATCCAGCGAGGGTTAAGACATTCCTACCATTAGGACCTCCAGTGAGTCAACGCTGTGATAATTGTGATCAGAAATATCATGTGAGTTATTTAATGATTATATTATGAAACAAAATGCTAAGATAAAATGTATCAGTCATTTTTTATTTTTTTTAATTATAAATTTTACCTACTGTTTTTATGATTTCTACTTGACTATCACAATTTATTATTAAATTTTGTTCTATTTTCCTGTATAGTCGAGCGAAACACTAGCCACTTATATATAAGAATACATATATTTCAGTTAGGTGGTCCAATCTGGTCAGCACCAATACATGATACAAAATTTGTAGACAGTGTTTTGTCATATATCAATCGGAATGCCCATTTATTCGGAACGGCAAAGCGAATTGAAGGCGTACTGTCCGTCATTAATGAGGAAGTGCAAGACGCACCGCTATATTATTTATTAGATAAAATGTCTGGGCGAGTTCATTTACAAACTATGCCTATGTTGGTTATGAGGTAAGTTGTTTTATTTTCATGTATTTTAGTTTTATAGAATAACTAGATTGTAGATGTAGGTTATAGTGTTTAAGATACTGTTTAATTGGAAACATGGTAAAAAAATTACATTTTTTTTTATTTATACAAAAACTTTCTGTAAAAATATTGAGTTTATTTATTTTAATATCATAAAAATATATTAACATACAAGCAATTTTACCAAAGGTCTTTAATCATCATTATAATTTTCCGAGAGCGGCAATTCTAAATGCAGGCTACATAAATTTACTAATAATACAAATATATAATATATTTTTTTCATTTTAGAAAAAATTTTTCTGTAAAAAAAATATTAAATTTTAATGTATTTAAGTTGTAATCATAAAAATGTAAATTGATATATGTGCAATCTTTATCAATACTCTTTAGTCAGCATTATATTTTTTTCCAGGTCGGCAATTCTAAATGCAGGCTATAAGGTCTCATATTCTCACGCTGCTAAAATGTCAGTTAAAACAAATGCTCCACCTAACTTAGTGTGGGACATTATACGGAGTTGGGAAAAGAAGTATCCTGTCAAACCTGCTAAGTAAGAATATTAATGTCAAATATTTAGTAATCTGTGGAAACTTGATAAGTTTTTAGATAATTTTCTTAACCTTATGATTTAATACTTCATTATATGAGTTGTGTTTCTTAAAATTATTAAATAAATTAAAAAAATATATGCAAATTGATACCATCTTGATACAGTGGGATAGCTATCCCACTGTATAGAAGCTTCTTGGGATTTACCAAAATTCCACTTACAAAAGACCACTTACAAATATTTAATTAATTTTTTCTTATATTACAAATCTTTATTAAAAATCCTTACAAATCTAGCTCTTTTAAATAAGAAAATATGAATGCAATTAGTATCAAAAAAAAAATGATTTATAAATAGAATCTAAAAATAATTTATAAATAAAATCTAAAATTGAATTTGGAGATCAGTCAGCCCCTATTAATAAATTAAAACAAAAATTTAAATTTTATTCTGCAATGCTTCATGCTTTATCCCGCATATAGCAGTGTAGGCAGAGGGAACTGCAGAAATCACATGAGCCTAGTGTTAAGACACTGGTATAGTTCCTGATTTCCCCATCCCCACTTTCTGCCAAAGAAAAAAAACATTCTGCAATGGAAACAGATTTAGACTAGATTGTTGTTGTGGTTGTAATTAAATATTTTGTTAATTTCTCTTTTAGAATAGAACAAGATTTAGTTGCCAAAGCTGTATTATCTAAAGAAATAACACATGCCATAAACTTTGATGACCACCCATTGGCAAATCCAGTGAGTCGCCAGAATGGACAGTTGAGATTCCAGTTCAACCCTACTCCACATTGGGGACCGGGTTGTAGGGCTGCTGTTAAGTAAGTTTACGATTTAGTTTTAACATAGGGAACATAGTGTTAATACACTCTTTTCCACTTACACCACTTTTCGAGACACTGAGTTTTGAGTGACTGAATTTGACCCTGCCCTTCTTTTGTTACCAGGGCAAGGAATATAATGATAATTATTTCTCTAAGTGGAGATCAAATCCATAACAAGTTTACAAGCCACACATTGTATTCCTTATTTACAAAGCAATTTATTTGTAATTAAGTAGTGTTCAAGTATAATGCAATTTTTTAAGATTTTTGAATATTTTTATTTAATTTTCAGTGTCGGCGAAGAGAAAATTTCCAAGGCTATTCGTAATCAAAACAGAAATACAAAAAAAAGAAATCATTCTCAATCAAGTGAAAAAGAATCACGAAAGAAAATAAATGCTGAACCGGAAACGACAAATACTTAATAAATGACAATATGTGAATAAATGTGTTATATTTATTTTAATATATCATTAAAAACACTATATTAATAGCTATTTTATGTAACAAATGCAAAACTAATCGGATAATTTATCGCATATGTATTTAATTTAAACATTATTTTAATTGATATATTTCCTTAAATTTCTTTTTTTTTTTTTTTTTTTTTTTTTTTAGCTTCACGCTTTATCCCGCACATGGCAGGGTAGGCAGAGGGAACTGCAGGAACCATAAGAACCTAGTGTTAGGACACTCCGTTACTTAGTCCCTGCTTACTCCGTCCCCACTTTCCGCCGTTTTCAATGCATTGCGTGTTGAGTGGCGGAACTCAACGCCGCGCTTTGCCTTAAACATTATTTTAATTGATATATTTCCTTAAATTTCTTATCAAATCATTAAAAACAAACTAATTTCATATGTAAAATAGTAAGTACAAGTTACCATGTTTATAATTGTTTAAATGTGCTACCAAATGGTAGCATAGCGTAACTTTTTTTTTGACATGCCGATAAATATTTCAAGTAATTTAATCTAATACACTATATAAATATTTTTTTATGTAATTAATTCAAATTTTAGTGGTAGAAACTAATTAGGTGTATATAGTATTCAGTTATAATTTTGAGTATTATTACTGTAATAAATTAAAGAACGAAGCCTACTTACAACCTGACAAATTTGAATGGTACGGAAATGTCATTTTACGCGTATAATTTTTACTTCCTACATGCTTTTTAAAAATGTTGTATTATCTATATGACTCAATTGTCAACTCAAATGTCATTTCATATTACGTTTTATTGTGGGATAGTGCTTCACAACATGCAATATAAATATTATAATATAGGTAATTAATAATAAGCGTTATCGTATTCCTTTAAATTCACTCAAGCTTTCGCACGTGCTGGAGTAGTTATCGTTTTGTGTTAACATGTTTATTGTTTCGTGAACTCGACCCTTTTAATCGAAGTGAATGTTTTTACCTAATTAGTTTATTTGCTCGATAAAAATGCGTCTCCAGATTTTATTGATTGTTGTGGCTCTCTCCTCTGCATATGGACAAGATAGAAAAGTAAGTAATCCTTTTGTTCGTGAATTATGTTTGTTGTCAGACCACCCCCTAATTTTTATCTCTTTGTTCTTTTTGAATAAATTTTGTAATAGTTTGAAATAATTCATTCAATGATTAAGATATTTGGTCGTAACATTATGGCAAATCAAAAATAAGATAAATAATGTTTGTTTATATTTAAAAGTTTGATTCCAAGTTTGTATATTAATCAAAAAATTGAAAATATTTTTTCCGTTCTAGATAACTTCAAAACTTAATCCTGGGTGTCAGAGCTGTACAAAAGAAACAACCTTAGTTTATGTTAAATGTGATGGGAAATTAGATGTAATTCACCAAATATGGGACTTTACAAGGCACACACCCACTGTTATATTTGCTATAGGAAGCTTGAATTCAACATTAAATATAACTTGGGACAGGATGTTACCAAAGTCAATATCTGTATCAGAAAAACCCATGTACAGTTTTGCGACTGCTATTGACAAAGTGAGTGAAATGAAGTGATATATTTATCAACAATTTCTTTTAAATAAATTGTCGAAATAAGTTATTCCAAATGAAATATTTTATCTGTTGAAACTGAATTTAATATGTATTTGAGAAATAACACTAATTTATAAATCATTAAAATTAAATTATAAATTTTAAGCAAATTGTACAAAGAAAAAAGCTTCTATTACTCTTTGTCCAATAAAATGTCTTATATATATACAAATAAGTAACAATGAATAGAGGAAGTAAATTGAAATAGTTTAGGTATGTAAATGTGATCTATGATTCACAGGCAACTGGCCTACATTATTCATCCCACATTAAAACAGATTCTTGATTATATAACAATAATTGTTATAATAATACTATTTTAAATACTTATTCAAGGCAATAACTAGAAATGTGTATAAAACACGAGACAAATATTTTTGATACTTATGATATTGTGTACTGAACATACATGGTCAATAATTCACATCTGAGCATAGGAGAATTAAAAATATTTAAAATATAAAATTTCTCTAAACAAAAATAAAAAAGTACAAACTGAATTTTGCAAGTGATTCACAATTGTGTCAAATTACTATAACATCAAATTTGTTGAAATATTATGTTTTCATTTTAAATAGCTTATATGTAAATTGATATACCTATTTCAATTGTGAATCAGCTTTTACAGTTAACAAGAGTATTGTATTATGCCGTTTAATTAAATTTCTTTAATAAGATTTCATATTTAGCCTGGTTCACACTTAAACTTAATTATAGTGAAGCTCTGTTCTATTTTGTTGCACTGTTCTACTTTTTTGCCTTATTAGATAATAATCAGTAGTATACTTTGTTAAGATATGAATGTTAATTAAAATTATTGCTAAATGCAGAAGTAATTAAGAAACCACACCAAAAATAAATATTTTCAATATTTATACTTACTAGGCATTTCATTTATTTAAATTTACAAATAGTTTCACAAAATCATTAAAATATTTTGTCATTTAAGTGAATATCTATTTATGTTCTGGCATCATGTATCTGACGTATAGCAGAGAAGATAGAGAGAACCTTGTGTTACCATTAAAGAAATATGTGTAAAGAAAACTTAAGAAATGTTTTTGTTCCAGCTTTATGAATATGATGACTTAGATGACAGTGGTCATATAGAACCAAAATTTCCCCAAAGGGAAGTTAGACTTAACAGTATGGTATGGCATCTAAATGAAAGCAAATTGACTGACAAAGAAGCTATGGTGCATGTGTACGGAATAGTAGATGAAAATAGACATGGGAAACATGGCGTTGTTAATATTAAGGTAAGATATTGATATTTATAACATATTATATAGATTATATATGTATATTAATAACTTTTTTAAATGTGCAATAAATTCTTTAATTTATGAAGACATTTTTAGTTTATATTATCTTTAAGCCAAACAATTAAAACAATCAACATCACAATATAAATTTCCTTAATATAAACTTAATTTATTCTTGTAGCAAAAATTAAATATATAATGAAACCAACTGAAAGAACTTTGTAGTACACAATATGCAGGCATTTCTTGTTTCACAGTGACATGATTTAGCTCTGCATTTTATCTAATTACACCTAAATAGTTTAAATATCTTATATATTTTTTCGTATATCAGAGTAATGGCGAATTTGACGGCGCGTTGTGTCTAACATTACTCCGACTTGGCATCGAACCTACTATCTTGCTTATTGTCAGACAATGTCCAGTCAGCCACGCCACGTCATAAATATATTACAAATTCAAGGGTTTTCCAATGTTAATTTAAACGTCTAATATCACTATTTATAAACTTAGTGCCATATTACTGTGACAAAAGAGGTCACAATAACATCTCTAGTTGATTATATCACAACTCTATGACATAACAAGACTTGGTTAAACAAAACGCCATAGAGAGCGTATATAGGACGGCATGACGCAAAAGCGAAAGTGTTAATTATATAAACAAAATTTTATAGCTATATGTAAATATGGTTTGACATAAGTAAGCATAATTAGTTCCAGAAGTATCTGGTTGAAATAAAACTTGATATAAATTAACATAAATTATTGAACTTTAAGTACCAAAATCCCCTAATTTCTAATGACATTGAAAAACACCCGTCATGTAATGTCGTCCATAGAAAACAACGAAGTGGAAATTAATTTAATTTATAATATTTCATATGAGAATTTCACATTAGACAAAATAGGCGAGTAACGTAGCCTTTTTTTGTATATTTGTTTGGTGCATTTAATTTAAATACGTATATATGCTCTTTTAAGGATTATTAACTCTTATCTATCTAATAAAAATATAGTAGCTATTATTATGCGTAATGAAAATATTTTGCTTTGTTCCTATTTCCAAATAATACAATAAATATATTGTATACGCACCGTATATAATAAAGCCTTTAGATAACGAATACGTAACGTAGATAACGTAAATAAAATGAGCCGTATCAAATTCCTAAAAAAAAAATGACTGTGTCCTAGAGTATAGTCCTATTAAAATTATTTATGGGAATTGTTAAATGATAATCTATGAATCTAAATGTGACGTAGGAAAAAATTAATGCTAAATATATATCCAACTTTAATTACTGTAATTTCCATTATTTGATAATAAGAATGCAACCATTCTTATTATCAAATAAAAGCCATTAAAGCCAAGGTAAACTTCTATTAAATGTTTAATGCACAATCGTCATCTAATAGTACGTAGCTTAGCGTTTTGGTGCACAGTTTTATTATTATATTTTTTTTAATAGTTTTTTGTAAACACTTTTGAATCGTTGAATAATATCTATTTTGTAATGAAATCTTTGTCTACGTCAAGATTTTTTGTTCATTGACGCCATCTTGGTTAATTGACGCCATATATTTTGTGTTAGCACGCTATTTTTTTTTAATTTATGCGGAAAACTATTGAACAAAGTGGCTTCATTTTAGGAAAAAGCTCAAAATAGTTATTATCTAAAATTAAATTAATTTTAAAAGCAAAAAATCAACCAAATTCCTTTCTCTATAATTAGTAATGTTATTATAATTAATTAACTTTATGAATCTCATTAGCATGTTACAATAATTGCATTGAACACTAATTGACGTTGCTTATCTATATTTTTATTGCACATCATAAATATATTGTAATGTTTGTTTATTTGATCTGCTTGTAAATTGTTGTAAAGATAATGAGATGTAGTGTCAAATTAATGCGCACTTTACTTTAGAGATGTAATTTTCGTGGACGTAGGGAAAAAGTACCAATGTGAACGTAGTGGAAAATTTAAGTTTTTAAGATTTTTTTTTTTTTTTTTTTTTTTTTTTTTTTAGCTTCACGCTTTTATCCCGCACATGGCAGGGTAGGCAGAGGGAACTGCAGGAACAATACGAACCTAGTGTTAAGACACTCCGTTACTTAGTCGTTGCTCATTTCGTCCCTGCTTTCCGCCGTTTTAGAGGTATTGCGTGTTGAGTGGCGGAACTCAACGCCGCGCTTTGCCTTAGTTGCCAGAGCGAAGAAAATGGAAAATAGAAAAATCCATCTTCCCCGACTGGGGATCGAACCCAGAAACCGTCGTGTTAGTCGCGTTACAGGCAGAAGTTGCGCCTCTGCGCCACGACGAATTTTTTTATAAGAAAATTCCGTCTCTCAACATAGTGTCTCGAAAGGCGGAAAGCGGGAAACGGAGTGTTTAACTAGGTTCCCGCTGTTTTCTCTGCCAATATGCGGGGTAAAACGTGAAGCTAAAAATAAGTTAAATAATATATTAAATAAAGAAATGTGTAGAGGGCGTACAAATATAAACTAATAACATCATACATCATACTAATACGCTAGTATTGGCTTACAAATAATGTAGTGTTTATAATAAATTGACAAATTTATTTATAAAGGTCATAATGTAAATTTTTTTATCTGTATTTTTTAAATATAGAAACAAAGAAACGTGCCTCTATGTAGGCTCTCATAGGTTGCTTCATTTTAATAAATTACATTATTTCTATGTATAGAAGTTTTAGGTCATTCGTAGCGTAAAATTTGTTTAATTGACCAATTATGCAACATAGACTCTCAAGTAACGTATCTCTCCAATCTCCTCTTTTCCATTTCTCTATACAAATATATATATTGGGGATAGAAAAAATACTTAAAGAAAACATATAAAAATTTTAACGCAGCGGGACTCGAGCCCGCACCCTCTTGCGAACTGTGCATGCGCTCTCACCACTGAGCTATGCGTTCTTCATCACGCGGTGTCGAAATTCTTATATGCTTTATACAACTTATTTCATTGTCAGCATCTCTGTAGGGAGATTTTTACAAACGTAATAATATAAATACATATATTGTTTACAGCTGGACCTTATACCATTTAAAGACTACGCAGTAGATCTGCCGCATCTCATCCACACGGCCAACTCGACCCTCTTTGATATAAGCCTAGTTAATTTAACTACTTCTAAGGAATACAACGCGTCTCGATACGCTGTCCACTTGCTGCTAGTTAGTACCGACGATGTGACGGAAACTATGCATTATACTATGAGAAAAAGCTTAGACGATGAACACACGCCTGGGGTTTTTGAGGTAATTATATATTCAGTTTTAAATTGATATTTGATTTTAATTATCTCTGCCGTTGTAGTGCAAAGGCGAAATGTTTGCGAGTAGACGCGATGGTTTGTGGATTCGATTCCCACTTGGTGAAGATGGATTTTTTCGAAGAGAAGTCGAGAAGTGGAAGAGTCGCGTTGAGTTCCGCCACTCAACACGCAATGCTTAGAAAAGGTGGTGCTCGGGGAACGAGGTGTCTTAACACTAGGCTTCCGCGGTTCCTGCGATCTTCTATGATAAAGCGTGAAGCTAAAAAATAGTGATAAGTAAACTAATGTTGAATTTCATGAAATTAACCTGTGGGTAAGCGACATGGGATGGTCGCTAAAGGCATGGCTAGATAAAATCGTGAAAATGACCATTCTCGGATAAGACTTGTAAAAATATGGAATATTGGCAATCATTAAATTGGACTACCACCTTACTGTAAACTTACTTAAAATCTAAAATCTAATCGCAAAAAAGGCTTTTTATTAATTGTTAGGTCACAGATTCGATTGATATATATTTTCTTTTAGGATTTATGTTCACTTTTTAATATTTATTAATTTAATTTATTTTTAAAATATGCTTAAACTAGAATCCCTTAATAGATAATAGAGATCAAAACGCCGTCGCTCTATAACGACGACGAGGGCGGCTACCTACAGTTCCGACCAGTCGGCTACACGCAACCCGAGCGCAGTGTTGCCACCTCTACTGTGGCACGAGTATCGGATTTTAATAGGTGAGATTTTTGACAAAAATAATAATTAAAAGTACGAGAATATTGAATATTATATGTATGTTGCATTTAATATAATATATTTTTTTTTTTTTTTTTTTTTAGCTTCACGCTTTATCCCGCACATGACAAAATAAGCAGAGGGAACTGCAGGAACAATAAGAACCTAGTGTTAAGACACTCCGTTACTTAGTCCCTGCTTAGTGCGTCCCCACTTTCCGCCGTTTTCGAGGCATTGCGTGTTGAGTGGCGGAACTCAAATATATAAGATATTAAAATATTAATTAAGGACGTAGCGTAAGGGCGTAGCGTCTACTTGTGAGCGTGACGGTTTGTGGGTTCGATTCCCATGAGGTGAAGATGGATTTTTCTATTTCCATTTTCTTCGCTTTGAAAACTGGGCGAAGCACGGCGTTGAGTTCCGCCACACAACACGCAATGCCTCGGAAAAGGAGGAAAGTGGGGACGGAGAAAGCAGGGACTAAGTATTAGAGTGTCTTAATACTAGATTTCTACGGTACCTGCAGTTCCCTCTGCCTACCCTGCTACTGTGTGCGGGGTGAAAATTTGAAGACTTAAAAAATATAAATAATATTAGTTATTGACTTTTGACCTTGTGTATGTATATGTACCCGATTGAAACCTAAAATAATCGCACAAAATCACACATATCAGTTGCGTCGTGATGGTGTGGCACTGATTGACTAAGTAATTCCATATATTACTTGGTTTGACGAAAACCTTAGGAGGAGGAAGGGGCTAAAAATGCCAAAAAAATACGTGACTATTGGATGGCCCTTTTATATATACAATTATTATCTAACTGATTTGATAGAGAGATACTAGAGCTAATACGCTCCGTTTCTAATATTAAGGACTTTTAGTGGCGGAACTTAACGCCATGCTTCATATTATTGCCAAAGCGATGAAATAAAAAAATAATTAATTGCTTCGAGTGGAGATTGGTCCCACATACGTTGCGTTTGCAATTTGTTTGTAAAAAAAGCTTATAAATAATGTTTCTTTTAAATAATTTGCATAATTATTTAAAAGAAACATTATTTATAAGTTTTAAATATTTCTCAATTATACCAATATAATATTTGTACTCTTATTCGCAAAATTTTGGAACACCATTTGCAAACAGAGCTATCTTTTCTGACAAATACCCAAAAAGAAAATAGACCTCTACGAAATGCAAATAATTTATATTTACCCAAGACTCGAACTAATTGTGGACAGAAATGCATTACTTACGAAGGAGCACAATTATACAATAAATTACCCCGAGATATAAAAGAATGTAAAAATTTTAATAAATTTAAAACTTTGTTAAAAGAACATCTATTAAAAAAGTTAGAATCCGACCCTGTAAAATAACTAGTCGAATGTGGGTAAACTTAATATTGAGAATATGATGATTATTGTATTACCTTCTTTTTTTTTCTTATTATTTTATTTATATAATTAAACCATGTTTTTTGTGTGTATAATTATGTGATAATTTTTGTGTAAAATGTTTGCTCGATAACAACGCTCACAATAGCTAATGTAAAAATAATGTGTATTCTCAGCAAGTGAAATGTAAATTTCTTTTTGAGAAACTAAAAATAAACTCTTTAACCACAATTTGCATAATTTCTTTCAGAACGACGCTCGCGAAACACAGTACGTTAAAACTCTTCTATGACAACTATGAAGTCTCTGAGCTCTTGGTACAAGATATGTTCGTCTCATTCGGGGATGCCGGCGATGGTTTTTATAAACAACATAATTATACAGCTTGGTGGGTATTTATTATATTTAACGAATTTTTAAAAATTTTAACGAATGTTTTCTGTATATGTAGAGAATTTGGTGTTAAGACACTCCGTTTTGAATTTTCTGTACGACTCGCAAGAAGGCAAGGGCTCAAATCCCGCTGCGTTTAATTTTATTTGTTTTTTTTTTTTAAGTATCGACACTGAGTATTTTTCCATCCGCTGTGAAGCGGTCTCGTAAAATAATTTTAATTGATTAACTTTTAAAAGTATTTGTAATGAGCACTTATCGATTGAATACATTATTTTATTATGTAAGACACTTAACATATAAATTATTATTATTTAAAAAAAATTAAATATATATTCACTTACATGGACCTCTCTCTCTGCTCTGTTATATAATATATAAATATTATTTGTTTTAACCATATATTTATATATTTTCCAGGTCATTCACAATAGGTTACGGAACACCACCAGTAGAAAGCTTTTCATTTTTCGTCATAATGATAATTTCTATAGGTCTAGGTGTCCCCATTCTCCTCGCTTTGTCGGGCGTTGCCTTCGTATTAGTGCGACGGTACAAGCATCGTAATATGAGAACTAGGTTCACTAATGAAGATTAAACTGATATATTTATGTGGTGGTAAGCATAAAAATTACCTTAGAAAGAATATAGATTAAAAATAAACACTAAAAAGACTTTTTATTATCTGTTTCAAAAAGATGAGAAAATTAAAAGCTATGGACATTTTGAATTAGATTATCGTTTGGTTTGTACGATATTAATTTAAACCCTATGTTCCTATTTTTTTTATTTTAACAGATTTTTAATATTGTACATTTCAGTTTAAATGACTATGAAGTAAATTAATTAATTTATTATTATGTTAAAATATGACTTGAAATTTATATCGAATATAAGTTAAAAAAATAGATATTTTCCTTAATATGTGACTATTAGATAAATTTAATTCCACAGACTATGTATGACTTTTGTATAACTTCTTCGTCCTATAACTTATTTTTGTTAATGACTCATTTCTATAGATCTTTTTTATATTTATGTTGTTATTATGAATTTATTTTTTACATGCACTTCTAAATAGTTTTATTTTATACTCAGACAAATGATGAACTATATAAAAATATTTGTCTTATTTGATAAAAATGTTACTGCCACTTAAAATAACAAAAAAAGCTTTTAGTACACACTCTGACATAAGTAGCAGTATAGCATTTTTTAATCTGTATGATGTATAATTTAAAAAGTAGATTTGTTGACAGACTCAACAGACTATAAATATTCTAGATATCATATTAGAGACACAATGCTAACAATGAATGTATTTTAACATACAAAATCTATATATTACCAATAAATCCTTTTTAGTATCTCTTTTTAACATAATCTATTCTATTCTTTTATCATTTAAATATAAATCTAGCTAATTTTCTATTAATAATCATTAATTAAACATTGTGTGTATATTTTAGAAAATATGTTAATATTGACATTTTAGTATTTATATTGTTAATAAGTTGAGGGATTATTCCTTCTGACATTAAACAACATTTATTGTAAAGAAACACTTAAATATTTCAATATTTAAATATTTTATTCCATGAATTTCCTAATCTGTTTGTTATTTCTATAGTTTACTTTTCTTAATCTGATTTTCTGTATATTTACTTTATTTTTTTTTTATCAGAATATAATAAAAGCCAAAAAAAACTATGACAGTTAAAGTTGTATATAAATATTTAATCTATGACGTGTAAGAGAATTGTGATATTAAATGATTTGAAATCAGTATTCTATAAAATATTATTCGTCTAAAAACAAAATACATATAAAATATTTAAACTTTCAAAAGAATTAAATTTAGTTATAAATATTACTAAAATAAAAATATTTCATTTAACGTTTCCGTAAAAAAAACAATTTAAAGAAAACTTTCCATAACATTATGTTGTTGAATTTATATATAAATAAATTAAAAGACAATTACGATGAATTTTGCCTCTAATATTAGTTTGTCTTTTTAATTTATTTATAGACAACAGGTGTTGCTCGCTAGGCTTATAATTGGATGTGATATTTTTTTCAGTTTTGTATAAATGTATAGTTATTGATATTGATTTTAATAAACTATTGTATATTGGAATATAATGAAGTTTTATTTTTGATTCGCAATATATCAACTTACCTTATACATTGATTTGTTTTTTTAATAAATATGCGTGGCGCAGAGGCGTAACACCTGCCTGTAACGCGAAGGTTAGGTTCTGGGTTCGATTCCCAGTCGGGGAAGATGGATTTTTCTATTTCCATTTTCTTTGCTCTGGCAACTAGGCAAGCTGCGGCGTTGAGTTCCGCAAATCAACAAGCAATGCCTCGAAAGAGGCGGAAAGCGGGGACAGAGAAAGCAGGAACTAAACAACGGAGTTTCTTAACACTAGGTTCCTATGGTTCCTGTAGTTCCCTCTGCCTACTATGTGCGGGATAAGAGTGAAGCTATAAAAAAAATAATAATAAATATTGTAGTGTTAAATTGGGACATATATTTTTTGTGAGTTATTTTTACCTGTTTGTTTTCTTGTAACCTTTTCCTTTTTGAAAAAAAAAATACTTATTTTAGATATGACTCGGTTGGTTGCAGTTGGAAGTACATAAATAGTAGTAAATCGTTAATATTTAAGTACGTAGCGTTATATATGTACTCAACTTTGAATCTTGCATATAAAATAAAAAAAATCGCAAGGAAATGCTGCTAGCACCTTAGTTTTATTTTGTATTGTCCATATATCTTATTATTTGAATAAATAAACACTTTTCGTATGTTAAAAAAAGAAAAAAAATTGAATAGTTCAAGTCATAGTGGCAAAATCTCTGACTGTAATCGTGATAGTAGTAGGTTCTTAAATCGGTGAAATACTTAATTTAATTGGTCTACTATGTGATAATGCAAAGTGCAGCCTACCATGCTAAATGTGTAAAGCGTGATAAGAAGAAACGAATGCAAATGTTAAATTAGTTGCGACTAAATACGAAAAAGCAGATCAAGGGTAAAGAAAAAAACCGTCGATCGCGAGAGGTTTTACAGTCGATCTTAGAGGCTAAGATAGTTAGAACCTACAAGAATTTATTTATTATCGAAAATTCGTAAAATCTACAAATGTGTATATTATCAATTATTTTTATGTTGTAATAATTATTACTTATTATTACAACATTCGAATAAAGCTTTAAATAAAAGTTCACAGCAAAAAGTATGGGCATTTCTACTATAAGAATGTCATGCACCGTATGCATGTGTATAGCAATAAATCAAGTAAAGTGTAGACAGCAATTGACATTTAACCTCTGCTACTTACTTAAAAGTGTAAAGTACATCTTTATACTTTACATTCATATTTCCAGATATGCGTAGAAAATATAGATATGTACAGTACGGAAAGATTTATTTAATATATATAGAAGACACTTGCAATATTTTCAACGTATAAAATTTTTGTATTTGAAATTAAAAAAACGTTTAATCGACCCAGTGGTGGACAAAGAAAGATGATGTTTTATAAGCTCAAATCTGAAATAAACTGATTTAGAACTATTATATAATTGTTTATTGTTTTAAAATTTTTAATGTTCACTAAAGTTTCAATGAAAAAGAAAAATTAATTGAATATTGATTTCAGAGAGTTTTGTGGAAACAAAATTTTAAAAAGTTTCAAGCTAAAAGACTGAAAAAATATTAAAAGTTTTATTAATTACTCCATGAAGACTTAACTAAAGACCGATCTTCGATCCATTAGAAACATTTTTATTATTATATATATAACATATTCATTATTGGTTTGTATTCAAAAATATTCCAATAAAACAACAATGCACAATGTCAAGAAAATTTTATTTTCTAAGACGAACACCTAAAGACAATGTTTAAAATACATTGCTCTAGAAACTGACATCAGACTTATTTTATTCTTTAATTTCAGGTCAAACACTCCATGATGGCGCGTCGATCAAACTTAAAGTTGGCCCAAGATGGCGCCACAAAGTTGAGATAACTATCTTCATTATCATTAGGACTCGAATCTTTTTGCACTGGCGAGAAATTATTCGTATGAGTATTTTGTGGCGTAAACAATTGACGTTTAGCCATTTTTCCCGCTCTTTTACCAGTGTTGCCATTCCCGTTCACTTTTGTATTAGAATTATTTCCGTTAGAAATTTTATTATATTTGTGAGTGACTGACGTCTGTTGATATTCTTGTATCTCATTTTGCAGACCTTGAGATATAGTTTTCTTTGATTTATTGCACTCAATGTCTCCCATAGACTTGTTCCTTGTACGTCTGAACACTTTTTGATTACGCTCCGCTACCCATCTTCTCATGCGTTTGACAAATGGCAACACCATGAAAAACGCATTAGGACTGACTCCCATTTTGACTTTGGGCGTCATGTCCTTCCTATTTGCTGGTAAGTCAGCGATGGGAAACCATTCACAGGCTTTGATTTCGTTCCTAGTTCTTGGCTGGAATTTGGTATCACGTGATATATAACCTATTATATATAGACGGACGATTTGATCATGTATCATAGCTTCAATGTAGTCTTGTTTATTTATTAAATTACTTATATCAAATCCTGTCTCCTCTAGTACCTACAAAAATGCACATTTACTATATTAGCTTGTCAAAAGACATAGAAAAATAAGCAAGAGTTTATGAAATTAAAAAAAATGAATTAACATAAGTATCATAATTCATAACTAGTGACATAAGCACCGTCGTGGCGCAGAGGCGTCTACCTGTAAACGCGACAGCTTGTGGCTTCGATTCCCACTCGAGGAAGATCGATTTTTCTATGTCTATTTCTCTAACATTGGCAACTAGGCAAAGCGCGGTGTTGAGTTCCGCCACTAAGCACGCAATTCCTCGAAAAAGGTGGGAAGCAGGGACAAAGCAATGGAGTGTCTTAACACTAGGTATTTATTCCTGCAGTCCCCTCTGCCTACCCTACCATATGCGGGAAAAGCGTGAAGACATAAAAAAAGTATCAAAGTTAGCCAACCTCTCTAGCAGCACACTTCCAAGGCTCTTCATCCTCATTCACCTTCCCTTTTGGAAAACCCCATGATGCCTTTGTCCAATATGACTGTACCAGTAACACATGGGTCAATTCGGTATCTAAGAGTATAGCCCCATATGTAGGTACAGTTTGTTTGTACTCCCTCCAGTTGTCTAGCACTTCATCTAGATTTTTAATATGTTCTCGTAGTTGAGGGACATGCTGTACATAAATTAAAAAAAAATCTTATTATAACAAATGTTTATTATATAGATTATATTTGTTGAGTACAATGAATTAAGTAAATAAAGTATTTGTAATGTGTCATGGGTATTACAGAATTTATGTAATATATTTTGTTTAAATTTATTTAATAGATACATTTTTAATAAGACTGCACACCTACATGCATATTAAATGCACATTTAGATTATTTTAAAAATTGAATTTATTTTAAATCTATATATCATCATATCATGCTTATAAACTTTCAGTATAATTTTGTAACACAGTAGATTTCTATAGTTTCTATAAGTATAGATTTCAATTTAAAGGGAGTAGATTGTGATAAAAATAGTTTTAAAATGATAATAGTGAAATATTGCTTTGTTCTCTCTTTTTATTATAATTTTATTTAGGATTAAAATGAGGTATTTATTGTAAAGGGAAGTATATACTGTATTGGAGAGAGTAAAATACTTAATACTTTAAGTGACAGCAATACAAATGGAAGATATATTAGAATAATGATATTATCTTCTTTTATTATTATATACCTGAAATATATGTGCTGCAAACTCCCTTATACCACAAGGATTAAGCCTTGCACTTTCATCAGTACAATAATAATCCAGATAAAACCAATGTGCCAGCTCAATTTGAAAACATATCCGGACAAGATTACCTCTGTCTTCAGGCGGCAAGTTAATAATGAATCGGCTGTAAAAATTGTTAGATTACATTATACATTTATAAAATATAAAGAAACTTTCTAAGCGTATAAATCGTAGACTGTTTAGTGTTAAGATTCATAATAACCTACCTAGCAATACAAACCAAATTTATTCTTATTTGAAATTTTTTTGACATCATCTAAATAAATTAAGTTGTTTTGTATTATTAGCATTAAGAAAAAAATTGAATATTTAATAAATACCTGCATAAATCGTCAAGAATGTCAATAGGAATTGAATGTTTATTATGACGAGCACTATCTGACGCAGCCATGTTACTTGTAGCCCGATTTAACTTCAATTTCTTATTTTTGTAATACAATTAAAATGATGTTATATAAAATTTCGAAAAATTTCAGATCTAAAATAAATATTTTTGTTCCTTCTTAAAAAGATAAGATATACGCAATATCTTTGTTTGTCAATACAGGAAAAAATGTCATTTGGATAGAAGTCAAAGCGGATGACGGTAAATGTAAAATACCTGTATAGGTATATATACTTCACAGACAACATAAAAATTATGCGGATTATTCTGGAACTGTTACTGGATATTAAAAAAAGTTTTCCAGCTTATAACAAGAACAAGGAATAGTGTCTAGTGCCGGAATATTTAATTTCCCGCATTCTGAAGATGTAAGTATATAAGAAAATTAAATATTATGCCGCACTTCGTCGTCGCAAAACATAAAAAATGTATTAGTATTTTATTGTCCACGTTAAATAAAACTTTAGTTAAATTATCTTTTGCAAATAACGCCATCGTCGCGGTGTAAACCTCTAGAAGAGACCCGTGTCCTGCAGTAGTCTGTAAAGATAGTATATTAATGAATACTGTCATCTGTCAAATATGTCAGCTGTGTTGTCACTTGCCAAGTTTTAAGTCATAAATTGACAAAATCATAGCATTATAAGTTGTAACTGCTATATTCGTTTTTCCTCATCTATTTAGTATTATATGGTTGTAAAATGGATATAACACCATTGTTCAAAGCCTGTATCAAAACAGTAAAAACTAGAAATAAAGCTTTTGGTATACAAAGCCCTGTTAGCGATGATAAACAAAGAATACTTCGAAGTAAGCCTAAGACAGGATTTATGGCAGCAGCAAAAGATATCATATCACAAATATCAAAACTTCGTGACTTTCTACTAGAAAATAGAGAGAGATATTTAAGTTTTTTTAATAATATAACTGGTGATGATATGTCCGAAGTTGAAAGGGATCAGATAGATACTGGGGCCCAAAGGATAATCAATACTTGTTCCCATCTTCTAAAAGAATTTAAACAGGATAATCGAAAGCACTCTGTTTCTAGTCAAACAAGGGAATACATGGATGCTGTAATAGAATTAATAGACTCCTATTTAAAAGCTGTTGTCAAAATACATAGTGAATTAAAAGCTTTGCGTGTAAAACATGCATTGGATATCCGTAAACTATCCCGACTTGAATTACCACACACTAAATCTACTATACCTAATCCATTTATAGAAGAAAAGCCAGTAATAAAAGAAGTAGAAAAGGAGGAGAAAGAAGTTGGGGTGGAAGAAGTAGATACAGTAAATACAGTAAAAACCAAAATGGACTTAACAGAAAATGAAATAGCTGTTATGTCTGATGAAGTTGAACTTAGTGCTGAAGAGTTACAAATGTTTGAATCAGAAAATGTACAATTACTCAACGAATTAAATAGTATGACAGAGGAAGTAAGGCAAATAGAAAGCAAAGTTTTACATATTGCTGAATTACAGGAAATATTCACAGAAAAGGTAAATCTTGATCAAAATATATGTATTTTAACAGCTTAATATAATAGAGTGGTTGAATTTTTATTACTATTGTTTTATTATTTGTTTTCAGGTCTTACAACAAGAACAGGACATAGACAGAATTGCTAATACAGTTGTTGGTACCACAGAAACAATGAAAGATGCCAATGAACAAATAAAACAAGCTATCCAAAGAAATGCGGGGCTAAGAGTTTATATTTTATTCTTCTTATTAGTCATGTCATTTACATTACTGTTTCTAGATTGGTATAATGAATAAAATTTTGAATTAGAATTGATTTTTATGTATACAATATGTTTTAACTTTGTTTATTTTTTTACCCATGTTGAAGTTCCAGATCTTCTGTAGTCTTTATTATTTTTTTTAAATAAATGACATTCCTAGAAAAAGTTTTTTATTATCTACATTATTTTAATTCTTTGTAATCCTGATAGGATTATCATATAATTAATATTATTTTTGAACGCATAAATATTTTATTACAAATTTGTAAATATTTGGTTTTATGCAAATATTAGAGTTAGACTCACTTTTCTAGTTGTGGCTTTTCCAGCGTGCATTAAGGAAAATTAATTTTGAAAATATTACGTTATGTGAAGAAAACAATGGAAATACATCAATATTTTTCAAGTTACTAATTTTAGAACGAACTAACCCTAACATATGGACTGTCACATTCAAAAATTTACTGTCAATTAACAAAGATGTAAACAACGATTTGCTATAAGACAAGTCGTTTATTTTTGTTGAATAAAATATCTTAGCTAAAAGATTAATGAATAGGTTACGATTAGCAATAAAATCACTTGCGCAAAGTCGAAGTATACAACGACACAGTGCGACTAATTCCTTATCTACTGTTGTCACTATGTCAGAGGCCAAAACTATTGCCGATTTGGGTTATACTTTTAATTCTGGTAACTAGTTAATATTATGATATTTATTATAATGTGACAATATGATACCGCATAACGGCAACATTAATAGATTTTAATTATTTTTTAGAAGGCCAGTTAAGGCAACTAGGAGAAAATGGGCAACCTGGGACAGAACCTTTTCAATTTAATATAAGTAATGATCATCAAGAATGCCAAGCGCATTATGAAGTATTAGGGGCAGCTATAACCGAACACATTTATCATCTTCTTGAGAGTGAGGTCAATTTAATAAGATTACCTGTTCCTAAAGGAAGCACAGAAGACTGTGGTACTTTTATATTTGTATCTAAAGATTATGATAAAAAAGATACAGTTTTAGTTTTAATACATGGATCTGGAGCTGTGAGAGCAGGACAATGGGCTAGATCGTAAGTTTGTTTTAAATAAACATATATTATTCAAAATGAATATTAAATATTAACATAATAATACACATTTTTAAAATTACAGATTAATAATAAATGATTGTCTTGATAATGGGACTCAAATACCTTATATAAAAAAAGCTTTAACAAAAGGATATGGTATAATAGTTTTAAATTCAAATGACAATTACCGTAATGACAAAGAAATAACTGACAGTGGATGTGCTGAGGATCATGCAAAATATGTTTGGGAAGAATATATCACTAATATCAATGCAAATAACATTCTTATTGTGGCTCACAGCTATGGGGGGGTTCTGACTGTCATGTTGGCAAATAAATACAATAAGCTTTTTGAGAAGAAAGTCAAAGCAGTGGCCTTAACTGATTCTGTACATGGATTTTCTGGTGCTAAAATACCAAAATATTTAAAAAATGTAAGTTATGAAAAATATATATGTCAATTTACTTAATTACCAAAAAATATAAATATTTAGTATTAAAAGTATTCAAAATTACATAGATATCTTTTGTTTGTAAGGTCGCCAAAAACTGGATATCGAGCACATCTCCATTAGATACACCAATGAAAACACCTAACTTTGATATTATCAGAGTGTCAGCAGGTATGAATAAAATTTTTAGATTCATTGAACAAGCCCTGATTTTTTTATATACAATAAATTTCCCTTTCAGGTCATCCAAAACATGAAATGACTTCCTGCCAATGCATTGATTCAGTGTTCAAATTTTTTGAAGAAAAGTTAAAAGAATAATCTAAAGAGCAAAAAAATATTCAATAAGTTCAAAATATATTTGATAATCTGTTTAAGTATATATACAAGTAATGTAATAAATTTTAGCCTTATACAATGCACAATATTAGAATTAAGTATGTAGGTGTTATCAATCTAGCAAACTATTTGTTGTAATTTGTTTAAAAAAAAACTATGATAGCTTTTTAATAGATATATATTTTACATTAAATATGAAAACAAAGTTTATATTATTTTATTTTTTCTTTCCCTTTGAGTAATTTTTCATCCAGTATTTAATATCTTGGGTGTTAGCTCTTACTCCTAAAACTGCAGATTTTGAGTTAACATCTTTCATAACAAATGGAGAGAATCCTGCTATATAATCTGGATCTAAAGCATTAGTCTTGTTCCTTGCCATTTTTGTAGCAAATCTCTTATGAATATGTTGATCTTCAGTAAGAATAGGGTATTGAAAGTGTTGTCCACCTTTTGGAGTAGGTAAACTGAAGCGTTTACCCCTAGCTGTCAAAGGTTTTCTACCATTAATATGTATATGCTGGTTGCCATCATCATCTACACTTACTGAAACTTTTTTGAGTGTAGCATGCCCACATTTAGGACAAAATAACTTAGTCATAACACTAGTTGTTTTGAAACATGTAGTGCATCTAAAAATGAATGTGCGTAGTTGTTTAATAACTCTACCGTCGATTGCAGTTACATTTAAACCAATTTGCTTTAAAACATTTTGCATGGCAAAATCAGATGTTATACAAGCAACATTAACATTTTTATCTTCAAATTCTCCATCTTCCATTTCTTTTTTCTTTTCTGAAACATTTCCTGGTGTAATCCATTCACCACCATCTGAATCATCATCACTTTCACTATCTTCTCCACTTTCTTCCTCATCAACATTTTCATCATCTGCTACTTTAACAATACATTCTTCAACTACATTATTTTCTTGCAAGTCCATACTTCTTATTTGTTCAGCAATTTCTTCTGCTAATTGTGATTCTTCATCGTTTTCATCAACTACCTCATCTACTTGAACATTTTTAATATCATTTGAATTTTTAACTTCATCATGGGTGTTGGAGGATTCATTATTTTTAGGGTTAACAGACTCGTCTTCTTTTTCTTTGTTTATATTTGCTTTGTATCCAGGAAGTCCAGTGACATTAACAGTTTTCCTCATAGTAGGTTCTGTTTTCAAATGGTCAGTACCAACAAGTTCCTTTTCTAACTGATATGTTAAAGCCATAACTTTTATATCAGTAGCCGAAAGACTTATATAGTCACCAGTCTTTTTTGAGAATTCTGTGACAAATTTAACATTTTCAGTAAACACATCTTTTATTTTCAGATCATAAGGTAATACGACTAGTTTTCGACGTTGCCTATCATTGGTAATTTCATCGACAACTTCTTGAACAGTGTAAATATTTTCTCCAATATCGAGTAAATTTGCTGCTCTGATAAAAGCAGTTGTATCCACAACCAAATTTTTTATTTTCTTAGACATCTTGTGATATTTATATTTTTAAACGAATTACATTTAAGATTTAGTGAAAATTTATAGCCCTGTGTTTAATTAATAACTGGAAAATCTATTAAGTTCCTACTTTTCTATTAAAAATATTTATATACGAAATTCCACGTGCAGCTAAACTGACAGTTCACAATTTAATTGACAAATGACAATACAATGTCATAATACAGTGTTATTCATAGATAAGAAAGAGAAGTAAGCAATAAAAAATATTGTGTTACGATCTTTAACGCAATCATCCAAATTTCTTACATATAATATGTAAATATATCAATAATCTACATTCCAAAATAAATTATTTTCAACAAACCTCTAATTATAGCGTATTATTTACGGAACAGGCTATAAAAAATATATGATTTTTTTTTATTAAATATATTGTCTGTTCCTAAACATATTCAATTATCAAATCAAATAGCTTCAGCTAGTTTGTGTCAGCTCCATTTAGGTCAGGGGGGTGAAACTCCCATACAAAATAAGTTTCAAAGGAAACTAGCGCCAACTCTCGCCCAGGACATAAGAAAGTTTGATATTTTTTACGTATTACGCCACTAGATGGCATTAACAGGTAGGATAAATTATAAAATTAAAATTATTTCATAATTTTTTATTTTCTTTACTAATAATTTTATTTTCATTTTTAATATTATTTAATTTTTCATATTTTAAATAAAATTAGTTAATTTATTTTAATGGCAACATTGTATAACTACTGAAGTATGGCAGCATACTTAACGTTTTTTAAAATTTGAGCTCGCTTTTGTGTTCTGGATGTTACTGAAATTTTCTTGGTGTTTATTTTGATAATTTAATATAACTTTGCCTTTTACTGGACTCTGATACTTGTTTTGACGATCTACCTTAGGAAGATACTCGAATCTTTAATTTCTTACGTCTACGGATTAACTTGTTATTTTCTTTGCAGTAATGATGGTAAGTGTGACCAACAGGTTTTTTTAATTATATTGTTACCGATAATTGGCCGAAATATGTATTTGTGTAAAATATTTATTCATTTTCATTTAAAAGTGAGGATAATATATAATGGAGTTACTAAATGTAACGTCTTAGTAATGTAATATACACATCGTATATGTTTATTATACTATACTTGTGTATAAATTTGAGTTCGCCCATATTAATAAAAATGTTTAAAAAGGAATAAAACCGGAGATGATAACCATTGACACTAAAATCAAATCTGTGTAAATATTGTAAGAAACCTATAAACATCTATATTAAATTTCACTTTATAATACTCATAATTTATGTTTTATTATATTAGTTATATTTTTTATTGTTAAATTATTGTTGCAAAATTATTTTTATAATTGTAAGGCTTTAAATATTGATTTTTTATTATTTCAGAACACAAGACACTTCCCAACGAATGTCAGAAAATTGCTGAATTCTTTTATCTCTGATAAATTGTTTGATTTGCTTATTTTTCATTCTTATAAATCCATGTCATTAATCAATTTAATTAATAATCTTGACATTAAATTTTGACATTAAATTACTCACAGTTGGTGTAAATGTCTAAATAGTCTTAAGTGGCAAATAAACAACCTTTAATATAAATGACCTCTTTAAAGTATAAGCATATGAATTTTGTAAAAAAGAAATAAAAAATTAAACTGATAATCAAGTGTTTTATTTTATTGGAAGATAAGACTTGTCTTGCAAAATACTTATGTATATAACAACAATATTCATATCAACCAGATTTAAATTTATTTTATTCTTTTAATAATAGTAATTTAAAAATATACCTAATATTTTAAAAATATATGAAATTCCGGATATTCTAAACTGCCACATAGTGAAATTTTTTAGTACTAATAACGCCCTCTCTCGCCCAGGACAAAAAAGTTTGTATTGAAAAATATCGAGAGTTGCGCATCTATACCAGTATTAGTGTATCATCTATGATTTAGGTTGAGTAAACAAAAAAGATTATTTTTTATCATTTAATGTTTGTGTTTGGAATTTGAATACGTTTACTAGCATAATATACAATGAGTGCTAACAAACGAAGACGTAACTTAAGCAATAAGCATTTTCCCATAGCGGAATCTGTTAGCATAGCTCTGAAAATTCAGCTAGATAAGTTCATAAGTGATGAGAACGAAACTGAATTGAAATTTCCAACATTCCTCTCCGCCCAAGAACGAGGATTTATTCATGAAACAGTTGCGAAGCTGGGCTTAAAGTCTAAATCGCGCGGGAAAGGTAAAGTAATTTTCTTGATTTATATTTTAGTTGTGGTCTATTCTATTAACCATATAAAAGATTTACTTATATCTAGTTCATGGAACCCTCTCCTCATATATAAGTCTTTTTTTACTTACTTATTCATATATAATATTTGGTAATGCCATATTTATTTTGCTATTATTAGGTTAGGTATATTATTATTTCATAACATGTTGTTATTTTGTGAAATTAATAAATTAAAATATGGAATGTACCAAACCTAATGATTTACTATTTTATAAACTTCTATATAGTGTACAATATCATTTATTTTTCAGGTGTAAATCGCTACATCACAATATACAAAAGAACTGGTTCTACCATTATCCAAAATGATGCTAAGCTCATATTGGATTCCAACATGAGATGCACTATTACAGAACTCTTTAATGCATTTCCCATGACCAGTAAGGAGAAAGATGACTTAAGTTGTTGCCCAGAAAAGGAGAGATCTCCGCAATTGAGCCATAAGTCTCTTGGGCAGTTAAATAATGGTGTAGCACAGGTATTGATTTCATATTACATCTAGCACAGGTATTCATTTCATATTACATTATGCTTTGTCTTAAAATATATTTTATTATAATATTACAGAAAAATAATGCAATGTAGTCAAATTGGGAATTATTTTATACAAGCCTTTGTATTGTAACTTTACATTATGTATTATGTTTTTTGTTTTTAGTTGCGTTTTTATAATATATTTTTATTTCCAGATACCAAATACAACATACAACCCTGATTTAGTGAAGTTCAGGGAAAAGCTACCAGTTTATGAACAAAGACAAGATCTTATTGATGCTGTAATACATAACCAAGTAAGTCAATAATTAAATACTTCTCATTTTTGTTTTTAATAAGTCATATTAAATAAAACATAATAATTTGACAAGTAAACCAATTGTGAAGGTGCCTTGCATCATGATTTTTTTCCTACAATGTCTTAAACATGGGTGATGTTTATTTAGAGAAATATAAGTAATTAGTAAGTTAAATAAATACTAAGATAGCAATTATATCAACACAATAAAAATTTTAACTGGAGTAACATACTATATTAAAAGCATAGACTATGTTGGATTATATATATTTATGACTACAAGTTATTTACTATATATATATATTAGATTGAATTATTTCAATTTACTTGCAGGTTATTATAGTAGCTGGTGCTACTGGCTGCGGCAAGACCACTCAACTCCCACAGCTTCTGTTGGACTATTGTCAAGAGAACAAACAACCAGCAAGGATATATTGTACTCAGCCGAGAAGGATTTCTGCAGTCTCAGTCGCTGAGAGGGTAAGAACTTATGATATTGCTTTATGTTTGCTTATTATTAAAAAGCGAGCAAAAATTCTACTAAATTTTAAGGAGTTATCTGAAGCAATAAATTTAACATATTTTATGCATACACCTGCATGGAATATCTGCATGCAATTACTCATGCTAACATCTTGAATGTAAAGAACTATCAGTCATATGTCATAGTCAATTTATGAATTTGTTTTCATTTCTGAAGAATAATCTTTTTACATAATGTCAACACATACATTCATCTTTTTCTGCCTGAATTTAAGACATTGAGTGTTTAGCAGTGGAACTTAATGTCACATTATACCTTGTTATAAAATAAATTGAATTTGATTTTATCCTTCCCTTCAGTATTAATCAAATCACCAAAGATCTTGATGATACTTAGAGGTTCCTCAAAGGCACTGTGTCTGTGCTTAAACCAACCAACCGCTTAATGTTAAATATAATATGATAAAAGGGAATGACTTCTTTATCACACAGAAGATTAAAATAAATAAATATTTTGTTATTTAATTTCCAGGTAGCTCATGAACGCATGGAAAAAATAGGTCAGTCAATAGGTTATCAGATACGATTGGAGTCCCGAGTTAGTCCCCGCACTGTCCTCACATACTGTACCAATGGAGTACTGTTGCGGACTCTTATGGGCGGTGATACTGCTCTCACTGGTGAGTTTGTGTTGTTTTAAATATTTT
>JAZFAU010000219.1:0-137500 GCA_037178615.1 Dione vanillae | reverse complement strand
TTCGCGGCAGATAGCTATTCAGATCACATGGCTTTGCTCAGAGCTTTCCAAGCTTGGCAGACGGCTCGAGCAAATGGCACCGAAAAAGCGTTTTGTGCCAAGAATTTGATCTGTGGAGCCACTATGGAGATGATAGTTGGGTATCGATCTCAACTTCTAGCACAACTGCGGGCGTTATGTCTCGTGAAAGCGAGAGGTTCTGGTGACATAAAGGATGTCAATATGAACTCTGAAAAGTGGAATATAGTGAAAGCGGTGCTTGTAAGTGGACTGTACCCGTCCGTCGCTAGAGTCGACAGAGACTCTTCTACCTTGCGAACTTCTAAAGAAGTCAAAGTTGCCTTCCACCCAAGTTCTACGTTACACCGTGGAGGTGGAGTCACCGGCTCTCAAAAATCCGTCCAGAGTTTACCAACAGATTGGGAGGATTTCGAAGAGATATCTCGAGTTGGACGTTTTTGCTTCATCCGCTGCAACACCTTATTGACTCCTTTGACTGTGGCTCTATTTGGCGGTCCACTGCGACTTCCAAGCTCGGCACTAACCCAAAGGGCAAATCCTCCCGGATTATCAAGTGACTCGGATAGTGAGGTCGAAGAGAACAATTCGTCCCCGGACACGGCAGTGTTGGCCCTCGACGATTGGACAGCTTTCACGGCGGACGCGTCGGATGCTATTAGCGTTTACTACTTACGACAAAAGCTTTGCGCTCTAGTCATACGACGAATGTCTAATCCTGCGAAGCCAGTCACTCCCGTCGATGAACAAGTACTGAACACGGTAATCCAACTTCTAGGAGCCGAAGAGAAAAACGTAGGCCTTAACCAGCCGTCTGGTATAGGTCAAAGGCCGAAACCTCTGACATTAGACTCGCCGAACTGGCGTATGAGAGCTGATGAAGAACAGGCGAGTCGACACGATAACAAGTATCATCCACAATATAATCAAAACGATCATAATAACTTCTACCAAGGAAATTACTATAGAAACGGTCAAAGGGCGGGCGGGTGGAGAGGTGAAGCGCCGCAAGGCTTCTCTCCACAATCGTACAGCGGCCCCAAAAGTCCGATTTCCCCTAACGGGAAGACTCTGTTGGCGAACATAGAGAAGCACGCGGAGGAGAGTGTGCGCTACTTCGTGGTGAAGGCGGACGACGTGCACGCGGTGGACGCCGCGCACGCCACCGGCAGCTTCCCCTTCGCGACCAACACGCTGAAGAAACTGCACAAGTGCAAGCAGGTCAGTTATATATAGATACCACTATGTTATTATGATATTTCCTCTAAAAGCTGGTTGTTTAAATATTTTAAGTTACTTGTCTGTTAAGACATTCTCAGATTCTTCTAGTGATTTAGTAAGCATGTTTTTGTCACGTAGGAAATCAAAAAATGATATCGACACATAACGTAGGAATTGAAAATAATTATATATACAAAATATTATAAGATTACATATATATATCAGGAAATTAGAGAAAACGTAGTATCAAAACACTGAACTCTAGTTTCTATTCCTACCTCTTCCTAACCATAAGCAGCATTACGTGTTACTATAATTTAATTAAAAAGATTTAATTGAGGACCGCCGTGGCGCAAAAGGCGTAGCGTCTACCTGTAAACGCGACTTTTTGCGGGTTTGATCCCATGAGGAGAAGATGGATTTTTCTATTTCCATTTTCTTCGCTCTGAAAACTAAGCAAAGCGCGGCGTTGAGTTCCGCCACTTAACGCAATGCCTCAAAAATGGTGGAAAGCGGGGACGGAGAAAGGGACTTTCAGGGACTCCTGTGGTTTGCTCCGCCTACCTTGCTTTAAGTGGTATAAAGCGTGAAAAAAAAAATTATATATATATTGGATGAATCGTCTCACGAAACCGGTTCCCGCGGTACCTGCGGTTTCCTCTGCCTACCCTGCCATGTGCGGGATAAAGCGTGAAAAAATCTATATATTTTGTATGAATCGGTCTCGTGCTACCAGGAGGGCAGCCGCGTGGTGGTGGTGTTCTCGTGCGCCAGCGCGTCCAAGTTCGTGGGCGCGGCCGCGCTCGGCGACGCCGGCCTGGAGTGGCTGTCTGCGCAGCACGTGCCCTACCACGTGCTCAGGTAATGATAATGATTTGTTCTTTTTTTTTGCTTGTGTTGTTTATTTATTCTTTTTAGTTTTTTTATTGTGATGGGATTAGTTGTTTGAAATTTCTCGTTATTTTTGTGTTAGTAAAATCTGTGTATAGGAATCCATGTTATAGTAAATTTATTAAACTTGGGTTAATTTTGATTTTCATAACTTCAACTTAATAAAAATATGTATATTGATTTCTCTACATTTGCTTGTTAAATTCTAATAAACTAACATACACTACGTGTCCTTTATCATTCAATAATAAATGATATTAATAATTTTCCCTCCACAGACATGTAACAAACGGCCTAGCGGGCAACAGCCGCGTGGCCGGGGCACGCGACGGCACGGAACTGTGCCCCAACTCGGCCCGCGCACTACTAGCCGCCCTCGCGCCGCGGCGACGACACCCCCCTCCCCAACATCCCCAACGCCCCCAGCTCCCCCAACATCTCCAACACCCCCACGTCCAGCATCCACAGCACCCCCAACACCCCCACGCTCAACACCAACCGCATCCGCGTGCTATACAGAAACATGACTCGTAGCTGTAATTACTGAAATAAGTCTATAGTGAACGAGATAGAAGTATGCTTTTTATTCTTTTTTTTGAGACATGCTATCTCTCTCACACAATGCCAATAGATAAATGTACTGTCTCTTTCTCACATTACCAATAGAACACATGCCATCCCTGTCGCACATCACAAGTAAGTCTTTTGCAGTATTTGTATTGCTTATTTATTATATAATGGAATCTTAAAACAAATTTTAACAGGTAAGTTTTGTTAAGTTGTCATTGTCTTTTTACAGTTTTAGGACAATTTTTTAGAATTAATTGTTATCAATTTTGTTTGATATATGGTTTTTTTATAGTTTTAATTATAATTTATTTTAGTTGAATAGACTTAATACTATATATGTCATTTGAAATGACAGTGAAACTGGTCGCTTGTGACGTCACGCCCTTAATATTGTATGTATGCTCATGGATACTTTTTAATCTGTATATGTCACAGATTATTATTTAATTAGTTTATTTATTTTTTTATAGTCGAAGTTACAGGAAGTTTTAAAATTTTTGTCACTGTTTTATAGGAAATTTAGCTCAAATTGGCCAAGACAACGGTAAAATGTCGGGTTATGTAAAAATAAACGGTTGTATATGTGTTTGGAGAAAATGTTTTAATAGTGCAATAACAAAGAAATTAAAGGTATCTCAACAGTCTATAATAATTATTTAATATTTAATTAGAGTCGGTCATATTGTTGAAGCCCGTATTGAAGTAAAATTCATATAAATTGATTATTTTTAATCTCGAACATAGATCTTAAAGATCGATTTTTTACCCTAAATCTTAATTATATACAAATATGTATAATAGGAAAAACGTTATAACAGTTATGTTATAATATAACTTCATATCTTTTTTATCAATGTTGCTACTTTAGATATTTTATTAGAAAAGTGTTGCCCGCTGAAATAAATTGAGAAAAGTTCGTATAACATTCAGTTATTGAAGTAATATTTTAAAAAATGTAAATGTCCAAAAATTATAAAATTAAAAAATTTGGGCTGGCACCAAATTTTTACTCGTTTAGAAAAGAGGTTTTTTTTAGATTTATTATTATTTATATTGACGTTCTCAGTGTAAAGCTCCGTAAATGCACATTGAGAAAATAACTTAGTGTCTTTTAATAATTTATTTGTATCGTTTTTTAATAAGTTAATGTATTTAACTATTAAAAAACGATAAATTTTAAATAAGTTATTGGTTGTAATTTGGTCTTAGCTGGGCTATTTGGGCGTAATAAATTTTATTTTTAATAGAAAACCTGAATTGCGGACATAAAAATTATTTTTTTAAATATTTATTATTGGGTTTTAATTAAAAATGAGGTTATTTATCGCTCGGGTTGTATTTAAATTTATTTGAAAAACTTAACTGTATATATATCTGTGATGCATTGACATATAATACGAAATGACTATGTATTCAATGACAATATAGTGTAAGAGCTAGTTGCTCATTTTATCATAGTAATGTTCTTATTTTGGAAAAAGAAATCACTACTTTTGGATTGTAATGGTAGGTAATTAGTAATATAATATAGTCTCAGTTTATCAGTATATATATATATATATATATATATATATATATATATATATATATATATATATATATATATATATATATATATATATATATATATATGTATATGTATATGTATATGTATATGTATATGTATATGTATATGTATATGTATATGTATATGTATATGTATATGTATATGTATATGTATATGTATATGTATATGTATATGTATATGTATATGTATATGTATATGTATATGTATATGTATATGTATATGTATATGTATATGTATATGTATATGTATATGTATATGTATATGTATATGTATATGTATATGTATATGTATATGTATATGTATATGTATATGTATATGTATATGTATATGTATATGTATATGTATATATATATATATATATATATATATATATATATATATATATATATTTTCATTCAAACAGTAATATTTTTTCCTGAGGAATAAGTGACGTAACCACCACTCAGTGACGAGTTGCTTTTCGTTTTCTTTGTCATAATTTGTTAAGACTGCCCTAACTTAATATATAATAAATTGAATTAATATTTAACAAGACACTTAGCAATTTTTTTTTCGTAGATAAATATTTGAAAATGGCAACTCTTACGCCGTGTTATATATAATTATTAATAATAAAACAAAGTGTTCGTCGAATCTTCGTCCATCTTGTTGATTTGTTTAGTATACATTTTGATTGAATGAAATTTATGTTTCATGGTAATGGAGTATTTTAAATATTAATTTTATTTTTCTTTCTAAATATACATATATATATATATATATATATATATATATATATATATATATATATATATATATATATATATATATATATATATATATATATATATATATATATATAATATATATATATATATATATATATATATATATATATATATATATATATATATATATATATATATATATATATATATATATATATATATATATTTTTTTGTTAGTTTGATCGTGGTGCTAGTGATCCTGGATGCTGGGAGGTCGTGTGTTAGATTCCCGAATGGAGGAGATATTTGTAGTATACGTAAATATTAATTAATTAATATTTTTTCAACACGTGTTTCGCATTATATTATTTTTATTTGAATCTTTTTAAGTCATTGCTTTAATTAAATATGTTATCTAATATTAATTCATCTGTTCAGGGACCTAGTGTTAAGACACTTCGTTTCCCAAACAACGTCCAATTTTGACAGATGTTATTGAGTGGCGAAACTTAACGCCGCGACTTGTCTCATTTTGTTACTAGAGTAAAGCAATGAATAAATTCATTCCTTCCTTCCTCATTGGAATCGAACGCTCAACCTTCGCGTACTGTTGCCGTTTGTGTTGCTACTCCACGATGGCCAGTTTTTCTTCTTCGTACGTACCCTCATAATATTTATTTAACATTTTTTAATAGTATAAATTCATAGTTAATATATTTAAGTATACATTAAGTAACATAAAGTTACTATGAAAGTCCAAATATTAATATATTTTGAGTATTACTAATAAAAGTAAATCGAATATGTAATAATAATTCGTTACATACAAAATTAGCAAATATATAAACAAATTAATATACAATAACACATGCGTTGGAAAACAAAATGGCAGCTATACTGTATGCAAACAAATGTAATTAATTCCACACTTTTTATTTTAATTTTCTCGTAACGATAAATATAAAATAGTAATACAAAAACTGATTAACCTTAGACAATCTTAATGTTAAAAATAGTTTGAACTTTTGAAACATTTAAGTAATTAATTACTTAGTTATGCTTTTATTAATAATTTTATTGAGTGTTTATGTAAGTTTTAAGTAAGGTTCTAAACGAGTGATGGCATTGTTGATATTTTCTATTAATATGCTGATTTTGTTAGATTTTATCGATTATTAGTTCAGAAACTATCGTAATATCGATATTGTTAATAGACAGTGACGATTCGAATTATAAAATATACCTACAACTTAGCTTAAGTTTTCACTTATTCGTTATTTTAAGAGCAAGTGAGTCTGCATAGTAAAATGGCCTATCTGCTAATATTTCGTGTCATTATATGAAAAGACGAAAAAGTGGGAACGGAGTGTCTTAACACTAGGTTCCTGCGGTTCCCCAGCCTGCGATCTGCGGGATAATGCGTGAAAATATAACACCAAACGCAGTAATAAAGGAAATAGTATTATATCTAAGCTCATCTTTACATAATTCGTATCCCAGTTGAACCAGTAAGTCTCTGTCAGTGTCAGGGGAAAATTATATGGTTTTGTTTTAAGGGCTTACCTCCCGGGGAAGATGTTAAATTACTTATTTTTCATAATATGTTTTAAGTGTTGTGTATTGAAACAGTATTAATGATACTGTGGGTTCGAATTCTATTAGAGGGAGATTTAATTATATCAATACCTCCGCTCTAGCTCTAGTTCAGAGATAAAGCGCGGTATTGAGTTCCATCTCTAAACAATATCCTTTCAGAAGTATGTACAAACTTTGTTCTTTCCAGTTATGAACTCATGGTAATTATTATTTTACACTAGAAATTTAATATAATAATATAATAGAAATAAAGTAAGCAACGTGTGCGCTTTCCCCGTCGACTGTGTTCGTTTCCTTCTCAGGCTAAGTTCTGATGCACTTATTTTAACTAATGTTTATAGTTCTGTGTTTAATAAACGATTTATTATACTATTGTTGTTTTATTTACCATCAAAACTAACTTCAAATAAAAGTACAATGACATATATATACACACTTATAGCGTCATTGTAGTATTTAAAGTATATTTTGAACTAAATCTGAACCCGTCTGAAGTGATGTAGATGTTCAAATTTAAATATATATATATATATATATATATATATATATATATATATATATATATATATATATATATATATATATATATATATATATATATATATATATATATATATATAAGTAAAGTAAAAATAAAAATAAAAAAGTAAAGTTATTGAATATTTAGGGTTGGCATATCATTTTTGTTATACTTTATTGATGTCATGTCATATGTAATACGATTGTACAATATATGTATACACATGATCACGACTCATCTCATCAGACATTCAATGCCGTAAATGGCATAAATTAATATATAGTATTAATTATATTACGTTAAGTTTTCGCTTTCTCACTTAAAACGCGTTTTAGCAGACTATATGGAAAATAATCTTAACCTACTTTAACTGTAAATAAAATATATTAGTAATTAACAAAAACACAATATTGTGGTGAAATTATAAGGAACATATAGGTATATTAATAATTTTTTTTGTAGCTTCATCCCGCACATGTCAGGGTAGGCAGAGGGAACTGCAGGGACCGTGGGAACCTAGTGTTAAGATACTCCGTTGCTTAGTTCCTGCTTTCTCCGTCCCCGATTTCCGAGGCATTGCGTGTTGAGTGGGGGAACTCAACGCCGCGCTTTGCCTAGTTTGCCAGAGCGAAGAAAATGGAAATAGAAAAATCCATCTTCTCCGACTGGGGATCGAACCCAGAAACCGTCGCGTTACAGGCAGACGTTGCGTCTCTGCGCCACGACGGTTCTCAAATATATCAATAATACACAGTATTAATTAAAGTATATAATATTGAGTTTTCGTTTTATCACTTAAAACGAGTTGAATTCACTACATACAAATCATCTTAAACTGCTTTAACTTAAAAATTTAGGTTACTAATAATCTAAAAAATTCAAAATTACAATACCTTAGGAAAATTATCAAGAAAACAAGTATATATATCAATACATTTATTCCACTACTTCTGGACGACCCCGTCCTCGATGTCCTGCTGCTCGCGCGCCTGCAGCTGCTGCAGCGTCAGCAGCGACACGCCGAGCTGGTCCTCGCGCGTGAACGGCTGCGCCATCTGACGCAGCCAGCGCTTGCAGATCTGCGGCACGGTACTTACACGGTACTTACAAGTCTCAACACATATTGGACGATTTTCGACAATGAGCATTTAAAATAACCGATATAATTTTATTTTAAATTAGCAACAATGTTTGGACCAACCAATAAGATCTTTGATTTTCACCATGTTTATACATTTTCATGAAACAATTTAAACGGATTATTCGCGTATATTGACATTTTTTTTAGAAAATCCGACGTTTCAAACACTCTGCAGTAGTCCGTGGTTACAGATTGACTAACTACGCTTGAACTTTTATGCTTTTTAACAATAAGCTATTTCTCTACACGTAACTTTAAAAAGTTACTTTCCCAAATATGCAAGCTTAAGTGGTGGTCCGCGAATGACGACTGGGATTTTGGAAGATATATGTCTAACAGTTTAGTAGATCATAAAAAGCCGATTAATGGTAAGCTTGGGAATAGCTATTTCTAAATGGAGCATAAACCCTCATAGATTCGACAACTAAAGTGTACTACGTTACGAATATACGAATATTATATTATATAGTAGTTGAGGACCGTCGTGGCGCAGAGGCGCAACGTCTGCCTGTAACGCGACGGTTACTGGGTTCGATTCCCAGTCGGGGAGGATGGATTTTTCTATTTCCATTTTCTTCGCTCTGGCATCTAAGGCAAAGCGGGGCGTTGAGTTCCGCCACTCAACACGCAATGCCTCGAAAACGGCGGAAAGCGGGGACGGAGTAAGCAGGGACTAAGTAACGGAGTGTCTTAACACTAGGTTCGTATGGTTCCTGCAGTTCCCTCTGCCTACCCTGCCATGTGCGGGATAAAAGCATGAAGCTAAAAAAAAAAAAATATTATATAGTAATGGGAAAACGTGTATAGCCCGCACCTGCACGGCCTCCTCGGTGCTGAGGTTGCAGAGCTCGTCGCGCAGGTGCTCCTGTATCCAGCGCGGCAGCTTGCTGCGCTTGTCCGCGCGGCTGAAGCGCTTGTCCGCGAAGATCATCACGCCGTAGTCCGTCTTGCCGCTGTGCGCGTCACAAGGGAACGATGTTATGTATCAAAAGTATGTCGCATATATGCATTTTATGATTTCACTGTTAGAAAGTATTTAGTATTGACATTAATGTTTAATTATTCAAATCAGTGAAACTTACTTAATCATGTCAAGTTCTTTTACGATAGCATTTTCAAATATTGAATAGAAACATCAGCTATTAAAAGAAAAAGAACCATTACAGAACTATAGTACAAGAACAAACCGACTGATATCACTCTGTTATATATTTAATTACGAAAAGTGGTCTCTAAACAAAACGCTGGCCTAACGCCGACATATAGTGACATATAGCGTTATGTATCGACTATATTATATTAACACTATATGTCATATATTAGTGTTTCATAATGAAATACGTAACAGAACGCACCGCAGCGCGCGGCCCACGCACTGCGCGGCGTGGCGCATGGCGTCGAAGGTGAGGAAGTCGTTCTCGCGTATCTGGTAGTTGTCGCGCAGGTGGTCGAGGCGCGCCTTGAGCACGCGGCTCTGCGTGAACACGTAGGGCACGCCCAGCATGAGCACGGCGCGGCCGAGGTGCGCCTCGAAGTCCACGCCCTCCGACACCTTCCCGCGCGCCACCGACAGCAGCACTGCGCCGCGCCCGCTCTCGCACGCCTTTATATAGTTGATGAGCGCGAAGCTCGTCTCCGCCGAGTCCTGCGTCTCGATGAACAGCAGCTTGTGCCGCTGCAGGCTCGCCACCACGCCTGAGGATACTCTCGTTATGCTAACACACATATACATTTATCTCGCTTATACATTTATTTTGCTTTAGTGTGGACTGACATTTTAAAATTCATAGAAAACTTTAGCACTAGTTAACTAAAGCCAATGCCATAGTCCTGCGTCTCAATGAACAGCAACTTGTGCAGCTGCAGGCTCATCACCACACCTGTGCACACACGTATTAAACTGGCGGCAGCAATACGCTTATCTTATATATACTTTTACAAAGACACCTTCATATATATATATATATATATATATATATATATATATATATATATATATATATATATATATATATATATATATATATATATATATATATATATATATATATATATATATATATATATATATATATGATTATTTTAAATATGCTGTACGGTCTGCAAGAGGCGCGAGTTCAAATCCTGCTATCTTTAGTGTGGAGTAGCAGTACAGAATTTCTTAACACTAATTAACTAAAGTTAAGGCAATAGCCATTTCTATAGAATACATCACTGATTTTGAGATTAAATCATAAATATTTATTTTACACACATTATACGCTCAAGGATATATTGTGACGTAACTGTAACTTTCTAGGGCTTAAGTTAGAGATCGACCAATCTGCATGACAAAAATGGAATTAATTCCGGTTGCATTACCGTAAAGAAAATAACACGAGAAGTTTCTAAATCTCCTAAGTTTATACTTGCTGGATTATTCCAGCAATATACAAATTTCCTTACAAAATAGGGAACGCAGTGTCTCAACACGTCGGTTCCCGTGGTGCCCTCCTTCCTACCCCGCCATGTGCGGGATAAAGCGTGAAGATAAGAAAAAGTAATCTCACCCTGGTCGTACCAGGCGCCCACCACGCTCTCCAGGTACAGGTACGACGTGAAGAAGCACACCACGCCGTCCGGCACGCACGACGCCACCTGACGCACACACACACACACACACACACACACCACTATTACTATAATGTGCTTACATATTTATCATATTAAATGCGTCTGTAGCACAACCCTATGTGGGTTGTTTTCCAAACAGTTTGTGCAGAGAGAGTGAGGAGACAAACGCTCTCCGTAAAAGTAAAGTTTTACTATATATATAATAAAATTGTTAATATATTATTATGAAACATGTACAAGGGGACGGAGAAAGCAGGGACTAAGCAACGGAGTGTCTTAACACTAGGTTCCCACGGTCCCTGCAGTTCCCTCTGCCTACCCTGCCGTGTGCGGGATAAAGCGTGAAGCTAAAAAAAAATAAAATAAAAAAAAACATGTACACAAAGTATGAAACAGGTGATCTTTATTCTCAAATTAATATAACTGAAAAAATAATTGTTTTATTACTGTTAAAAAATGTAAAATTAACGGTTTCTTGATTATTAATTAATTAATCTGATAAAAATACAAAATAAGTAAAACAAGACTAGTCTTCTTTAAATATAGTTCGGCAAATACCATTTTTTAATCGGATTACGATTCTACGAAAGTACACTGGCAACTGATGATTGACCATTGACTAAAGCCAACTAAGGTGACTACGGAAATGTTTCAAAAAACTTAAATTATTGATTTTTTAAAGGACAGTTACAGTTATAGTTGAGGACGATCATTTACAATAAAAAATAATATCTTCTGAAATTGAGCTATTCTATGAACAATGCTGCGGAGATGTGGCGCAGTGGTACAGTGTCTGAATGTAAACGTAACGGTTGTGAGTTTCGTTCCCATGAGGGGGGAGTGAGACTTTTTCCTCGCTCTGTTAAAAGATGCGGCTTTAAGCTATTAATTAACTAAAACATAATATCTCTCCATTTCCATTTTCTTCACTCTGTTAACTAAACAATCTCTATACCCACCTCCACCAGCAGCTGCCCGTAGTTGCGTATGACCGCCACGTCCTCCCTCGTCTCGTACTTGGACGAGATGGCCACTTGATCGCTGCCTTTTGATACTATCTAAAACATAATATACGGCAATTATATACAGGAGGATTCTTTCCGTTTTGTCTTTTGTCATTATAAAACAAAATGGCTGTCATATAAGTCAATATATATATATATATATATATATATATATATATATATATATATATATATATATATATATATATATATATATACATATATTTAAAAGCTTGTAATGTAAATAAATTAAGTAAAGTTAATAAGGGCCAATTTCACCGGTTACGTATAGTTTTACATAGTAATCTGGTCGTTAGTACTTAGTCTACTAAATAGTTTAAACAGGACTTTATTTGCTAGATATATGTAACTGCGATCTTTGTTGCTTATCTGCCAGACAACACGACATGAAAATGTTAAAAAACCCTATCTGGGACTTTCCCAGCAGAAAGTATAATAAGTCCCAAGTTTAAAATACATTAAGTTATAGAGATATGTATTTTTTTCATTCCTCACCATTGGCAATATGCAGGGTCTCGCCAGCGTCATGGTGAAGGAGCTCATGATGACCGGGTTGAAGTCCAGGATCTTGGGGTACATGTCCAGGGGCGATAGCGTTCCTAGTAGTCATTAAATATATGTAAATTTATACATCTCTAATATTATAAAGTGAATCGAAATGTATAAATGGTTTTATGTTATTATTACCAGATGTGATGATGACGCTTTGAAACCTGGAGAAGACTGGTCGCATCGCTATCGAAGAGTCCATACATCTGAAAATAGTATAAATATAATATATTTAGGTATATTTCTCTACAGTATTATTTAGAAATATATAATTACATTATTTTGATATTTTGAATTTACAGTACTAATATCTAAGTCTTCACTTAACTTGATTAAAGTAACAACATAATATAAGAAAACTAAGAATATAACTTAATTCATTAAATGCTCAAAATTTAAGGATAATAAAAAAACAAAATTTCTCTTGATCTTTGCAGTATTATTACTAACACTATAATAAAATAATATTTTATACATAGTAAATTATTATATTTTTTATGGACAAATCTAAGCAATGAGTCTCTTCTCACGTAGAGAATGATATCCCATTTGAAGTTGCATTTGTGAGGTTCGCTAGGATATTTTATCAATATGAAAACCAATAAAATTATATTTATAGGTGCATTTACAAATAAGGTTAGTAAGCATTTACGGGGCACGGTATAATTTCAAACACTCAATACTTACGAGAAATGCAAAATCGAATTCCCCACAGCCGGTGCTCTATCATCGCTAGGCTCCACTATAATAACGAATCCTTTAGTATACGTCGACACTAACGTAGCTAAATGCGCCACTAGTGTCAAAGCCGCGTAGTGAGCCGGCTCTCTGACGCGGAGAGTGCGGAGGAGGGTTTGTAGGCGAGTGGCGCAGAAACGGAGAGGTTTCCGCTCTATACATACGCGGCTTGCCACGTCTTTGAGGAAACCTGTGGATTAAATAATAATTTAATCTATCCTAAAGTATATTAAGTATTTAGCAGTTATATACAATCAAATAGATATATCTATTTGTCTACACAAAATGGAGAGGCACTGTAAAGTACTTTTAAGATATTTTGTTTATTGTTTTTATACGTCATCTTACCGTTTCATGTGGCATCTTAAATAAATAACGTTAATTTATATAAAACCTCTTCATAATATTTTTTTACACATTCATATTCTATCCCACATATAGAGCACTATTATAAATAAACTAATATTAAGACACTGTGCTTTCCATTTACCGCTCAAACTTCAGTTATAAAAACTTATTTGCCCTTAAAAAAAAAAACATTTTCATCGACATTGCTCATAGTAACTGACTAATAAGGGTATATTGTTTTAATTCTTACAATTAAATCAATATATAATTACCAGCCGGAGACTCCTGCACGACGTGTTGTATCCGCAATCTCGTCTTCAAATACTCTATGAAGCGTTTCATGAAACCTAAGAAATGTTCTGCGTTCCGAATGTTACCTGGTACTACCTCTGTGGAAGTCATTTTAATTGGGTTAATTTGAATGTTATTTAACAAATAAATGGCTGTTAAACTATTTAAATGTATAATTTCTATATTTAAAAAAAACCGTTACGTTATCAATTTTAAAATATTAAACGATTTTTTTTAGCTTCACGCTTTATCCCGCATATTGCGGGGTGGGCAGAATATAAACCTAGTGTTAAGAAACTCCGTTGCTTAGTCCCTGGTTTCCACCGTTTTAAAGGGTGTTGTGCGTGTTGAGTGGTGGAACTTAACGCCGCGCTTAGCCTAGTTTACAGTTTCCAAAATGGAAATCCATTTTCCCCGACTGGGAATCAAACCCACAAACCGTCGCATTTACAGGTAGACGCTAAGCCTCTGCGCCACGATGACGCCATTAACCGAATTGTTATTTATATTACCTATACAACTTAAAATTATTACAAAAACAACAACTCGCGGTCTCGTTGTAATGAGGGCTAAAGTGTGTGGAACAACCGCTAGAGGCGCTTATACTTTGAGAGTAAACTGTACGATATTTTTAGCTTTACGCTTTATCCCGCTCGTAGCAGGAAAACTGCAGTAACCATAGAACCGAATGTTAACACACTCCGTTGCTTAGTCCCTGCTTCTCGCTTTCCGCCTTTTCCGAGGCATTGCATGTTGAGTTTCGGAACTCACTGTACGATTTTATTTCTTTTTAGTTTACGTCTAAAGTATTATGAAATATAAACTATATCATTATACTAATTATGGCAAATATACGAATTACAGTTCAATGAATGTCAGTTTGAAAGTGGAACTAGAAAAAAAGCCGCAAAGGGGTCTTCCGGAAACTTGTGTCCTCCTTTTTTTTGGACGAAAAGGAACAGCGCAATACTGTGGCATGCTCAATAAATATATTGAGCAATAATTAATAAATTATTATGTAATTAATAAATTAATAAATTATTATATAATTCTAAACTTTGTTTTGCTGATAGAGTTTGACAGCAGGATTTCACTTTCCAGTGATATCGTCTGGTGGAATCGAACCCACAATCATCGAGTTTACAGTCAGACATGATAGTAATAGTCAATGTTTCTTATAAACAAACAATAATAATTACAACATGTAAGTTTTAATTCATTAATATTAAAAGACGATTTAGTAATAATTACATACTAAATAAGTGATATTACACAGTTCTCGTATTTTTGCTTTTGATTAATTTCATCTTAACATTTTAAAATAAAACAAAATTGTATTAAGGACTCCGATTTCTGTCGTGGCGCAGAGGACTTAGCGATTGTAAACGCGACAGTTTGTGGGTTCGATTCCCATGAATTTTACATTCCCATTTTCTTGGCTCTGTCATTTAGGTAAAAACGTAGCGTTGAGTTGTGCAAATAATGGCGGAAAGCAGGGAGTGGAGTCTTCTAACACGTCGGTTCCCGCGGTTCCCCTCTGCCTATCCTGCTACGAGCGGGATAAAGCGTGAAGCTAAATAAAAACAAATAAAAAATGAAGTATTAAAAGGTAGTAAAACATAATACCATTTAACACCTCATCGGGTAGAATCGGGTTCGCCAGTATGAGGTCGGTCTCTCGCGCGACGGCCGCTTCTCGGAGTCCTTCCACCATCTGCTCGTACTCCAGTGCTAGTCGCTCTGCGTCTTCTTCTTTTAATCTATATATATTATTATTATTATATTATTTATATACTTTGTAATGAAAATAAGCTGAAAGTGAAACTTGGAAGAAGTTAAAAAAATTCACCGAGTGAGAATCGAACTACTTCCATCACGAATACACTCAAAATGGGAGAATAATATTTTAAAATATATTTAAATATTTTATTATATATTTTTATGATTTTTAAAATGTTAATCCACACTGAGGACAGAATGTATACTTAAAGAAAGTATATAAAAATTTGAACGCAGAGGGATATGAACCCGCGACCTCTTACGAACCGTACAAGCGCAACCACTGAGTTGTGCGTTCTTCATCACCCTTGTCGTTGCTTGCATAGTTAGAGGTCTTGCCGACTTCCGCTGCGTTCAAGTTTTTATATGTTTTCTTAAAGCATGATTTATTATATTAAAACAATGTTTAAAGAAGATACTACTCGATGATACATTTACATGATTTAAAAATAAACAGATGATATATATATATATATATATATATATATATATATATATATATATATATATATATATATATATATATATATATATATATATATATATATATATATATATATATATATATATATATATATATATATATATATATATATATATATCTATAAACAAAAAACTACATACAGATCATGCAAAGGTGTTCTTATTGCTTAAAGCAATCTCTGGCACACAACCTTTGACGAAAAGAATGTAATCTTAACAGATACGGATAGAGCAAATTACGAAAATAAAAAAAAAATGTAAATTTATGTTTTATATTCTTTTTTTTTCATTGTTTCAATTGAAATATATATAGCACTTACTGTGCAACAGCCTTCTCCAAAGACTGTAAAGCTTGAGAGCTCTTATCAATAGTCCGCCTTGTTATCTTAACACTTAAGGAGTCAATGCACACATTGTCAATATTGTGAGCCTCATCGAAAACTACTACAGCCTCTCTGTTGAGTTCCTTTGACACTACTTCCGCTATTTTTGGGTCTAGAAGATAGTGGTAGGAGTACACCACTATTTCTGCGTGTATAATCTGTAATTGAATGTTTTTATAATTGTTGTTTGTAGATATTTTAAGTTTACATGGACTTGAAAAATAAAATTCCTTTATTTCTTCTTCAGTTATTTTGAAAATTCTCTCAAAAATTAACCACCTACTTTCTAAGTATTTATTGTTTTCGAGCTTCATATATAGTAATTATCAAATTCATAAATATTTAAATAATTGTGCTCAACTGGCACACTTGCCAACGCCATTAATAAAGAGAAGAAGAAGAAGTAAATATTTAAATAACATACATATTTAATTAACAACACAAACATGTTTATAAAACAGTGTTTTAAAATGTAATTCTTTAATTGCATTACATAATACTCACAGCAAATCTAGACAAGAAATATGGACACCAGTTTCTATCAGCACCATACTGTTTGAGGTCATCCATTGTGTACACACCATACGGTAACATGGACTCTTTGCCTTCTCTATTAAAACCTTCGTAAAATTGACCTAAACATTCAAATAATTGTTAGTAATAAATAAGCTATGATTATAATTAATATATTAAATATTATTTTAAACAAAAAAATACATGTTTATAAGATTTTTTTAACAATTATAATTTATATATTGTGTACAAGTCACATTAAACAAACATCACTGAAAGTTAATTGTACTCACAAATAGGCACTGAGCTATCATTTTCATGACTCTCTCGGATATAACTGGCAGTTAAGGAATGGCATTTACTGTCCACTAATTTTCCTTCCCTTTCTCTTGACACCTAGAACATTAATAAAATAATAAAGCCAAAAAGATAATAACATACAGATATTGTTTATATTTTTAATACCTCAATAATAATCAAAGTTTGGTTTCTGTTCTAATAATATAAAGCTAATTTACCTTCTTTTTTTTTTATTTCAAAATAATTAGCTCTACAGACACTTGGTCCATACCCTTTTTTAACTTACACTATAGGTTCTTATTACAAATATTAATTAAATTAATACATAGAATTAATATTTATCATAATGAACATCTATTATAATCTTTACATTTTTTTATATTTAATATTACTTAGAACTAAGGCTAAGCAAATGGACATTTAAATATATTATATTGATTTTAATACTCACATCTGGATGTATACAAAGATTTTTCCTAGAACTCAGAATTACTCCAGTCAAATTTGGTTTCTCTCCTTGACATTTTTCATAATACTTTATGAGATTTTTCAACTCTTCCAATACTTTTTCTATCTCAGGTACCGTACGAGAACAGTAAATTAATTTCCTTAAAATTCATGAAGTACAATTAGTTATATGTCACAATTTTATATAATTATCTCTACAGTGGCAAAGCATTTAAATAAACCAGTTCCCAGTTTGCTTATTTATCAAAAATCTTATAAGCAAGTCATAAATACTAAGTAACAAATAGTTATCAAACAACAATTGTCACACTATAAATAATTTTTATTTTATGAAACCATTATACCATCATAACTCACTCTCATTCAACTTGAAATATGGTACATTTTTATATTATTATGTTTAAACTTGTTCTTTTTATATTTTTTCAATGCCGGCATTACTTTTGTATAAATCACTCTTTGTCAATGTTTCCTTTTTATAAAGAATTAAGTGGAAAATAAAAACAAACCTGACATGATGAGGATTTTGTATCATGTATGCAACAATAAGTGATAGCAGTGATATAGTTTTTCCAGTTCCTGAAGGCATTTCCAGTACACCATGACCCTAAAAATCATAATTATTAGGTATGTATAATCCTTTAGCAATGTACAGTAGCATATTATATATGGGAATAATTTAACAGTTCTTTTATTTCCCTACAATATAATGAAACGGAATTAATTTTCTTAATCTTTAACAACTTAATAATTGTTTGAACATAACCCTAAAAAACTATTTTAACAAAAAAATAAGAGTAAATTAAAAGAAAAAATAAGAATGAATTAGAAATACACACTTTGGCATCAAGGGCTCGTTTTAATTCAAGCATATACGCATATTGCTCTGGATAAATATAATCGTACGGAAAATAAACAAGGAGACCATCGACGGTTAGCCTGAAAAACAATTATAAAACAAAATATATTTATTTCCTATCATGCAATTGCATCTTTAAACATTTTAATATAATTTTACGTACTTCATTTTCAAAAATAGCTTTAACTAGAACTTTTTAGTAGTCAAGAAGTAATAAATTGTACTCATAGCGGCAAACGTTTCAACAATCAAGTTTGTTTTGCCTTTGAGTTTGAAGTAAAACACAACTTACAAGTAATATGTCAATTTGACAACCATAAGCCTATAATATTTTTTTAAAGGCAAAGACACTACTCTGGGATCCCTAGCGAGTCAGATTTCGTATAACTGCATTATATTAGATTCGGAAAATGTTGAAATTGTTTATTAAAGAATGTTAAAGTATTTTTGGACCGTCTGCTGCCACTGTACTTAATAATACTAAAAATATGTAACAAACAGATACTTGTTGTAGCCTCGCACTTTAGCTTTATTTAATAAGACAAAAAAATAATGTTTAATCACATTCCGCTTATAGAATCCAGATCAGTAGTTGTAAAAAAATTAAAACTTGAAAATTGTACTACATTTTGTCTCGTGTATGAAATTTAAAAACAAAACAATGAAATAAATTAAATTAAATGTAAATCTAAGTAAATATATAAATGTAAATCTAAGTAAATAACATTTATAATCTCATTGCGACATTTTTTGTCAAATAAATATTATCAGTATTATTCATCATAAAATACACAATGTCTAAACAAATTTTGAGAAAATAAATATCTATACCAGAACATCAACAAATTTTGAGTAAAATAAATTGAAATGAATTATTTGTTGCATATTTTCACTATTGCTTTGACTTAACGTAAATCTCGAAATTTCGGTTAAGCTAAGTATTCTTACATCAACACATACATACACATGTCTATAGTATGATCAATTAAATTATTAGTATACTTAAAACAACTTATATATTTGTTTTCTTGACCTTTGAAGCAGCCATATGATAAGTTGATAATAAAGACAAATTTGTCTTAGAGGATATCATTCTCAAGTTCTTTGCCAGTACGAAAGCCGTTCATTGTTGGAATTAAAATAGTCCATTATGGTAAAAGTAGCTATTTTAGGAGCCGGCATTAACGGTTTAAGTTGTGCTGTGAAAATAAAAGAAAAATATCCAGATATTGAAGTAAGTTATATTTTACTTACGCCAAAATACTTAAGTTACATATTAACTTGCCAATTTTTTAATCCGCTAAGGGAGATCAATAAATACTGTCAATAATTTTAGGTCGTATTGTTTTCAAATGAGTTTACGCCGAACACTACTGGCGACGGTTGTGGCGGGTTGTGGTATCCATATCTCTGCGGTGATACACCGGAACAGCTATTGTGGTATGTAAACACTATTAATAATTTATTAAGTTTTATTTTATGACTTAATAGATTTCTTTCCATATAAACGTAAATAGTTTACGTGCAATTGTGTATAATGACCACTCCCCTCGACAAGCGTATTAAAATTGGCGCAATCCAAAAACTGTTAAAAGTTATTTGTAAGTGTATAATATTTGATTGATATAATTTTTTAGAATTACGCTTAACAAATTAAAGATCAATAATTGGTTTCTGTTTTCATTTATTACAATTATATTTTTTAACTCTTGTGATTAAATCACAGACGACTAAGCCGGGAGACTGGCCGGCTTGGAAGACAACTTTAGCCACGACTTCTCTTACTGATCCTAACATATGTATATAACAACTAAGATACGTCGCACATTAATGTCTTAATTTGTTTAGAAGCAATAAGTGTTATTAATTAATACTAGTGGCGTTAAATTATTAATAATTCATATTAAAACATGCAGCAAGCCCAAGTGGTTACAGATATAGCCGCATTATTGGTGCGTCACAATGAGCATTATTGGGGCTTAAGTTCTTAGCATTGTAGATATGTAATGTGACAAAACTTGCATTGGGGTCTACTTTAACAATTATTACGCGCGTTTTATTTTTGAACCTTGTGTTTAGACATTCAATTACCTGCATTCCGTCTTTTTTGAGGCGTTACGTATTAAGTGGCGGAACTCAACGTCACGCTTTGCCTACTAGCTAGAGCGAAGAAAGTGGAAATGGAGTGACTCTTCCTGGAGTGGGAATCGAACCCACAGGCCATCATGTTTCAGACAGACTCTACGCCTGTGCCAATTTTATTAAGAAAATTAAAAGAAAATTGTATTTGAATTAAAAAAAATGTGAGGACCGTCGTAGCGCAGAGGCATTTACCTGTATATGCGACGGTTTGTGGATTTGATTACCACTCGGGGATGATGGGTTTTTCTATTTCCTTTATTTCGCTCAGGAAATAAAGCAAAACCCGGCGTTGAAATCCGCGACTCACGAAAGCAGGGACTACGCGACTTAGTACCTTAACACTAGGATCCTATGGTTCCCACTGTTCCCACTGCCTGTCCTGCCATGTGCAGGATAAAGCGTGAAGACATAAAAAAATGGCCTGTCCATTTGCACCGTCTTTCAAGACATTGTAAATTTACAATAATGTAACTGACATGTAAATTTACAATACATAAAAGAGTATAGTAAAGATAGTTAAATGCGTTTAACCTATTTCATTATTTTATAGGAAATGGGGTGGAGAAACTTACACATTCTTACACAAATTATGGTTGGAAGGTGGATACGATGTTACTTTGATGCCACTGTATGAGCTGTACAGTGACGAGCTGGATTTGCCAACGCACGACTGGGCTAGTGCCGTGTTTGGATATAGAATTCTGGATAAAAAGCAATTGGAATATTTGAGCAGTATTTCTTATAATACTTATCGGTAAGTTATGTGATATAATAGTAAACTACCTGCTAAGTATATCAATTTCATGAAATAAAATATTTATACATAAAATACTTATTAATATAATTTTTAGGGTAACCGTACCTAAGCCTTATAGCTATATGTCTGTTAAGACCCCCAAAACTACGTTACAAAACACGATGTTATATTTTTCCCAACGAAATCAGAAAATTAATACAGAACCGGTGAGCGAGTACAGCTCAAACTTTATCGGTATTTATTTTAAAATAATATATACTGTTAAATAAGAATGGCTTTAATGACTGAAGTTGCAGAAGATTATTTGAGGGGTCTTTTAGAATTGCGCCGCGCCAAGGCAAGGATGTGCCATGTTATTGTATTAGTGTGAAATGATTCTATCTCCACAGCCCAATTCTTCTTGCCCTAATATACTAGAGTATAGGACACTACACAGGTTTCCATAAAGAAATGCGTACGAGGAGTGTAATAACCGTCCGTAGTAGAAATATAATAGCGTGAAATCTTAACTTCACCAAAACTATAAATATTTTTTGTTAGCTTCACGCTTTTATCCCGCATATTGCAGGGTAGGCAGAGGAAACTGCAGGAACCATATGAACCTAGTGTTAAGACACTCCGTTGCTTAGTTCCTGCTTTCTCCGTCCCCACTTTCCGCCTTTTTCGAGGCATTGCGTGTTGAGTGGCGGAACTCAACGCCGCGCTTTGCCTAGTTTCCAGAGCGAAGAAAATGGAAATAGAAAAATCCATCTTCCCTGAGCGGTAATCGAACCCACAAACCGTCGCGTTTACAGGCAGACGCTTACGCCTCTGCGCCACGACGGCCCTCCTATAAATAATTATATGTAATATTTATTATATAACATTAAATGTAATATTTTATCTGTCTTTGCAGATCAGGACGAACATTTACTACATTTATAATATATCCACCAACGATGCTGAGGCTCTTGAGCGAGAGATTTAAAAAAGCAAACGGTATAATTGTGCATAGCAAAATTAACTCATATAATGACCGTCAGTTGTGGGAATTTGACATTATAGTGAACTGCTTAGGACTTGGAGCTAGAGACGTTGTTCCTGACGAAAAAGTATTTCCTATAAGAGGACAGATATCTCGAGTATGTATTAGAGTGAAGTTTAACATATTTTTGTATGCAGTGTTGTCAACTTTTAATTGCAATTGGTTGCAGACTTCCGCGCCGTGGGTGAATCATATCATTTTTAATGATATCGGGAACTACATTCTGCCTAAGTAAGTATCATATAACGGAACATACATAGGTAATTTTTTAAATGAAAACTATTATTTCGGAGCCACAACTTTTGTCATATATGAACTGGGCAGTCTCGTAAAGTTACTTATGGATATGAGATACTATAATGAAAGAGAGCTATATAATACAAAAATACAACTTTTTTGACATTAATAAAAGTTGTTTTATGAAATATATAAAATCATTATTTCCTAGACCTATTTTTTATCAAATTCAAATAATTTTATATATAACCTAATTATATCATCGGTTCCGTTTCCTCCTGAGCGGAACCGGCCATAAAAACTAAACGGCGAATTCTGTGCTTACAGTGTATACAACTGCGTACTGGGCGGTACTCACCAGGAGAATGATTTTAATACGGCTGTCGATGACAATGACACTGCTTTCGTCCTAAATGGATGCAAAGACATGATTCCAGGACTTAAAGTGAGTAAGCTACTATTTTTCGTTCTTTAGCATCACCTGTATCCTGCACACAACAAGACAAGCAAAGGGGACTTAGTGATACAACACTCCGGTTGTTATTTTAATAAGATTTTTATCATATTACATGTTTAGTGGTGGAACTCAACGCCACGGATTTTCTTATAAACAAAGCGAGAAAATGAAAATTATAATATAATTATTCTCCCGAAGAAGAAATCGAACCCAAAATTGTGACGGTTACGGTCAGCACAAAAATGCTACACATATAATATATTTTTTACATTTATTGTGAATGGTCCTTCGAGCTTAATGTTTATTAGCTATTTTATTTTTAATTAAGTACTCAAATATTGTAGCACGCAAAAATTCTATCTCATTGGGTTGGACTCAGGCCAGCAAGAGAGACCGTTCGATTAGATTATGAAGAGAAAGATGGCAAGCTATATATTAATAACTATGGACATGGTAATTTACATTTAATTATTTAAAATGATTTGCCTTTTTTTAGCTCCATGCATTATCTCTCTCATAGCGTACCGTGGGAAACTAATATTAAGATATTTCGTTCCCCGCTTTACGCCTTTTCGAGGTATTGCAAGTTAAATGGCGTAACTCAATGCCACGCTTGCCGAATTTGTAGAGCGAAGAAAGTGGAATGAAAAAATCCATATTCCCCAAGTGGAACCGAACCCGCAAACCGTTGCGTCTTTTGACAGACGATGCGCCTCTGCGCCACGGCGATCCTTAATAATTTTACTTACTACTTCTAATTATTAATGTTTAGAAAAATATTAATTAATATAATAAATTCGTTTATAGATAGTCACGTTACGCTTGTAGTTTCCCATAGGGCTGAATACGAATACCGTAAAGTAAATTGACGAAAAGTGTTTGTTATTGCCTAATTGAATCAATTTTATTTTTTTTAGATTCTATTACAAAGCTAAGGGTTTATATCATATTTCTTTAATTATCTTTAATAATTGAGCTCTTCAAAATTTGTTTAATTGCACGTGGAATTCATCCAAGAACTACTGGTTTTGATAGAAAAAAATGGATGGAACAGATAATTTATAGAGAAAGGCTAAACTCCATACTTACACAAAGTTAATCACTTACTTTTGACATTTATTTAATTAGTTATTTTTACGGTTTACTTAGCTTACTGATAGTTATATAATTTTCATTTTATTTTATCTTTTTTTTTTAATTTTTCAGGTGGCAGCGGTTTGACATTGTTTTGGGGCTGCGCGTCAAATGTGCTCCAAATTTTTGACAAGCATATGAAGAAAAATAACGAAACATTGAAGTCAAAACTTTAAAAGTACGACGTGCCGCCTTCAATATTTTTAATTGATACAATTTTAAATGAAAACTGATGATATTGTAACTTAATTCAAAACTTGAAATTGTTTGTGAAATTGTTTTTAATTTTTTTAGTTTCACGCTTTATCCCGCATATGGCAAGATAGGCCATAGGGAACTATAGGAACCAAATGTTAAGACACTCCGTTCTCTGCTCTCCGTCTTTCTTTTAATTTAATATTACAAAAAAAAACCATAAAAATCAACTGTTTAATATATTAACTATAAAACATTACTTCTTAATAAAATATATTCATTGTAATTTGTGAATAAAAATGGCAATACCAATGCTTTTATATAATAATGGTAACAAAGGTAATTCCCCGACTTTCGCCAGGAATATCACTTTTTCTGGATCACATCGTAAATGTCGTTCCTCTTTTGACTTCTTATAGGTATTTGACTTCGAACTTCTTCTACTAAATTGAAATCTGCAATAAGGAATGGAAAGTAAAGTATTTATAGAAAAATATATTAAAAATGAGAGATCGTCGTGGCGCAATGGTACAGCGTTTGGCCATAATCGCATTAGTTGCTCTGGATAAAGCACAGTGAGACAAATTCGCCACTTAAATGAAATATAGGTAAAGGAACCTCAACTCCAAATTTCCAATAGTATCTTTATCTCCACTTACCAATTGAATAAACAATATGTTTAATTTGCATAACTTATATTAACCACGATTCAAAACTTCCAACAACACATCTCCATACAACTCACCAACATCAGCCACCAAGGTGGCCGGCCCGTCAGCGAGCTGGTCCACCACCGTGGCCCAGGGGTCCACCAGCATGGTGTGTCCCCAGGCCACGTAGCCGGCGGCCGCGTCCCTGGCCGGACTCACTAGCGCGAGCCACAGCTGCTCGTCGTTGGCGCGCGCTCGGGCCAGCAGCTCCCAGTGCTTCGGGCCGGTCGTCATATTGAATGCACCCGGGTAGATGAGGAGGGAACAGCCTGTATATATGTATTTAAAATAATTGTATTTCATTAAGAGATTATAATATTATATGTGAACGGGTAAACATAGTATTGAAGAGTAAAATTTTACACACACACATAAACTCTCGTTTCGTTTACGGATGAAAATGTAAAAATAATGGAAACCATTATGGAAATACATCTAATATGTGATTTCTACTTTCTAGGTTATATATCTTTCTAGGTTAAAATCATAAGATAATGAATGTTTTTATATTTTTATCATTTTATTTACGTTTCAAAATTAACAAAAAGATAATTAACTGAAAGTCATGAAAAATATTTAAAAATACAGTACCAAGCAAGCATATACATACTATATGTACACTACATATACATGTAGTGCCTACCTTGTTTGGACATAATGTGCGCCATCTCAGGAAACCGCAGGTCGTAGCAGATACCGATCCCTATTTTAACGCCGTGATAGTCAAATGTCGTTATTTGGTCTCCAGGGCTTAGCACTTCAGATTCTTTGAATGTGATTTTATTTGGAATGTCGATGTCGAAAAGGTGCATCTATAGTTTGAAAAAAGATTTTAATATACTTTTTTATGTGTATATACTATTTATTCAAAAAAAATTAAAAATAAAAATTTAATGCAACAGAACCTCAATTTCTGGAAAATAAAAATTTTCTCCTGTCAGGTCAATATCTTGTAAGGAAGATGTAAAAATTAATTCATTATTCCAAATAGAGTAGTACTTTCCATAACTAAATCTGAATAAATCAGTAATTTTATTTTATATAAATCACATACATACTAAATAACTTCACATTTTATCCCAGACAATATAGTCAGAGAATAATTCCCTGGATACCTCTTTAACCCCATCTTTTATCATTAACCCCTTCATAAATCACAAAAATTAATATTGAAGTTAAAAACCTTTCTATGCTGTGCCAACAGTTTCCCACTCTCGTCCCACACAGTGCAAGTATTATATAGTTTATCTCCACATCGTTCAGGCACAGTGCCTCCCACCACACAGACACCAGCTTCCGCAGCAGCTTTAGATAATGCTCTACTTGTTGTACCTGATGGTACTTCTTCAGCATATTCATTGAAATATTCTGAGTAAAATACAGTTTTTAAATGCATGTAAGTTATATGGCAAAATAAATGTATATGATTTTTAAAAAAGTTAAATTTACATAAGAATATATGTTATATATGAAATATATATTCTTTTCTTATTACCATTTTTCATATTGTACTTCTATGGAAAGAGAAATTGTACTTTGTGATATTAGATGTGTTTGTAAAGTTTGTTGTAAAAATATTTTATACTATAAATATAGCATTAATTTGAAACCACAGAGTTAAATACTTGAATATGGGGCTGTAGTAGCAACATTGAAACGATTTACAGTTTAGCTGTTTAAAATTTCAATACTTAAACATAATTATTATACTAAAAACTCAGAATAGAAACTAAAAAGAACTTTACTTGTTCCATAAGGAGAATTAAAACACTCTGGCAATGCTACAAGGTGAGCTCCTTTTTCCTTGGCTTTATGTATCTCATTGACTGCTGCTGCCACATTCTTAGCTTTGTCTGGTCCCACAGATAGCTGAACTAGTGCTATTTTTAAACCTAAAATATAAAATGGGATTTATTTTAAAATAGATAAGCCTGTTTGAAGTTTGAAAGATAGGAAAATATTAAGAATTATAGTATATAAACATAATGATGACCTTGATGAATTATGTACATTAAAATTTGTGAAAACAAAATTTGAATAATAAAGAAGTTTTTACTTAGAATTTATCGTCATTAGTTAAATTTACATTTCACTACAACTTATCAGTGTTCAAGTTTAGAGGTCACTATAAAAACAAAATAGTAGATAAAATACTTATATTTTTTAATAAAATATATACATACACATTATTCACCGAAACCTTACTTATTATAAAGAAAGTTACAAAGTTAAAGTTTACAAATGTCAAATACTATACCCATAACATTATTATTACTAGGAGGATTCTTAAAGAATCGCGGATGCACCGCATCAGTAGCACTATCACACATTACGGGAATAATTAACGTTAATTAGTTTTGTTTACCTCTTTTTAACATATTTGAGATATTTGAAAATGTATAAATCTAACACTTTATTCAAATAAGTTACTTTTTTTAACTTAAAAATAGGCAATGTTAGGCATTAAGCAAAAATCATCTATGAACACAGCTTATTACAGCTGATACTGACATTTGAGGTTTGACGTGACGTCAATTTAAATGATAACAGATGAAAAATAAACAATAATGAAGAATTAGCTATGTCATGTTATATATAATATTGTACATATTATTAAGTGATTTTACTTGTTACAGAAATCTTTGCCAAATTGGTAACGTACATAATCTTTATCATAAGAATAGCATTCAACTAATGGAGCCGTTAACTTGATTGCAGTGAATCTATAACTCTTTCAAGGGACAATGTGTAGTCTTTTATTAATAAGATTCCAGAAAATACATATACACACACGCATACCACTTACCTCACACCGTCCTACACACCTTCTTCTGAGCAGCCATTAATGCTCATTTTATTCTCTGGGGACGAGGCACACTCCCCCCCCCCCCCCCCCCCCCCCCCCGCCCGGTGACGCTGTCAAGACCAATTAAGGTCAACAGCAATCAAGCCACTTCGAAAAAAAAAAAAAAAAAAAACTTACCTCACACACATAGCAGGGCAGGCAGAGGAAACCGCAGGAACCGTTCCCCTCGCACTATTTTTTCGCCTCCCTTGAGGTCCCTCATAATAATAAAAATGTGTAAAGTTGTTATACTATTGAAACTGTTTGATCATTCTTGAAGGTTAAGCGAAATTACTCTACCCAGTTTTGGTGTGTTATACTGCCAGAGTAGTGACATAAACAGGCTATATGGGGTTCATGGAATGTAGATGTAGGGCCTCCAATACGGAATATCTACTAAAATTTCGCGGTACTCTTGCTTACGCCGGGTGTAAAAAAGAATGGTCAGTAAAGTTCCTATGACACGTAGGTTATAGAAACTACCGTCTATTTTATTTTAAACTTATTTTCTAGGAATCGAACCTAAAACTATCGAAAACTCTCATTGCCCCGTGATGTTCTCAAATTATATATGCAACAACTTGCATTTCTTTTAACATTTTAAAAATAAAATAACTAAATAAATATAAATTTATGTTTATTATAAATATTCAGCACACTGCTTATACGACTATTTTAAAATAATATTCTAAAATAACTTACAAAGTTAAAGAGAAATACTGATAGAAGTCTTCACTTATAATTAAATTCATAGCAAACTAAAGACTATACTTTTAAGGCTACAGTATAAAATATAATATCTAAACAGATCGATATAGCAAATAAATACTCAGATCCTTTCATATATATTTTGTGCAATCTTTACATATACAATACACTAGCGGCTTGTTCAGAGTTCAAGCGGCGGTATAATTTTTCCAACATTCCTTAGAGCTCCATGAGACGATATTACATATATTTTATAGTGAAAATAAGACGAGAAATAGATAAAATGCGTAAAAGACGGGTCTCTCTATCATTTGAAAAATAACATTTTAGCTTCAAAATATCATTGTACCCACTTCATTATAAAAAGTAGCCTCTCGAGGCAGAAAGTCCCCCATTAAAATTTTTATTCAAAATCGATTTAATTGTTTTTGTGTTATATCAACATCTACAAACGAGCAAACATACAAATATTTCTTTTTTATAATGTACTGCGTTAAATTTTTTATACAATACTTTAAAAAACCATAAAAAGGAGTAGTTCGTGTAATCAGTACATGAAGGGCTGCGCGGCGAGGTCCCTGTGCGCGCGGCGGCGCTCGAGGCGCGCCTTGCTGACGTAGGGCGAGGGCTGCTTGAGGTGCACGGTGCGCACGTGCAGCTTGCGGCTGTTGGACTGCGCGAACGCCTTGCCGCACACCTCGCACGCGTACGGCTTCACGCCCGTGTGGCTCTGGCGGTTGGGTTTCTTATTTATTACTATTTATTACATCTCGCACATGGCAGGGTAGGCAGAGGAAACTAAGGTTTTCTTATATAACAAACACAACCTTTTAAGGACTGTCGTGGCGTAGCGTTTACCCATAAACGTGTCGGTTTGCAGGTTCAATTGATGATCTATGAGGGGAAGATGGATTTTTTTATTTCCATTTTCTTCGCTATGGAAACTAGGCAAAAGTGCGGCGTGGAATTCCGCCACTCAACATGCAGTGCCTCGAGAAAGGCGGAATGCAGTGTCTTAACACCAGGTTTCTATGATTTTGGATAAAGCGTGAAGACATCAAAAAAACTTATTTTTCGATTCTTATTCGCGAATGTATATCATTTATCAATACCATTTTTATTTCCTTCGCTCTAGTATCTACACGTTTTCCACAGCTCCCTCTGCCCACCCTACTATAATCAGAATAAAAAGAAAGGCTAAAATAATGAGACCAAAGACGTAAAAAATATCGGCGAGGCTCTCACCCGGAAGTGCCTGTTGAGCGCGCCCTTGCACTTGAAGGCCTTGGCGCAGAGCGAGCAGGGGTGCGGGCGGCGCTCGGAGTGCGTGCGCTCGTGCATCTGCAGGTTGGTGCGGTTGTAGAACGCCTTGGGGCACTGCGCGCACGCGAACGCGCGCTCCGACGAGTGCGTGCGCTTGTGGTACACTAGGAACGCGTTGCCCTGCGCCGTGAACACACACACATGACGTCATCGTCATCATGTCTCATTTAATGTTATTTTTTTATATGTAACTAGAACGTGTTTAATTTCTCAGAATATATATATATACATATATATATATATATATATATATATATATATATATATATATATATATATATATATATATATATATATATATATATATATATATATATATATATATATATATATATATTATATATATATATATATATATATATATATATATATATATATATATATATATATATATATATATATATATATATATATATACATATCTTTTAAGTTTTTAAGGTATATATGGAGATGACCGTCTTAGTCCTTAAAATTGAAATCCTCTTAAGAAGAGCCCCAGACACTAGTAACAGAACAGTCAAGCAACGTAAGGTCACCGTAATACTCCATATACGAAAGTTAAATTGCTCAATGTATCAAATTTCAAGTGATTTGACAGTAGGTCTTTTCAACCTATACTATGGAATATTGCTTAAAGCTGATAAAAATATTTCGAAATCCTACGTTTTGTAATATAGCTACTAGCAACTTATGTTTAGAGTAAATGTCGAGAACTGCAATAATAGTTTATTAATGCGACCTTGAAATACAGAAACTTTTTTTTTCTGAGAAAATTCTAACTTAATGCTAAATCGCATAGGCATCCCCGTCTTGACTTAAGCAAATCTAATTTTAATGTTGGTTACATTAAAATTAAATTGAAAGAATGAATAAAATATTTAATCATTTTACCAAAAAATAAATAAACTTTATTTATTTCTACACAAATAGAAAAATATAATGATATAATTCAAAAACAATCCTCACCCTGAACCCTTTCCCGCATATATCGCATATGTGGTTCTTGGGCAGCGGATAGCTCTTGTCCGGATGCGCCCTCCGGAAATGATTCCAGTACTCGCGGGCGTTCGGAATTTCCTCTGAACACTGAAAATATTTTATAAATTAATAAATACATATTGTATATGTAATTTTGTTATTTTTTATATCTTTTTCAATGTATTGTAAGAAAACACTCAAAGAGTGCTATAAATATGTGTGATTTATTAAAAATGATAAAAATAAATATTTTACAAATATATTCTTTTTTAATTGTTGGATGAATGGTTAATGATTTTTTGTAAATGGATGGATAAATTTAAATAAAACTTTGTTTTTGCATATGTATTAAGTAGATCTGAAAGTATTAATTTTAAAGAACACTAACAGTAGCGTAACCACACAATGATAAACCAATACCACTAACAACATGACTCCCCCAAGTTCTCCTCGACACTCACGTGCTCGCAGGTGGTGGGGAAGTTGCAGGCGGGCTTCTTGCCGTAGTTCTTGGGCCGGCGCTTGGCGTGCGCGCGGCGGTGGTGCAGCCGCAGCGACTCCGCGTCCGGGAACTTCTCCCCGCACACGCGGCAGCCGGTGCTGCACACGACACGGGGTTAGGGGAAAGTTACGTGACACTGGCCGGTAATAGGAAAATTTATGTGACACTGGGCAGTATTAGGGAAAGTGACACTGGACAGTATTAGGGAAAATTACGTGACACTGGCCGGTAATAGAGAAACTTACGTGACACTGGCCGGTAATAGAGAAACTTACGTGACACTGAACAGTATTAGGGAAACATACGTGACACTGGCCATAGGTAATAGGAAAACATACGTGACATTGGCCACGGATATTACTAGGTATATCTAACTTGGAGTGTTGAACTATTACTCTAGTTCAAGTTAGTGAAATAAGTACATAATTTTTTTTTTTTAATTTTTTTTATGTTTCACAAGGAATTTTACTACAAAATTATTATGTTTTTTTTATATAATTAAATTACACTAAATGATAAACCTGAGAAGATAAAAAAATGACAGAATATATTATTTATGATACGTGAGGTTAACTGACACGTCAAGAGAGTACAATAAGGGAGGACAAGGGTAACTTGAAAGAAAAGTTCAATTACAATAATAACTAAATCTATCCGTCATGATGACGTTAAAACGTCGTTTGTAAAAGATACTAAATTATTTCATGAGAGATGAGATACTAAATTTCCTTTCTTCGTTTTGCTATGAAGCCAAAGTACAGCATAGAGTTGCGCCTTTCAACACACAATGTCCTGAACAGCGGAGAGCAGAGATCCGAATCATTTGACACAAGCCCCCTCTCCCTACCAGGTTAATACTAAATATTTACCTAAAGTCAGTATTGTCAGTATGTTTGACCGACATGACCATGTGCCTCTTGTAGGTGTCCACCGACACGAACTTCACGTCGCACTGCGCGCAGTAAGGCGACTCCTTGTTATCATCTTTACTAGTGCTGTCTTCTGGCTCAGTTTTATTCTGAAAATAATTAATATTAAATTTATTCTAATATAATAAATATTACATTAATAATAGATATAAATTTCAACACGTCACATCAAAAGAAAATCTCACTTTCACCATAAAGTACAACTTATTAAAATAAAAATTTTAATAATTTAATTCAAAATAAAATCTCAGGCGGAAAGTGGGGACGGATAAAGCAGGAACTAAGCAACGGAGTGTCTTAACACTAGGTTCGTATGTTTCCTGCAGTTCCCTCTGCCTACCCTGCAGTGCGCGGGATAAAGCGTGAAGCTAGAAAAAAAAAATCTCACTGTTTGGACGTGATAAAACTACGACGAAATAAACTCAGTGGAACTTTTTAATATATTAACAATGATACTTTTGAAATAGACTGGAGCGAACATTTCATTCCCAAGGTGTGTTGTCATTTAAAATCATTAATTAAGTTTAAATTGTTGACTGTCGTGGTACAGAAGCGCAGTACCTGGCTGTAAGCGCGACAGCTTATGAGTTTGATTCCCAGTCGGGAAAGATTGATTTTTCTGTTTCCATATTCTTCGCTCTGGCACCTAGGCAAGCGCGGCGTTGAGTTCCGCCACTCATCACACAATGCCTCGAAAAAAGGCGGAAAGCTGGGACGGAGAAAGCAGGAACTAAGCAACAGAGTGTCTAAACACCAAGTTCCTATGATTCCTGTGGTTTTCTCTGTCTACCCTGCCATGTGCGTGAAACAAAAAAATATTGCTAAGCCCCGGGCGCCGACCTGCTTGTGCATCATGCTCTTGTGCATGCCGAGGCCGAGCTTGCTGACGAAGGAGTACCCGCACACGTCGCAGATGAACTCCGACGGGTGCTTGATGCGCACGTGGCTGAGGTACGACGTCCACTTGCTAGTTAATAATTATAATAATTTCAATAAACAATATAATTTAAGTCATTTTTGAAAAAAAACTACCTACTTAATAAATTTAAACGTATTTGAATTAGCTATGTTTCGTTTATATTCTTTTTTTTTATGTATATTTATGTATGTATTTGTATCAGTATGTATGTATGTGTATATATGCATATGTATGTATGTATATCTATATTTCAAATATTATATTTTTATAGTGCACGAATGTAATAATTAATGTCTATTTACTTGTACGTATATTATGTATATTTTCGCTGCCTTGTGCATGATTTTTTTTATTTTTTTTAATTTTTTTTATTTAACCTTATATTGCATTTTATCTGTCTTCTCGTACATTCTGCTTTCACTCACTTTCACAGGTTGGCTCGAGGAAATCTCTTATAGAGATAAGTCCACCTTTGCTTTTACTGATATTTCTGTCTTTTACATTTTATTAATGTAGAGAATATTAATAATAACTAACAAATATCTTTGTTTAACACATTTACTACTTGTACCTAACTAACAATGATCAATATATTTTAAATGATTAAAAATATAAATACAATTTACTTAGTACAATCCAATTCCCTTTTGCCATATATACCTACTCTTCTTAGTTAAAACATGCAACTGTGTGTGTGTGTATGTGTGTGTAAGAATGCTTGTTTATGTATGTGTGTGTATGTATATGTGTGTGTTGTGTGATACACACACAAGGTAAGGCTATCAAAATACCAAATCAGACCAAATAATCAATATTTGTATGCTTCTGCTGTCTGATTATTGAATTTCCTTTAAATGCATTGTGAATCTAAATATGGTTCACCTGCAGTTGGCAGACCCATCTAATGAGCATACAATTAGTATATATATTTAAATAAATTGTATATAAATGTGAGTAAGACTAACAAAAGTATATGTATTTACTTATATATTTAAAATTTCTAAATAAAAATTAAAATAATATTTATCGCAGCGGGATTTGATCCTTAAGGTTCAAATCACAATAATTATTTTCAGATAGTTTTCTCTAATACTTTGTATCTCTAATACAATATTTCAATTAGCGTCAGATTTACAGAACCTTAAAAAATAGGCAAAGACTTACGTTAGAATCTCGTCACAGTGCTGACACTTGTATGTAACACCTTTATGCCAACGCTGATGTTGTTTTGCTTGAGTACTGAAATTATATATAAATAAAAAAATAGATTATTTATTAAAAAAAATACAGATTATAAATAATAATATATATTTATATTAATATATACGTTATTTTCTGTTACAATATATTAGGATATTTCTTATTTTCTTACAATAAGGCCATAGAAAAAAATAAAGAGAACATAAAATGAATATACTTACGCTGTCTTAGATACGTATGGACAAGCTTTGCAGGCGAATTTCTTTTCATGATTGGACGCGTGTTTCTGTAATATCCTTTTGGTTTTAAAACGAAACTTGCATATTGGACATTCCACGTCGCCTGCTTTCTGAAATAAATTAAAAAACGCTTATATTATATGAGAAAAAGGCCTTGGTCTGCTTAGCAATGACGTATATATATAGATATTTTTTTCAATATTTCTATATATATATATATATATATATATATATATATATATATATATATATATATATATAGCGTAAAGCGTAATGCATATCAAGTGTGGGTTGAGGCGCTGGCTACTGCGGATCCGAAGGTGAAAACCTTAAAAGGGAAGTATAACCGAGCCTCTAGGTACTTTAAGCGGCAAATCGCCAGAGCCAGGTCCGAGCATGTCACGAAAATCGGTGAGAAACTTGTGGACTGCCCGTCTGGAACACGTCAGTTCTGGGCGCTCTCTAAGGCAACACTTGGCAACTTCTGCCGGCCCTCGTTTCCGCCGTTACGCACAGAGAATGACATCCTCGTCCATACGGCCAAAGAGAACGCCGACCTCCTGGCAACTCTCTTTGCCTCTAACTCGACTCTTGATGACCAAGGTAAGACACCGCCAACAATCCCGAGTTGTCTGAGCTCAATGCTGGACATTAAGTTCAGTCAAAAGGCTGTTCGGCGAGCCCTCTCTTCTTTGGACATCCACAAGTCGAGTGGACCTGATGGCATTTCTCCTTTAGTGCTCCGTTCTTGCGCTCCTGAGTTGACACCGGTACTAACGCGTCTATTTCGGCTTTCCTATTCAATCGGCGTAGTCCCGAACGCGTGGAAGAGCGCTCTGATCCATCCGATCCCGAAAAAAGGTGACAGCTCGAATCCGGCAAACTATAGGCCTATCGCTATCACCTCCTTGCTCTCCAAAGTTATGGAGAGTATTATAAACAGCCAGCTGCTGGTTTATCTGGAGGATCACCAGTTGATCAACGACCGTCAATATGGCTTTCGCCATGGTCGTTCAACTGCTGATCTTCTAGTGTACCTTACTCACCGGTAGGCTGCAGATGTCGAAAGCAAAGGCGAAGGCCTGACAGTTAGTCTGGACATGGCGAAAGCCTTTGATCGTGTGTGGCATAGAGCACTCTTAGCAAAACTTCCATCGTATGGGCTTCCCGAGAATTTGTGCATGTGGGTCGCTAGCTTTCTTACCGGGCGTAGCATTAAAGTCGCTGTCGACGGTTTTTGCTCTGATTATTTTCCCGTAAATGATGGCGTCCCCCAAGGCTGTGTGCTGTCTCCTACGCTTTTTCTTCTGCATATCAATGACATGTTAGCAGATTCTAACATTCATTACTATGCAGATGATAGTACTGTGGACGTCGTATACTCCGGCCGTGCAGGTCTTTCTCGAGTAAACGTCGACGATTGCCGAATGAAACTTGTGTCTTCTATTGAGACCTCCCTCAGTAATGTCTAATTCTCGGCTGAAAGGAATCTTGATCAATTCAACCCCCAGAAGACTCAAGTTTGCGCGTTAACCACTAAAAAAAAAAACCCTTTTGTCGTGTCACCAGTTTTTGAGAACACTTCTCTTAAAGCCTCGCCTACTATCAGTATATTGGGGCTCAGCGTTCCGAATGACTGTCAGTATCGCGATCATTTGGACAGCAAGGCCAAGTTGGCCGCGAAGAAACGGGGTGTCATAGGACGAGCGAGACAGTACTTCACACCTGCACACCGATTGGCTCTGTATAGAGCCCAGGTTCGGCCTCACATGGCGTATTGTTCGCATCTCTGGTCTGGGGCACCCCAGTATCAACTTGAACCATTTGATCGCATACAGCGTAGAGCCGTTCGTATCGTTGGGGACCCAATTATCTGTGAAAGGCTAGACACTTTGGCGCTGCGTAGAGACGTTTCCTCGCTGTGCGTTCTCTACCGCTTATACCATGGGGAGTGTTCTGGAGAACTTTTTGATTTGGTGCCTGCCGCTGAATTCTCCAACCGCACAGTACGAAACAAATTAAAATATCATCGCCACCATCTCGACACGTGGAACTAATCTACTGTGCGGTTCCGTAGGAACTTTTATCCACGCACCACACTACTGTGGAATAGCCTACCTGCGGCAGTGTTTCCAAATCGATAAGACATGGGTACCTTCAAAAAGCGCATCTACATCCACCTTGAAGGCCGGCAACGCTCTTGTAACACCTCTGCTGTTACACAGGGCCGTGGGCGTCGGTGATCACTTACCATCAGGTGACCCGACCGCTCGTTTGCCTTGTCCTTCCCATTAAAAAAAAAAAAAAAAAAATAGATATTTTTTTCAATATTTCTATATCTTAGCTTTAAATTAATTGTTTTATTATTTTTTAATTTAATCCAATATTATTTTTTGTAAGAAATATCCTAGTACGCGTATAATATATATAATTCGTAAGTTAGTATACATTATTAGTAAGTTAAGCCTGGTCTCTTCAAATAGTACAAATAACTGCTTCGATTAGTATATCATTATATTAATTTATACAAGTAAATTAAATACTCTTATATCACAAATTAACTTTAAGCTTTAATAACTTATGTATGTAGTACATTAGCAGAACACAGCTTCACCGCTAAATTTTATAGGGTCAAATTTCGCTCTTTTACCCCACTATGATGAGGGGTTATTATACAATAAAAATTAGCTTTATGTTACTTTTTGGGGCTTAAGGTCTCTCCATTTCAAATTTCGTTCAAATAGCTCAAGTAGTTTTTGATATATTCAATACAAACGAATAAACATACAAATAAAAAACTCTCCTCTATATAATATTAATATAGATTAGACTATTAATATTTTAATACAGAACACATTACAGGATCATGTTTAGTGACGTGGTGGTCCCACGCGCGGTTGTCGATGAACCCTTTGTAACATATATCGCACTGGTATATCGCGTTCAAATAGTTAGACGACTGTTTTCTTTGTAATATTTCTTCTTTTTGTTCTTCTTCCTTGAATTAAAAATTAAAATATATATTTATGTTGTATTGAAAATGTATAAATCCGACAATATAGTATCTTATATGATATATTTTCGCCTCCTTTATTTAGTCAGTGTGAAAAACAGAGACAACCTACAAACCCTCAAACAAAAACTATAATATTTCCTATGTAATTTTTTTAAGAGTTTGGTCTACATACTAAAACTAAATTATTTGTTAACCAGCCAATATCCATACAACATAATTTTTTCTTGCCTGCCATAAAAATAACAAATTCTAACAATATTAATATAAAATGAATATCATAATGAATAGCTGCAGGCACACAAAAGAACAGGCAGAAGGAACGTAGTGTTAAGACACTTCGTTTTGTGTAAATCATGACTTATTATGCTCAATTTTGTCAAATGAAATGGATATATGTAGATGTATTATGCTAGCGTTAAGGTAGCAATCCTAAATTTCTTGAAATTTCCCGAAAAAAAAACCTAAAACGATTAAATTAATTACTCACTGTTAGTGTAATGATAGTGCAATAACTTTCAATGTCGATCTCGTCATTGAGCACTCCCCCGGTGTTGTTAGTGCGACGCCGTTTTGGCTCCTCTATCGGCTCTATAGTGTTTGCCCTTATCTTTCTGGGTCTACCGCGTGTGCGTTTCACTATTTTAGTCTCTTCTATAGCTTCTGTTGGTTGGAGAGGCTGTTAAATGAATAAAATGTTCATTATATAATATTAAATTTACTTAAAAATTAACTTTTCAAATGTTTTTGAGAACCATCGTGGCGCAGAGGCGTAGCGTTTGCCTGTAAACGCGACGGTTTATAGGAACGATTCCTACTCGGGAAATTAGATTTCCTTCGCCCTGGCAACTAGGCTAAGCGCGACGTCGAGTTCCGCCACACAATACGCAATGCCTCAAAACGGTTCAAAAAAACTTAAAACTTAACACTCGGTTCCTACGGTTCCTGCGGTCCCGTCTGCCTATCCTGCTATAGCGGGATAAAGCGAAAAGCTTTATTAATTATTATTATTCAATCATTTGTAAAATTATTCAATAGGTAAGAATAATTAATTTCACTAACATAACAGGTAAATTATTTTCCCAGTTATATGACAATAATATAATATATTACATATGGTATCCATATGTTTGGTATCTACAATTTTGATCAAAATTAGACCATCTAGTCAATATGTATGTATGATAATTTTAAAGTACAATATCATATTTATATTTTTAATTTTTAAATATTATACACTAACTAAATATAAAGCTGAGACTGGAAAAGCTAAATAGAACTATTTTATAGTTCATAAATATTTTCTCATTTAATACACCATAACACAATATAAATAATCGCTGTACTATTTCAAAATAAAGTATATTTTTTTATTATATTTTCTTTGATTTAGATTTTCTTCTTTTTTTTGTGTTTCACCACATGACAATCTAGGCAGCGGCGACCACAATCATAAAAAACATATCATTAAGACACTATATTCCCAACTTTTCTTTTATTACTTAATTCAAAAACATCTGATAATATAATGTTTTAAGCAATGTACATATTTATCTAATAAAATGTTATTAGTTATTTGTATCACTTACTTTATTAAGGTTTTCACTTTCAACCGTTTCCCTTGATATCTTTTTCTTTCTTCCTCTTTTTTTTGCTTGACATAAAGATAGAGGTTCATCATCACTGGAAGCCACAGAGACTTCATCAGTATTTAATTCTTGTTTTATAACTTCAATATCTTCGAAAAATACATCATTATTATAAGGCTCATCAAAAAGTTCATCTTTTAATGATTCATTTTCCATTTCTTCATTACTTTCACTTGTTATATTTATAGAGTTCAATTTGGTACAACTTAAATTTGATAAAAGTTGCATATTATCTTTATTTACTTGTCCAATGACACTAGCATTGATCTAAAAAAATCAATTATAAAATAGAAACATTTCTTTACTTAATTATTAATTCATTTAATATTGTAAAATCTGTATATATGTCGTAAAAAATAACAAATATAATTATTTGTTTACAAAGAAAGTGTGTCTTTTTCTTACTTTTCCATATGATAAAAGCAAATCACATAATACACTATGTCCTTTGAGACACTTCTCTCTAAAAAAATATATTTTCCTAAGTTGTCCAGCACATTCATAGCAAACAAATATTGGTAAATCAGTCATTTTACTCTAAAATGAGAAAAAAATATTTAAAATAATCTTAAATAAACAATAAATTATATATATATTTTTTTTCTTTAAATATTTACATAATTTCCAACTAAAATCTCATAGCACACGGCTAGCGGATAAATAAGTAAATTATGCATTTTTACACCCGTAACAAGGCATATTCTGCATACTGTATATTTATCTTCCATGATTATTATTGAATATCTTTTTTTACTTAAAGTTTCATTTTAAATAAAGTCACAATTCGCGGTTTATAAACTGTTGTTTTGGCGATAGAGCTATAAAATAATAGAACTTCTACACATTAGTTATATTTAAAATAATCAATATAAACACTTATGAATTATATATTTTTCTGTATAAGCAAAATAAAATCTGATCACGTTAATGATGAAAATTAAAGATCAAATGTTAATAAAAAATATTTAAGCTTTCTGTACAATAAGAATGTCTAGAAATACACAAGACGCCAACAAGCTGCCATTATCATATTCAAGTGTTGACATTAGTAAATAATTATGTTTGATTCAATCAAGCAGTTCTATTAAAATGATAATGTCTAGAAATAAAATACGCTCATTATTTTGAACATGGTTGATACTTATAAATTTTTTAGTGATTAAAATAAAACATAATGCAAATGAAATTGTTTTAGATTTATTAGCCGAACAAAGTTACAGCGTAAAATGGAACCTTGAAAACCTATGGTAAAAGTTGAGAAATTTCGAATGTTATTTAGTAAGTGTATTATGTAACTTTCTTTTAATTTCAACATTTTGCTTCTTTAATAGTAGCAAAAATATGTAAAATTTGTATAAATTTTTGATTATTTTTTTTGTCACGAGATTTCAGTGGGCAGAGTGCGAAGAGGGTTTCAAAAGGGTTCAATTCCCGAGCCGTTTAACTTTTGTTTACTTTCATAAAAGTAAACTAACATAAACATTAAAATAGACCTTATAAAATTTCTTTCTGTTCCAAATAATCTGTATATATAATAAAAAAGTAAAAAAAACGTGTCTATAATAAATATTTTTACGAAACAAAATATGTAGTTATCAAGAAATTAAAAAGAGTAAGAATTCGAAAAAAAATTGTGTCTGTTTGTATGTTTGAAAATGTGTCTCTTTGCACACGCTAATCTCAGCAACCACTGGACGGATTTTGATGAAATACTTTTGTTATATACATAGCTATCAGTTCTCGCTAACATAATATAGGCTATCTAATTTTTTTTTGGAAATTAGCCCTATAAGGGGGTAAAAGGGGGTGGGGGGCGAGTTACTTGCTTGTATGAAACTCCGTAGGTTTTGAAGCTAATTCGATTAAAATTAATATTTGGCTATTTGGTTACAAATTAAGAATACGCAAGAACGCAATAAGGATTCTTGGAAATTATGCCTTAACGAGGGTGAAAAAGGGAGGGTAAGTTTCTATGAAACTCCATCAATTTTGGAGCTAAATCGATAATAATCCCTCAGTTGCATAAATAGATAATGAAAATCTTACTTTATTGTGTTGTACAAGATTTTGAAATACATCTTATTAAAAATATGTATAATATTTCACAATATAATGTACTTAAAAAAATGTATAAAAATCATTTATTTCAGGTTTAAAAATTCTTAAACAGTTATGTCACAATAATTCCTTTTTCGTAATAATTTAAATAAGTAACGTTTGTCCAAACCAAAGAACAATATAAGTATTTAGTACCAAGACGTGTGTAGGTAAATGTGACGATTTACTAAGATACTTTAACTCGGGCATGCCACTAAAAAACATAATGTGCGTAATACATTTAAAAACTGCGATCGGAGCCGCTGGCAAGAGCTTGTATACCTATATGAATGTTTTAAGTTCTATTCAATTGATTCAAAAATAAAAAAAAAATATATTTTTAAGACGTTTTTCTCATATAAACTAAAATGTCAGAATAAAATAATTTATTAAAGTACAAAAAATGTTTTCAAAAATTTAAGAAAACGAAGACTTACTGAAATCTATTAAATTCATTTTTAATTTGGTGTATAAAAATAATTTAATAATTATTATAAATATAAAATAAGGGGAACCTTGTATCAAATTATAAATTTTAACAGAAAAAAAATTATAGTATTAGGTCCAATCACCTATACCTTAAAAAGAGACTACAACTAACTTGGAGAAAACTTAGCAAAAAGTGGTAGATGCGCAGAACTTTTTAAAAATTTTACATATACCTGGTATTATCAAAGGCTTCGTATAAAGATCACCTTTAAAGATTGCATCATTTGTGAATGTACTCGGAGGTAGATTGTATTCGTCCTTGTCATTGGTAGTACAAAAATAGAATTCATTTTATATAGAGGTCAATTTATATATTTTTAGATATTTCATATATTCTGTCTACAGGGCACAGAGAAGAGACGTTCACGTGTCTTCCTCACAGTAGTATTTATTATTAGAAAGATTGTATGCTTTGCATAATGTCTTTATTCCTATTTTGAATGTCTTTAGGTCTTCTTCAGGTCCTTGTTGTTCGTCTATACTCCTGTCTATCTGTTTATATGTGCATCCATTGGTTAGACAAGACCGTCTTTATAAGGCTGCGATTAATGTCAAATATTCAGTCTCATAGACCACAGGAAAACGCTTATGTTTAAGTAATCATAAGATACCATTTCGTCATGTAACACTTCAAAATACTTACTTCCTGTCGACCTAGAAGTTTAAAATTTTGGCAAAAAGTGGGAACCTTAAATAAAAATAAAAAAAAAATATACCAAAAATTGATAGGAACTTTATGTCATAATTATCACATTACTATTTTATATCTATCGTTTATGTCATACATGAATGTATGTATTATACGACCACAAATTTGTCATCTTTTAAAATTGCACTTCCTGTTGAATTACAATGAAGTTAATTGAAATAGAACCCTCGATGCGACTCGCTCTTGATCGATTTTTTTTTCTTTTCACGTTTCGTTACTGTAAATAATACCGTAATAATTTAATGTACTGAGATTTATCGTAGAATATAAATTTAGTTACTGGCAGCATTTTTTGTTTTATTCTTTTCCCAAAACAAATTAACAATAAAGTATTAAATTTAATTTACAAAATTTTCTTTAACAAAGTCAAATTTTTAAGAAACAAATCTTTTCACAATGCTCTCGGTATTAAATACAATTTGGAGCTAGTATATATCTGTTATGGACAGATCGGAAGTCACAGATTTAAATCTGGATAAACATATGTGATTTTCCTCGTCCTTAAACATAATGGAAGCAATTTCATTTATAGGACCCCACGACTCTTTAAGTTCTTGTTATTGACTTAATAAATATCGAGCATTAAGTACTAGTTACTAAATTCAAACATACAAAAGTTAATAGTTTCTTTTCACTCTCCCTACTTTAGTACTAACGTAAGTATTAGATGACAGAATCGGCTTTACGACAAAATGTTAAAAATATACAAACTAATAATACCATATAATATATAATTCTAAAAAAGTCTGGAGTTGATTATTATCTTTAGTTTTACACACTTATCAACTAGTTGTAATTAGATTCAATAGTGAATTAAACAAGTTATTTTAGCAATCGTGACAGATCATTGTCCACTCGCCATTATGTAATCGTGACTTCAACTTAATTAGTCCTTATTAGGGTTAACAAGTATTATTGGCGCGGTACATTTTAATATCTTATTTCTATTAGTATCTGGATGTATGATCTGCTCTAGTGCACTTTGTAATTTTGTTTTCTTATATGTTACTAAAAATTTTAATTTCATTTGTATAATTACTTGTGTGAACATTAACGTTGGTCAAGTGCGACTAGTACTCATTCCGTAGTCATAGGTGCGGTAATGTTTTAAACAAATTACTCGCGCATATTGATTTTGACATTATTTTTGGGAAAACTGAAGGAAAGTATTTAGTCAGTTGTCGCAAAACAGTTTGTATTTAGGAAGTCAGAAGATTGAGGTGGCTTTTTCAGCCGATTGGTAGAGTTAATTAACTTAAGTTCACGCTTTATTCCTATCCGAAGAACGAGTCCACCATCTTTTTTCCAACACTTCGACCTCTCTTCACTTTAGTTGGCAACTCTTCGGAAGGAAACACCCACTGAGCAGACTGTCTTTTGGTTTCCGGATCATAACAGTAAATCCAGCTTTCATCACCCGTTAGTATGTCGAACACAGCATTTGAGTCACCTCCGTTAAATTTTTGGATCATTTCTCGGCACCAATCAACACGGCGGAGTTTTTGAGCCTCGGTCAAATTATGCGGTATCCAGCGGGCACAAAGCTTCCTGACCGCAAAATGTTCATGGAGGATTTTGTGCACTTGACTCATACCTATGCCTAGACTTGTCCGAATCTGCTGATAGGTCACTCTTTTGTCAGTCTCTATCATAGGCCGCACAACACTGATATTATCTTCAGTCGTCGCTGTAGAAAGCCGTCCCTCACGCAAATCATCGGTGAGATTAGTTCGACCACGTTTGAATTCATTAAACCAGTTGTAAACTGTGGCTGGAGAGTAGTCAGAGAGAGTTGATGCGTTTATTATTTCAATTTACAATAAACAGCCGGAGTTCTCTCTAAGTTGGCTCTGACTAGATTGAACTGATTACATCCTGCTCTCTGGTGTGGGAGAAAGTTTTCAGTCATAGGTCTTTTCAATTGAAAGTTAACGGATATGTTTCTCCTAGAAAGTTTGTGGGGTTTATTAAACTTGATATAATAGTCGGGATTAAGTATTCACTAAATCCTCACACACAACGTTGAAGCACCCACATTCTTCATATCTGTAATGTGTTCCTTCAACATAACACGTATAACTAACAATAACGATGTTTCTCTTTGTTTGACCAATATAAGATGAGCCACAATCACAGTCTAGTTTGCATACACCTGTAGACTGCGAAGGAATATTACGTTTCACAGGTTTCAAGAATTTTCTCGCTTTCTTGTTAGGCTTAAATATAATGCTTATAGAAGCTCTTATTAAGATGCTGCCTATCTTTTAGTGTTCTATCTAATTTCCAAAACTTGATTTTAAAATAATCAATGTAAACTTAACCCTTGCGTTTTATAATGTGCAAATTCGCAAAAATCGGTAATCTTATTTTTTTTACTGTAGATTAAATATACTAACTATAAGTTTGACATTTTTTATAGCTTTTCAATTGCCTTTTTACCTTTTTTGTCATTATTCCTTTCGAAAAATCTTAATTTGAAATCAGTTTTATCCATGTTAACGAGAAGTAGATCCAGTGATTTTTGATATTGATAAAACAGCAAAAATCATATAAAACGCATTTGTTAATTACGATTACTTAGAATTTTTTTCTGTTCTCGAATAGACTCTGACCTGGACACTTGACAGTAACGTCTGCTTGATATCGTCACGCTACATATGAATGAATGTCTTGAGATACGTCATGACAGACGGATAATTAAGAGATCCTATTAGAATTTCGTAATTTGTTTTCGAGGTAATGATCCCTACAAAAGTTTTGAAAATATGATGTAGTTATTAGATGTAGTTATAAGACAGAGAGTCTTAGTAACACTTTTAAGTTACGCTGCACACTGTAACTGTTGCAGGGAAATAAAAATAATTTATTCCCAGAGTATTTAAAATTAAAATAAGAATTGTAATTATAAAACAAAAATACCTACTTTAAAATAAAATCCTTCAAGTTTCGAAAGTATAAGTACATTAATTTTTATAACATAAAATATATGAAAATATTACATTTATATCCAATTCTTAATTGCGTATTATTTAACACATTATGTTTACCTTTCCATGAGTTGACTCTAAGCATGCAAAGGTCATCTACATATCAATTTCTTTAAAATTTAAGATATTTGTATAAAAATTTAATTAAAATTATAACAATAAGTTTTCAAGATATATTTTTATTGTTCATAAAGATATTTTTACAATTGTAAAATGGGTTTCTATTAACGAGTCTTGGTCACTTCGGCTTCATACAAAATCACGGCCAATAGCCAGCAATTTAAATAACTCAGATGTCGGTCAACTTAAGTTTTGTACTTTTCTCGCTTTCTTGTCAGGAAATAACTTCCTCTACATAATTATGTCGTCCTTATTAATTAATTTACTAAATTTTGCAATAAAATTTGTCTCATTCAGTTCCTTTATTAATAACAATATAAACGTACAGTGAAATAATACTGTCAATTTTCAGACTCTAAAGGCGCTATAAAAATAAAAAAAAATGTTTATTCATAATATATTAACTGTGTAACACGGTGGTTATAGATTCGATTCCTATTGAGTGTGTAATCTTATTACTTTTTTACGCAATGGTAAGACCAAGAATGCTGAGCGCGTATTGTGACGAATTTGAGCTGAAACCGGAGAAAACAGCACCTGGACTGTGCTTTCTCTGCCAACCCTAATAGGCGTGATGGGATGTTAAAAATTATAAATTACTTCCTATCTAGTTTTAAAATTGAACTCAAAGGTTTAAGTTTCAGTACTAAAAGTTTTAAAACTTTGAAATATAACTATTATAATATTATATAGGTATTTGTTTTATGTAATAAAAATTCTGGTATTGTCCAATAATTCCCTGCATTTTCTTTTGTATTTGTGTATAATGAAGTGCTATAATCTTTTTATGACATTATTGTTTCCTTTATTTCTATTATTGTCTAGTTACTAGAAGTAGAGGAGAGCTTATTACATAGTTTCTCTATGCTAATTTATTGTTTTTGAAAAGTTTTGCTAACTCATTGAAATAAAGCTCATTATTGCTAGAATAAATTGTATGCCAAAGACATTGCTGTCAATAAACTGAAGCGGAAGTATTTAAAATGCAAATGTATGTTTACGAAAGTTTTGTTATTTAATTGAAAAATATAATGCTTATTTATGGATTTTACAATCCGAGTTAGCAAAAATGATTTTATCAAAACGCAACATAGTACCTATTTCGTTTCGAAGTAGGTTAGAAGTGCTTACGTAAGCTTGTAATTGCATTATATACCTACCTACGTTCTCTTTACGTTCATAGTAAAATACCTAAACATTTGACATCTACTTTTTACTTATCGCTGTCTCGCTCACTCTTGCAGGGGATTATTGTTCAAGGAATGCGCGCGTCGGCTAGTCTCGTGCCGTGCGGCGTTAAGGCCTAAATTATTGTTACTAGAACTCGAGCTTAGACTTTATCACCAGCGATATAAAATTGATTTTAGAATAGGTATTACAACAAGAACGCTTTATCTCCTTAAAAATTCGGTCACGAGACTATCCATAGTGACTACCTACTTTGTAAGAGTACATTCATAAATCTCATTTATTATGAAGTTTTTGTTAAATTGTTATTGTAAAGAGAAAATAGAGTTTTAACTCAAAATATTATTTTATATATAATATTTTTAGCCGCGATAGCAAGCGTTGCTGGATAAGTGTCCAAAAATAGACTGATAGTTTGAAAACTAAAAATGAAAAGTCCTTGAGAACTAGTCTCGTGGGGAGTGCGGCTACGTCACAGACGGGATTTTTGTAGGTATGTATATCGCTAGCAACGGCCCGATTGGCCAACAAAGCCTTGTCGGCGGCCATTTTGAACGATGCTGACTCACCAAAAGGTGAAAAATGTACATGAATTAATGCGCACTCCCCACGAGACTATACAACGGTATTGGGCATTTCCCTCGCGAACACAAAATTTGGGTTTCATGTTCCTTCGACCGCATCGTGGAAACAAAAAATATTATTTTCTACGGATATTTTGAAAGTTTCAGAATTATAGCTCTTTTCAGTAATTTTTTACACGCTGAATAAAATAAAAAATATAGAGTTACATTCATACGTCAAGACGGAAGTTTACATTGCAAGTCTAGTCACCGAGACCCTCGGACGGACAGACAGTGTGATAGAATTAGGGTCTTAGTGATTACAAATATTACTGATAACAATAAAATAACCCGAAGTGCTCTCTCTGCATCGCTAATCTGTCAAACGACAAGGTGATAATTTGATGTTGTGTACATCGGCTTGGATGTTTACCATGTGTAGCTGAAAGTGTTTCGCCAAAGACACGATGTAGCCGGGAGTTTGAGTGATATAGTGAAACTTTTGTGAGTGTTTTTGCCTTATTTTGATTAAATTATTACGTCGAAATGACGGAATCCAATGCGCCAGTCAAAGTTAAAACAGAGCGTCCTGATGAGGCTGAAATCAGGGAACTTGCGGCCAAGATGGTTGAGGCGAACAAGGCTAAAGCGCTGGCAGCTTCAGTGGCAGCCGCGCGACCTCAGCCCGGAGCACTCATGGGTGGTCCCACGCCGGCAGTTGGCGGTCAGATGGGTATTCTGAACTTCCTCACACGGAAACCAGGTACACAACCGGCCGTGGCCGAGCAAAGGCCGACCCAAGACGACAAAAAGACACCAGCTCCCGACGAAGCCAGTTGGAAGGGCCACTTTGGCTGGGACATGCTTGGTAAATGTCACATTCCTTACATATATCGGTCAGGGGAGAAATATGTTGCTGTGCGAATGGTGGAGATTAAACTCTTGAACAAGTACCTGAACTATCTTCACGCAGACATTTACTCGTGCACATGTATACGAAGCTACTATATCACTGAGATCGAAGCCAGGCTCCTCAATGAGATCAACAATCGACATTGTGATGGTCAGTTTGGTAGGGAACCCTTTAGTCAAAAGGACCTGGTCGTTCGGTTGTCTGATGCTTATGAGTTCTACAACTTCTTAGATGTGTGTTATAACAAACTGTTACGTGGTACAACTAATAACAAGGATAAGTGTGGTTTTATTAGGATAAATAAAGAGTCAGTGGTACCATACACAGTGCGGGATGGACAGAAGTTTGTCCCTCTATTTTACTTTGAAGGTGAAACAGACAATTTAAAATTAAAGGCAGATCAGCTGAAGGGCTGGGACTTGTCATATTTAAAGTTCTGTTGTAAAGTGCAAGGCATTAGGAATGAACTCTTTGCCAGTGAGACATGTTCAGTGATTAGTTTGACGGACATTAAAAGTTACTTTCCACCTGGAACGGAGTTCGAAGAATATTGGCCTAACAAAGTTGTTGACTCTCAACTCCTGATATCAGCAAAGGGTATGGAACTTATGTTTATTTTGTCTAAATATTTATTTTTCTATATATTATATTTTGAGTAAAAAAATCTTATAGGAAATTCTTTGTTTTTATGTTCTGTGAGAGCAATAAGATAATGATATAATATAATTTTTTTTCTATCAATCTACCGAAGAAATTAAATTGAGTTGGTGAGTTTTATGTTCATAACTCAAATAAAAACAATTGTCTGTGGAAAGATGAGTTTCAAAGTTGTTCTCAAATCATTTTAATTTTTTTAATTATTTACTCTCCTGTACACACTCAAAACAATTTCATTGAAATTTTTATAACTGACTGTTTGTCATATAAACATATGATGGTATGTTAATAACATTACATAGATTAAAGACATTCTAGTTAGTCTTTTTATTTGTTGTATTGATATTTAAAATTTCAATTTGTATTATACTTATTACAAATTAGCACATTCATGTTAATTTGCTTAGGTATGTAGTTATTAATTAACACATTTTAAATACAGTAAAAATTAGCCATTTATTACTTATATATACAAAATAATTTCTAAAGTAATATATACAAACAAAAGTTACATATTCATATGTACTTAAAAAATTTAATAAAGAATCCAATGATCCATAAAACAGACAAAAAAATAAATAAAACATTTACATCATGGTAAAGTCCTACTTATTTGAACATTTGATTTTTGAACATTATTGAACAATTTAACATAAATGAGTTTTTATAAATAATATAAGTTCATGAAGTAGATGTCAGATATGGCGACACAGAGATAGATGGGTTATCTGTTATTATACAATTCAATGAAAAAATTAACATATTTATTGGTGTCATTAAAAACATACTAAATAAGAAATTATTTCAATATATTGTTGAAAAAATATATTTTCAACTTGATGTACAAATAAATATATCTATAGTTAGCTATCTACTATCCAAAATATTTATATGTATAGAAGTTAAATTTAACAACTCATTCATAAAATATTGCAATAGATTAATATAAGTAACATTTAATATGTGATAACATTTACTTATAAAGCCAATGTTATGATGGAGGTTCATCCTGGTTGTGGAAAACTCATTTCTCTACTGTGAAGAAACAAAATATATTGTTGAATTCAGCGCTCAATCAAAATTGTCTCAAATTTAGGACAAAATGTGTGATACTGGGTTCTCACTGCCTACTATTATGTCTGGTATAATGAATTAATCTAGCAAAATTATAAATTATATATACTACCTTATATAATTTAAACATTTTCTTATGCGAAATATTTTAAAATTTTTATTAACTTAGCATTTACTTTAAATTTAGTAAATAACATCTTATAAGTACATATATAAAAAATGTTATACATAGTCCATTAAATTTCTCATGTTTTACATATTTCTGTTAACAATATTATTATTAGACTTGATAGATATTATGATGCCTTATAGTAAATATATTTCAATATTAATATATAATCTTGATTTGAGCATTTTGGGTGCTAGTAGAAAGGTGATAGGAAAACTTACTCTATTATAGGTATACTTCTATATTCTTATTTTTCACAAACAAAAGTAAAACACCTTAACAAGTAGTAAGTGGTTGTTTTCAAGTTGTAATTTTGTAAGTCAAGTTGAAGCTTATCAGTGAAGTGTAGAGACTAAGTTTCAATAGAAATATTAAAGAAAATAAAACTTTGGTTATTATAAATGATTTAATACATGTAAAATTTAATAAATAACTGTTTGTTAAGGTACCATTGCCTTACTTCCTATAGTTTAGCTAGATATCCTGGTTTATGATGAGACATTTCAAGTTTTGGATATGTCAAAGCAAAACGTTCATCATACACAACAACTTTAAATAAAGGGCCATTTTCTTTAGTTAAATACATCCATTAGATGCGAAGAAAATTACAGATTATTAGTTTAAATACAATGAGAACATTTTATAAATCATATTCTGTGTTTTTACATCTCCCTGCATCATTTTCTTAAAAGAATATACAATGTACAGACACAAATTAGTTTTCATATTGTGTCATACAGCATGAAATTTGTTTTCAATGAGAATAACTGGGGTGATGTACATATGCAAGTTATGACTGCTGATATGGGTAACACAATTAATATAATGTAATACAGGCCTGCATCTTCAGATGGCAATACTGACGGAAATTATTTACTTACAGATTTTTAGGGTTCCATACAAAAATAAAAAAACGGAACCCTTATAGAATCACTTGTGTTCCTGTCCGTCCGTCTGTCACAGCCAATTTTCTCTGAATCTACTAGACCGAATCAGGTGAAATTTGACAGGATGGTGTAATGCCCTGACCCGAACACAGATGTGTAACGTAAAAAATATTTTTTTGAAATAAGGGTAATTAACGGGGGATAAATTAGGTAATTAAAAAAAAATTATGAACCTTACTGAGTCATATATCAAATGAAAGGACTTGTTATCAGGATCTCTAATATATTTTTTTTAATTTTTTAAAATAAATAGTTTCGATGATATTCATGAAAAAAGCCAAAAATTGACTATTGACATTCCCCCCTAATCTCCGAAACTACTGGGCCGAAAAATTTGAAAAAATTACTGAATATAGTTTATGGCTTGTAGATTATAGGAAAACCTATAAGGAAGGAAAATGGTAAATTTGATAAAAAATGTTTTTAGGGAAAAAACGTTTTCAGGGGAAATATTTCACTATATTGTGTACGGAACCCTATCCACGCGAGTTCAACTCGCACTTGACCGGTTTTTTTTTACTTCGTATCAGTATTTTTAACTTTAGTGCAAGACTGTATTCGGTAGACATAATAATAATACCGGCGTCGAAACTATATTCGGCGTACGACGAGGGTACGTCAATCTGTAGTGCGTGTACGACCGTGAGAGCTATTCGCCCTAATCTTATCCTTCAATTGAGCCTTCAATTGAACTTTTAAGGAAATGTCTGTCTGAAATTCTTTTTACAAGATTACAAGTATTTAAAAGTAAAAGCTCCTTCCAATATGAAAGTGCGTAAAAATATATAAAAATGTACTTTTTCAAGCTCAGTTTTAAACATTTAGTTAATGTATATACTGAATGTACAACTAACATTCTTACATATATTTGTCAGTATAATTGAATATTTAATAAATTCATAGAATTATAACAATTCGCAGGAATACATACATATACACGATTCCTGTGATATAACGAACACATATATTGCCTTACATATGTTTATGCTTTGTAGAAAGACCAGCAAAACCGGTTTAACATAAAGGCATTATAAATATGCTTATATTCAGAAAACCAAGTTAATATGAATGCACACAGAGTTCTCTGAAAGGCGTAGCTTTGACCCTTCTTTTTTAAGAAATTTTACAAAAAAACGAGTGTCACACAGTAAACAGTCCCCATATTCAAAATAATGAATTGAAATATGTTTTTCGACTCTAGGAAGTGAGATTTCATATCATGTTATTTTTTTAGCTTTACACAATATCCTGCGCTATAGCAGGGTAGGCTAATTTTGTTTAGTATACAAAATTATTATATTAAAGTATTCGTATACGAATTCGTTACTAACGGTGTTCAAATTAGGTAATTACAAATTAGATTTAAAGGCTTTCAATGCTAAGATATTTAATGTGTTAATGCAACAAATGGTATTCGTAAAATTTTAAAGTTGAAAAGGCGTCTCATTTAAAATAATGTTTAAAAATTTTAATACATATAATGACATTTTTAGTTATTATATGTATATACGTATGTATTATATATACCGTTAATTGTCTTTTCATTCTTATCCGGGAAACAATCATGGTCGCCAGATAAATCTCGTGATATTGATAACATTACAGAACAAAAGTTATTGCGTCCCACTTTAAGCAAGTCAATGAAAAGCTGATTATATTTAACATTAGTAGAGTTTTTTTTATTTATGTCATACTATTTTTCTGTTATATTTAAAAATAATCTCTTATATAGTTTGAATTTCTGCTTTCCATATATTTACTTTGCTGCTAGTTTCAAATTCTAACTTTGCATTCAGTTTAACTAGACAGTGGAAATTTAAATATTTTTTATAGACACATTCCCCCGAGTAGAAATTCGATCCACAACCATCACGTTCAGAGTTCAGACACTTTCCAACTGCATCACATTGAGGCCATTTTATGTTGTATGTATGTAAAAATAATAAACATAAATATTTTTTTGTGTATATTTTAAAATAAGTAATTCCTTTTAGTTAAATTTAGGTTTAAAATAGGTATGTATATACATATTCAAGGGAACTATTAATAACTGACCCCAAAATTCAAATTCTTGTGACCTTTCAGGACCTCTATAAAACACGCCGCGCCAATGTTGTAAAGTTCACAGAGCACGAATTTTGTATTACAAACTTGGTATTGAGGAATAATAATAACAAAGATAAAGGATATATATATATATATATATATATATATATATATATATATATATATATATATATATATATATATATATATATATATATATATATATATATATATATATATATATGTATATATATATATATATATATATATATATATATATATATATATATATATATATATATATATATATATATATATATAAATAGTTTTGTGAGGTATACAGAAGAGACGGGAAGAATAACAGAGGTTATCTTAAAAGACCATATGTCCATGAATTTGTTTCAATTTGAATATCTATATTTGTGTTTGCTTGTTTCTTGTAATTATTTATTTAATTTTATTTCAGATTTATATTCTTTATATATCTGTATTGATTTGTATATTTAAAAAACAACAAAATAATTTTAAAAATACTAATTGTTGAACAAGTCATTGCAATTTTCCTTAAACCGCAGGTCAAGATCGCTTTTTTATTAAACAGCTGATTAAATGACGCAGTCTTTCATATTATCTACATATTATAATGATTTCTCTGTATTTCAACCCACGACCACACGCTTCCCTCCTCCAGATGACGTACTGGTGTCACTTATCTATATGACTAATTTTAGTGTTACGAACATAGGCTTTGAACTACATATTGGTACGTACATAATCTTTTTATTTTTAAATTTCCTTGCTTACGAAATAATTAATATATAAAAACTATTATATTGTTCTCTATATAAATTTAAAATATTTACGTAAAAACTTGCCTGCGTCATCTTTACTCTAAGACGAATTAGGATTGAACAAAAAGCAGCTGTTTTTTTCTTAATAATTTTTGCTATACGGTTCTAGATAGTCTGTTACTTGTAATTAAGTGTTTTTTTTTTATTTTTCCCCCTTTTTAAACATGCAAATACGCCAATATTTATGCTTATTAATTCCTTTGCGTATTAGTGTTCTTATGTAAGTGACCTACTTATGTATGAGAATAAGTCTATATACCTAAAGCTATGTACTATATAGAAGTACTAGTAACAAAGTTATTTTTAAATTATTAATACATATTATACGCACTAGATACTTCGTTTCAAATAAAAAGTGGTTTGGTATTGAGTTTAGACCTTCAACACAGCCTTGACACGATAAATATTAATTTGCATTGGATATCTGTGTAGAAGTTTCTTTTTGTGTGTTACGTTAAAGTATCTTAGTACTCTCTGGTTATTTTACACAAACAAAACTTTTTGGTCGTCGAAATCTGTTGATGTTTTATATAAAATAATTACCATTAAAAAGAACATGGTCACAAGGCTTCGAAGATACTGCATATACAATAAGTGGTTATATAATATGAAGGTGTTGTTTTTTCCCACATATTACCGGCAATCCAGAGGGAACTGCAGGAACTATATGAGTGTTAAGATACGCTGTTGCTTAGTTTCTGCTTTCTCCGTCTCCACTTTTCGCCATTATATATATATATATATATATATATATATATATATATATATATATATATATATATATATATATATATATATATATATATATATATATATATATATATATATATATATATATATATATATATATATATATATATATATATAGATATATATATATATATATATATATATATATATATATATATATATATATATATATATATATATATATATTATACTTTTACTTTTATTTTGCAAATTTTAGTAGCGTTTGTGGATTTTAGTGGTATATTTAAACCTGGGTACAATCTACATATAAATAAGTAATTTCCCCGAGTACAATTTGAAACCACAATAAAGAACCACAGTAATAACAACTAAACAACGTCATAGTGAGTGCGTACTAATACTTGAAAAATGTTATTTTTATAAAAAAATAACTAAGCTATGAAACACGGCTAATTGAATTCAAAGGTCTTTAAGATTTTTATAAGAAGACAGTACCATTTAAGGTTACCGTTGTCTATATATGGAAACATTTTTAACGTTATAATAGTGTAACGCCTGCTGTAACTCTAACTGTTAATTTATTATTTTATTTTTTTTTAAACGAGCGTTTTAGTTGTTTTAGTTTTTGATACTTGAATATACAAGTTATTAACTATCTTTTGTGTATGCAAGTACTATTTAGTTAAACGTAAAACCTTTTACATTTTTGCATACGCCTTCGAAGTGCTGCATGTTGAATTTTAGCTGAGAAAACGACAAGAATGTAATAGCTCCGAGTGGTAATCGAACCGAATACCCATCGCGTTTGCAGACAGGCGCTGTGCAACGACTGTCTTGTAATATTTTACGCGATTCATTATAATATTATTAATATTATGTTAATTAAACGTCGAAACGTTTAATTATAAAATAATATAATTTATTTTCTCTCTGACACAGATGTTATGTTGATTGGGATAAATTTTAGTTTTATACTCATTTAGTTTTAGAATAAATTAGTTAAAAAGCTACGGACGCTTAATACATTAATAAAAAAATATTTTTATCTTATATATGATAACCATGTAATCTGTACTTACTAATACTAATATTATAAAATGCTTGTTTGCACACGCTAATCTCAGGAACATATGGAATGGAAAAATTATTTTAGTTTTGTATAGTGTATTATTTATCAAGGAATGCTATAGATCATATGGGGTCAGAGTTACCCAGGCTACTTTAAATGTATAATGTGTCATACACAGCTATATCCATTAAAGAAAAGAGACAGAAAGAGAAAAGTAAAGCCAAAAGATATTACGTTATAAATGTAGGGTAGCAATGTGTATGCATATATTTACGTCTTATGATTTATAAGCACTTCTAAGGTTTTTAAATATTTTTAACTGGTGACTTATGTTCTAGCAGTAAATATCACATTATTCATTTTCATATCAGATTTATATAAAACGTTCAGAAGTATTATCCATACGTTTCAAAAACCCTTTTAGTTCGTTTTATTGAGCGCTTTTTAATAAAACAATAAAATTCTTATCTGTATATTTATATTTTTGCAGGTTCCGTATCTGGCGGTGGCCAATGGACTCGCGCACCGCCCGCGCCACCTCCGGGTGCGGTAGGCGTTGGTGTAGGCAGCGGGGTATCTATAAGTAATGTACCGTCTCGTGGCAGACGCCCAGCCCAAAGTCACACGTCAGCGTCTTCAGCCATGCAAATGCCCCACGCTAGTATTTCTGCTGCGGCGGTACAAGCACTCCCTAATGGCTGGCATCTTCCTGGCTCCTTGACGCAAGCGCAAACGCAACAAGTGTTGAGGCTAGCTCAGGTAAATTATGAGTTTCTATCAGTACTGGGTGAAAATGTTTATTAAAATATTTTAATTTCTCTTAGAGTAGCATTATTTCTAAAGTCGGAAAGTATGTAGAATATATTGTATAAACATTACCTCTGCCTGTTCAGTAAAAGGTAAATGAAATTAAAAATTAAATCTATACATTGTTTAAAGTGAAAAATGCTTGTAACGTGTGGTAGATTCATTTAAAGCTAACCAAAGAGTCAAGACAGGAAAGGGGGAGCGATATAAATATGAATTATTCTTTTAAATTACAAACACAAGTTGCGCGCCCAGGTTTCACAATGCTAATACTAAACATATTACAGTCCTATATCTTTATGTACAACGTTTTCACCTTCTTGTCAATACAAACATGTTCTTTAGGGGTCTATATTTGGCGATGTGAAAAATACAATCCTAAATCTAAATTAAATGTTAAAAAGATTGTATCAAAACCCGTCGCGAAGATCTAAATATACATGGGGACAATAGGACAGTGTTTATTATGTAGATTATTTGATAATAAGTAGTACTACAGTATGTATATATTTTGAATAAATTTAAAAGATTTGTAAATTTAATCTAAGTTTAGGTTTTAAAACAAATCAACCTATATAAATGACGTTAACTCCCTAGGCTCAAGTGGCTGCGCAGGCGCAGGCCGCAGCACGTTACAGCAACGCTATGGCCGCGGCGGCCTCCCTTCCCCAACATCGGTCACAGCACAATAGAAATGTACAGGTATGTGATCATTTGTTCATCTATTTATTTATACGTATTTCTAAATGAGTAAGCGTAAGTAAATAGGTTAAATGGACAATTTGATTATTATTTGCTTCTTAAAGGAGATTCGTAGTTTGATTTTAATAAATCTGTTTAAATGTTGGTACAGAGTATAAATTATTGTGTATTGATAGATATTAGTTATAATGCCTTTATAATTGACTATGCTTAGCTATGTTAACTGAGGTTACATGAGAGGTAGAAATATTTTTCATTTATGATTATTATAATATGACAAACAAGCAGAAGGGCCATCTGTAACTAAGGCACACTTAACATACTTGCCCATAGACATCTACAATCTGAGAAGAAGTGGATGCGTTGCCAACCTTAACACATGTACAAAATGCACAACTTCCGTGTTTTGTATAGCATAAAAGCTTTCATTTTCAAAGTTTCCTAGCTATGTTACTATACTATACTTGTTTATATGATCGAAACCCATTTCGCTAAGGAGATAACTTTATAGATCTAAGCAATATAGATATTTCGATTTGTAATAAGCAAGAAATTAACATAACATTAATTTGTTAACTGATATTGAGAATGAGTCAGAATAAAAATCAATTATTAATATATTTAAGAAGCTACTTAATTTTACATTAATAAGTAAAAATGTTAGTTACTCTAAATTTACTATAATAGTTAATAACAATATTCAATATTATATTCAACCTATTTACATTATGTACATATTAACTTTACTTGTCGCAGTGCTCTTTAAGTTAACAATATTTGTTCTAGAGTTACACTTCAGTGTTTGAATTATGATAATGTCATTTGTTTTGTTTTATGATGATAGGATGTGCCAAATTTTGAATTTGATTTATATTATTAAATATTACAAATTAGTTATACTCTATACATATTGTTTATTTGCTTTATGTGTTAAGTTTTTTTATTGTCAGCTTCACACTTTATTCTGCAAAGCATGGTAGGCATAGAGAAATGCCAGGACACTCATATCTCTGTTCACAGATAAAATATTACGATACTTTTAATATTTTTATATATATATATTGTATTATACAGTGCTATGGATACATGTAATTGGTAAAATTTTGCTAACAAGTATTATCTCTTCCTTTTTTATTTTTATTTTTTAATTACTTTCTGTCATTTTATTTTAACCAGTATATTTTTACTAGGTATTTCATCGAATTTTGTTGTCTTTCTATACCTCGCAACAATATAACTTAGAGGCCTATCCCACAATAGTAGACTGGACAAAGAAACCTAGTGTCAAGATTCCGCTTTCAAATTGTTATTCCGAACTGATGTTCCTAAAACCCTAAATATATAAAATGGCGTGTGAATATTTAGGTGAAACATGTCTGTTATCGTTTATTCCAGTTTTCCAACAGTGCAATAACAATGGCGATGGGTCAGCAGCCTCCCCCACCTCTAGTGAGGAGTACGGCCAACACCACTACTATGAAGTGAGCAATTATTATTTATATTAGTTTGTTTTTTTTTTATTAAAAAAGAACGACATCTTTTATATACTTCAATGTAATATTTCTACTTGGAAAAATTGTAAATAATACTCATATACAATTGAGGAAGAGGAAAACTTGATTAAACAGTGCAGCACATTGATTGAGAAGTTTAGTTTAGTTTTTTTTTTAATTTTTATTGTATTTTTTTTAATTCTGTTTAATTAATTTTCCCTGTTTATTTTTTTTTAATTAATTGATATGGTTTGTTCCTGTATTGGGCTTGAGGAGATTAGGATAAATACGGGTGTAGATATAGAATTTAAATATTAACAGTTTTATATTTTATGCATATGTACTTGTCTTATGTATATGTAATATGTATGTTCCCCTCATATATGTATTTATATATGTTTTTATTGCTAATATGTTTATTTGATGCGTTTCCCCTTTTCTTCAGAATGTATTTATATAGTGGATGTTTTTAGTGATAGTGAGTGTCCATTCGCCATTGTCTTGACACTGCTTTATTTATTTTTATTTTATTTATTTTCCTACCAAAAAATGCATTGAAATTAATTATTAAATAAATACAGATAAGGGCCAAAATTGACTAAGGTTTTATTTGCGTAGATAATAATGATAATTCGAATTACTTATAAAACAACATAGGAAAACCCATAAAGTAAATAGTTAGGATAACAAATAGTGTTTCTATTATATTCTATATTCTGAGAATTGTTGTTTTGTATATACAACACAGTGATATTTGATATCGTATATGTGAGGCAGAGAGTTCTTAGTGCCTCAACTCGAGTCCAGTCTCCACTTTACGGCTGAAATTGAGAAGTGTTGAGTGTCAGAACTCTATCTCTCCATATTTTTTATTTACCCATAAGAAATAAAGACATTCCTCCTTTATTATAATTGAATTCTAACTTACAATCATCACGTTTATTCCCACAAACAAGTAAATTGCAAAAAACAAGTAGTTCAGATTCAGTGACTTGTTTAATTAATATGAGTGCATTATTTCAGTACACCGCAAGTGAGTGGGACACTGAATGGCCACTCAACCTCTCACAGCGTGGACACCCGCAAAAGGCTCACTCCAATACCAGACATCAGTATCAATGGCAACCATACGCCGTATAAGGTTAGTATAGAAAAGAAATATTTAAAGAAATCATAGAAAAAAAATTTCACCCAGCGGGATTTCAACCTGCATCTCATTCACTTTTGCGTTCTTCATCACGCCACGTCGAAATTCTTATATGTTTCATACAATTTATAATGTTATTAGCGTCTCTAGAAAGATTTTTAGAAATTTGCTAGATCTTGCTGGATTCAATTGTTTATTGGTTTTCTTTGATTATTTCTCTATCTCCAGTGTGGATTAATATTCTAAAAATCATAAAAATTAAAGGTTAATTTATCGTTTTTGTTATTTTGTACTACAACAGAAAATTATTAAACAACAAAAAAATATATACTTTTTCATTATATTCTTATATACACTAACATATTTATATATTCTGTAGGTCCAAAAGGCAGTAGTAGAGAACACAATGGTCCCCTGTATCAACGCCAAGCCGTACCAGTACGCGGAACTTCTGATGACCCTCCCGGACCTGGCCAGCCATTTCTTCCCAAGAGTGCCTTTGACCACTTGCCGAGCAATGCTAGATGCTCTCGGACTGACTTTATTTAGGCCTAACTCGTGAGTATATGTTTGTTTATTATGTGTTTGTACGTTTAGAAATCAGAAGTTGTTAAAATTAATTACTAAATAAAAACATTGAAATATAAATAAATGTTTTGAGCATATTAAATGTATGATTCTATGTAATTGTTGTAATAGATATGGATCACCCTATAACTATATTTCAGGGTAGTTTCCTTCCGGTACGGGCCTATGTTACCTATGTGCAACTGCCTCGTTTGACATAAATTTTATCTCTTTTATAGTATTTAGCATCTAAAACCTTTTACAAAAATTTTCCCATTATATTATATACTTTACATCGTCAAGGCGTGTCAGTTGCAAAAAGATGCTTGTGCAATACAAATCAAATTTTTACTAATATAATAAAAATAGTTTTAGTGGTATTTTTAGTTAGTCATTTAATTTTCGAATGAAGGCTCTTTTGAACGAGGAAAACAACAAAAACTTACAAGTTATTACCCTTGTATATAATTTATCTAATCTTATTCCTTACAGAACCCAACTTCAAGTGCTCCGCAATTCAGGAAAATGTAAATCAGCAGCCGAGAACAGCATGGCTCTGGTCCAGATCCGTGACGTCATGCAGCACATGCCGCAATTCAAATACATGATGAGGTCAAGTTTAGGGGATGAAACTCCACACCAACCCCCCAGACCGGCACACGCACCACCATCCTCACATGCTAAGAGGGCGAGAGCTAATTGAATGAAATCTGTAACACAAATATATATATGAAAAATTTAAAAGCTTTCTTTCATACAAGAATAAAGGAGGAAGAAATATTTTCTCCCAAGTTGCATCTTCAAATGTACATCATTTATTTACACAATGAGGTTAAACAAGGACGAAAATGGCAGGCCTCAAAAGATATTGCTTGTATAAAATAAAAAGAAAAAAAATATTGAGTTACAACTCTTGGAAATGAATACATGTAGCCAAAGGTTACATTATTGTCAATATTGGTTGTATTGCAAAGCAAATCTTGAATATGTTGCATTTATAAAGAAAGCATTTCAAGGTTTTTCGTATAAACATTTGACTATCTCTTTCATTATAATATGTGTACACAAGAAGTTAATAGCAAGAAATTATAAAATTATATTTAAGATGACTTCGGGGGACTGTGTTATCTACTTAAAACACTGATAGTGAGATGTGGACTCTTAGAATGTAAAAAATTATTATCGTTAATTAATATTTGTGTTGTGGTACACTGCCATTACTCACTTTGACTTTAATCGCGCAAAGTAAACGCGAACAGTGCTCGAACTTTTCTTACAATTAATATCATCACAAATGTTAAACAGAAAGGAACTTATGTTCAGGTCAATTTCTATATAATTATTATTGTACAAAGTGTATGTACATACAATGTAAATCGCAGATCTAATATAGAATGATCTATAATAACTATTTAATAATAGAAGACTGAGAATTTTATTTTTAATTATTTCTTAGATCAGAAACTATTGATGTTGTGAACATTTAGATTTTTAGTTGTATTAGTTTTGAAAAATTTATGTACAATGTGATGTGTATATAATTTTAGTGTTACATTCAGTCGCTTGATTATTATCATCATATTATATGTATACATATATAGAGTTGAAGATTTATAGCATAATGCAAACCAAATTAGCTACTTAAATGTGTCAAATTAAAGAATATGTAACATTTGTTAAAGTATAAACGACACGGTATTCAGGTATAAGGTCGAAAAATTTTACTTTGAACTACTTAATAATGCATGAAAAATTATTACACAAATGTAGAAAACTATTCTACATGAAATTAAGCATATTACATTTAGCAAATATTACGAAATTATTGGTATTTGATTTCTAAAATTATTTCATTTGTTGTTCAAAGGAATAAAATGCTCGCCTTTATTCAACTCTATATATATGTCAAGTATTAAAAATACTATTAGTGTCGCTTTCGCTAAAAAGACATTATAATAAATTTAAGTGTATCTTATATGCTTAAAAATTATCATCACAAAAAAATCACAATTAGATAAATATTGTACAGTTTCAGTTTATTTAAAAATATTTATATCCTGTAAATAAAGTTGCACTTCTTATTAATAATTTTTAATGAACTATTTCTCAAGATTCTTGTACAAAAAGTGTGACTTTTGCAGAGATGTACTGATCTGTGAACATATTATTGTAGTAATATGAAACTTTGACCACAAAGATTAAAAAATAATTTTAAACTAATTATAGCTTATTATATAATGGAAACAAAAATATTAAATTTTTGTCATTGCTGTGAATTGTAAACATAATGTTTGCAGAAACCCAATTGATCAATGCATAAGGGAGATCTTTTTTGTTTGTATGAGAGGTCAGGAATACAAAATTTTAGTTTATTTTGTTGTTTAAGTAATTTATTAAAAATAACCTTAAAAGTTCTAATAAACATATTGATTGTTTGGTTAAAATGGACATATAATAATTTATTGATATAATTTAAAAAACACAACTGCTTAGATTAAAATGTATAATCAAACCTATTTAATGTTATTTTTATATTAATTTTGAATGATGTGTTCCTGATCTTACCAGTGACAAAGTATTGGATAGTTTATTTTAATGTAAGTTCACAATCTAGATGAATTTAGAACTGGTTCCTATAGCTAGCTAGCATGGACTTATTCAAGACTTCTTTATTACATTGTTTTCTTTAATTAATATAAGTATGTACATTAAACTAAAATATAAATGTATATAAAATATACTATGAACTAATTTATTTAAAGTAATATTAAAATAAACATATTGACCAGTATGAAAGCTGTAAATACATAGTTGTTACTTGTAATAGTTCTGCCAGTTGTGCCTATATAAAGCGAACTGGTGCGGCATTCACATTACATTCCCACTTATCACATGAAGTCTTGAGTAGCCATTGTATTCAGGCTATGTCTGAATTAGATTGATTACTTCACAATTTTATTTATTTTGGTGTAAGTTAAATGTAAGTGCAGCAAGTTTGTTTAAAACTTGTGGCACCACTTTATTGCTAACACAGAGCTGTGTAAATTAAATGCTAAATTATTTATGGTGTAGAGTTAAGTAATGATATATAGTATTTGATATGTTACTACATTAAATCGCGATAGCTCTCCAGATTGCAGTGTTTGTAGAGTCTTTGACTCTGTATTTTAAAATAAAAGAATTCTTTATTAGTCTCATATTTTTATTTTCTCATTTATACCCCATGTCTTCATAAGATATTGTGTAAAATTATTGAGTGTATTTGGGTATAATGTTTATAGGAATGTAAAATGACAAACAATAAACATATTAACTCTGAAACTTCCCAAATATATTCTTTTAATGTAAAATGTGTAATTTAGTAATGAAAATGAATAATTCTTGTACTGCTAATGAAATAGATCTTCTAGTATCAAAAATGTTTTCTTTTATGACTCAGATGTTTGGGTCCTAATATTATTCATCTTAATGAATAACTGCATGTGAAGTTATTTTCATGAGTAATATATTTATTCTTTAGTATCAAACAAGTACGCGCCAATCTTCTTAGCAAATTAGAAATTTTAAGTCTGGGCCCATTTAAATTTCACAGGATTCCTTGGGAAGCCATCTTCTTTCGTCTGTTAAGATGAGACCCCCTGAGCTGAGGTTTATTTTGCAAAGCTATATATGATTATTGTATATACAAAAAATATTTTTATTTGTAATATAATATTAATTAATTATTTATTATTATTCATGACAAAATATTTATTCTTGTTACTTTTCATGTACAGTTTTAGTAGGTTGTAATTTTTCGAATTTTTTGTTATGATTTTTTCTATTATGTGCTGCTTTCGCAGCCTGCTGTTAAATAAACTGGCGACTACTGTTACGCATAAGGCACGATAACGAAATACTTAAGTACATAAGTCTAAGCCGTTTTATTTTATAATCCCATTATAAATTTTCGTCAATTTTTTTGAACTTGTAGTCTGATGATTATGGCTTCGTCTTAATAATATTTTCAGTAATAATTAACCACCAGGCATTAGAAGCCGAAGGGTAAAATTATATTTACATTATATATTATACTGTGGACTGTGGTAGAGGCAATTAGCACTTGATAAGACAAACTCAAGACTGAGAGTAACGTTGCTGTTTGATATCTTTAATTCTTTTTAATTGAGTCAGCTTCCACTTAAATTGTTTTCGTTGCCTATAAGTTAAATTTGACAACTATATAAAAACATAGCGGGAAATATTTAAAATTGAGTGAAATTATTACGTTTAATACCATTTTGTGAAATATTAAAACAAACTCTAAACTTAGACATAGCGAGACTGTTTTTCAGATAGCTTGCATACTACTTCATTAAGTTAACACAATTGATAATATATACTCTATGGCGATTGAACTGTCACTCATGGTATGACATTGATTTATTTGTTCTCTGTGGCACCGTGCTAAGTGCAAACAGGACAAATTATTTGCTTTTTATAGTTTTAGTTGAAACTAATTTGATTTTTTATTGAATCATTAAATAATTGTAAAAGTGGCGCAAACGATGGATACTGATATTGGATTACGCTTTGGTCATTTCACTGAACTTATTTCTCTTCTGCTAATTCATTATTATAATAATTGAAATAATTAATATTATATTGTTTATTTTGTATTTAAAAAGAAAATAACTCAAAATACAATTTATGTATCGTACTTGATATGGTTAAAATTTTTAGCTTATTACTTCTTGTATATCATTGTAGTATTGTAATATAGTATAATCAATAAGATGAGTATTCAAGTATGTAGGGATACATCAGACGCTGTGGCGTTGTTCCTGCCGCAGCGTTTGTATCTTAAATCGTTTGCAAAGCTTAACATTTCTGTTCAGCTCCCTTCGCACAAGGTACACGGCAAGTCCATTTCCAATTGGGAATTGATGGAGAAACTGCGGAAAATGATCCATCCTGACAGTTTCTCAGTATTGAAAGTTTCAAAGCATAGTTCTGAAGTGATAAGATTCGATGCCGAGTTGGAAAACCGTCAAAAGTTAGATCGAGTGCTAAGTCGTTTAGATGACAGAATCATACATTTAAATGACTATCCCGATCCCCTAAAAGTGAAAGTTTCTGAAGCAAAGTCTGATTTTCCAAGTAGACATGCCTGGGATTCCTTTTTTCGTGATGCATCAGATATGGATGAAATGAAACCAGGAGAAAGACCAGATACAATTCACATAAAGTATTTGCCTATTCGTTGGTTTGTGTACAATGATGAAAAAGATGAAGATGCCCCTCCTTCTGAGACCTTATTTAAGAAAATATTTGAAAAATATGGCTTAGTGAGACAGATAGATGTGCCTGTTGCTGATCCATTCAGGATGCAAATGAAGACCCACATGAGAGGTATAACTATACCACAACAAGAATGGAATCTGTATTTTGAGGGCTATGTGCAATTTAGTGAATATGCAGGTTTTGTTCGCTGTATGGATTCTTTACGTGGTCGAAAGTTATTAAGAAAAAATGATGATTTAGCTGAGTGGTGCAGCATTAAAGTTGACTTTGATAGAACTAAGCATATGACAGATGCTGCAGTCAAGAGAAGAGCTATTGTTCGAGAAAGGTTGGCAGCCAGACAACGGGCAAAGGAGGAAGAGGAGAAACAAGAGAAAGAAAGAATTGCTAAAAGGGAAGCTAGAGAAAGGTAATTTTTAAATATTTAACCTTTTTAGTTTCATTTTACCTTAGTTTTACTTATTTTTAGTACCACTCTTATAAATTTATTTTATTTATATTATACTATATAAATATTTTAGTTTGCTTATAATTTTGAAGACACATTTTTTAAATATGATTAGGCTCATTGCATTGCAGACAAAAAGAAATAGTCTCACGATTTATTTTTAAATCTTTAAGACAAAAAGTGGAGCATCATGAGAAGGAGAAGTTGGCTAAGATGCGAGAGAGGGAAGAAAGGCGAAAGAAAAAACAACTTGCAAAGTTAATGGAAAGGGAGGATGTGGATTTAAACAGAAGAGTTGCAGAAGAACAAAGAAAATTACTAAAAAGCCAGAAGAAATTGCAAGCTGTTCGATTGATTGATGAATTGTTTAAGAGATTAGAGGTACCTAATTAGGAATTATAAAATGTTTTGATAACATTCTTTATAGAAAATATCCTTTATGATAAATTTCATTATATATTATATTATGATGTAAATGTTCATAAAAGAGTACATAACACTTCTGTTGTTACAAAGTTGTTAGAAAATTGGGTTGAGTTTTGTATTACAAAAAGAAAATAAATAATATTTGTTACTTTATAAAATATTGAAATCAATATATAACAACTTATTTTTTTATAATTATAATTGTATATTCTTCAGCTACGCCCAGAGCTCCAAAAAAATGGGACCAAACCTGAGCGTTATTACAAAGCTAGTGACAGAGTAGCGAGACAGAGAATTGTGGATAGTTTTAAGAAGAAGCAGGAGAAGGAGTTGGAGGAACAGAGGGAGAGATTAAAACATGCATTAGATGGTATGTGGAAATTGTAGAGATATATCTTTGTAACTAAAAATATGAACTGAAAATATTTATTAAAAATATTAATATATGCTGCAGATTTGTTTTTTTATTAAATCCTGCAAATGATGTTGGTATTGAATTTCGTTAATTAAAACACAACATCTTTAAGCTTGGGGTACTTGAGGAGGATTTAAGTATCTCTAAAGAGTATTATAGCTTTTACTTAAGAACATTGTTTTAACAATTACTTTCTGAAGTGACAAATTTAGAGTAAACTGGGTAATTGAAGTGAATTTCACGTAATCTGATTTATACAAGTCAGCATGCTTACAGATCCATTTACTTGATCCGGTAAGAACATGCAATATCTCTTGATAATAGTCAGAAATTAAAGATTACAGTGTTTTAATAAGACTAAATATGAATAATCTTTTATTGCATATCTAAAATGTCACATATTTGAAAATACTTTTACATTTCAACTTGCAACTGATAGTTAATGTACGCCTATTTATATTTCCAGGACGTATAATAATTCGTTCTGCATTAGAAACAAAGAAGCCTAAACGTGACTCGATCAGTTCTATGTCAGACGATGACAAGGACTTCAAGCGTATTAAAACTGAGCACCCGTCGCCGGAGAGGGAGCCGAGGGAGGTTTATAATAAAAATCCAGGTAAATTGTTTATTATTAATTATTTTACGTTTTTTTTTTTAGCTTCACGCTTTATCCCGCACATGGCAGGATAGGCAGAGGGAACTGCAGGGACCACATGAAACTAGTGTTAAGACACTCCGTTGCTTAGTCCCTGCTTTCTCCGTCCCCGCTTTCCGCCGTTTTTGATGCATTGCGTGTTGAGTGGCGGAACTCAACGCCGCGCTTTGCCTAGTTTGCCAGAGCGAAGAAAATGGAAATAGAAAAATCCATCTTCCCCGACTGGGGATCGAACCCAGAAACCGTCGCGTTACAGGCAGACGTTGCGCCTCTGCGCCACGACGGTCCTCATAACGTTAATTGTATTAGTAATTTGTGTTTTTTTTTTAGAATTTTCTATTTTTATAATATTTAAAACTGGCGTTTGTTTTTATTTGTTTTTAGTATTTGTATAAAATATTGGAAATAAACTAAATGTTATTTTAATGATTTTTAAAGTGTATACAACTATGTTACTAAGAGGACCGTCGTAGCGCAGATGCGTAAGCATCTGCCTATAAACGCGACGGTTTGAGGGTTCGATTCCCACTAGGAGAAGATGGATTTTTCTATTTCCATTTTCTTCGCTCTGGTAAACTAGGCAAAGCGCGGCGTTGAGTTCCGCCACTCAACACGCAATGAATCGAAAAATGCGGAAATCGGGGACGGAGAAAGCAGGGACTAAGCAACGGAGTGTCTTAACACTAGGTTTTCATATGGTCCCAGTAATTCCCTCTGCCTACCCTGCCATGTGCGGGATAAAGCGTGAAGCTAAAAAAAAGATAAAATAAACAAGCATTCTCTCGCCAAATTTTCGTATATAATGTGTGAAATTGTTAATATATTTTTGTTCCAGGCTTGTACTACCCGAACCCGTACGGCTTCGGCTACCCGTTTCCTGCACCACACGGATACCCCTTCCCGCAAAGTATGAGTATCGCTTTATTTTTTCACTATACAGGCAAATAGTATCTAGTGTCGAGACACTCTGTTCTCTGCTTTCCGAAATGAATTAGAGACATAGCGTGGTACGGAACTCAACGCTGTGGCTTTGTTTTGTAACTAGAGTAAGGAAATATTAATTTACGACTATCGTACTATGGCATTGTGATATTTTTCACGTTTTAAATAAACTATAAATTATGAACAAATAAAAAGAGTTTTTATATTGTTTTTTGAGATAAATATGTTTTTATAAATATTAATTTAACAAGTTGTTTAATGTAGGATAGTTTAATATGGGATTCGTAGTCATCCATTCCATATATTATTGTATATCTTTGTGGTATTGGCCGAGCTGTGTTGTTTTTTATGCGGAAGAAGTTACCCCTTATAAAGATAGATAGATATGGATAGATTGTCTACGCACAATTGCGGTGCAGGGGTTATTTTTATTTTACTACCCTGTGAGACAAAACGCGAAGTTGAGTTACGTATTAGCACACATTACTAAGAAAAGTCGTCGAGAGAAAGAGTCGAAGACATAAAACAGAGAATAGAGTGTCTTAATACACAGCTCTGCTTCTGTGGGAAAAGTATATAGCATAATAAGATCTTTGATTTTCGCGATTTTTATACATTTTAAATAAAACAATTTAGTCTACCTGTGGGCACGGACTACTGCAGAGTTCGAAACGTCGGGTTTTTTAAAAAATGTCAATATACGCGAGTAATACGTTTAAATTGATTTATTTAAAATGTAAAGAGCTGGTTCTTTAATTATATTAATATATTACTTATAAAATAAAATATTAAGGGTCGGTTTCACTACTTACTGATAAAGTTCCATATGTGCCTTGTAAAAATTTTAGTTTCACTAGTCTCAAATGTGACTGTCTAGTATATAAATACCTGTTTAGTATAGCGTTCATCCTAACTACCAGTCATTATTAACTACCAGTTTACTAGCTAAAACTATCCGTCATCCCAGAAAACGTCCAACAATGCTCTATATCACAATTTAAAAGAATTATGAAAAGACGTTTGTGTGTTAAAGGTTATACCTGATTAATGATTTTTTGAATGACAACACACCTTGGGAATGAAATGCTCGCTCCAGCTTGTTTCAAATGTGCCATTATCAAAAATGAATCAATGTAAAATTATATGACCATTTAAAATAAAATGTCCCGCTGAGTTTCTCGCGTCGGTTCTTCTCAGGTCTGAGGCATTAACTTTAGCGGACCGGTGGTAGTGTTTTTGACGTTCAAAAAATGAATCATATATTCTTTTTTTTTTAGCTTCACGCTTTATCCCGCACATGGCAGGGTAGGCAGAGGGAACTGCAGGAACTATAGAACCTAGTGTTAAGACACTCCGTTACTTAGTCCCTGCTTTCCGTCCCCGTTTCGATATATATTCTTATTTGAATAAATATTTGAATTTGGCCCTTAACGCGATATAATCCCGGGCCGCAGCGTCGCTGTACCCGTACACAGTGCGCGCGCCGTGGTTCGCGGGCGAGGGCTACGGGCGGCGCGCGCGGGGCAGGGGGCGCGCGCGCGGGGGCCGCGGGGCGCGCCTGCCCTACTTCGACGGGCCCGACGCCACGCACCAGTACTACCAGTGAGTGGCCATACTTAAAGAAAACGTATAGAAATTATGAACGCAGCGGTACTCGAACCCGCGACCTTTTGTGAATCGTGCAAGCGCTCTCACTACCGAGCCATGCGTTCTTTATTACGCTGCGTCGAAATTCTTATATGCTTTATACAACTTATTTTGTTGTCAGCAGTTAGTTAGTTAGTTATAGGGAGATTTTTACACACTTCCGCTACAAAGAACAATCGCTTGGCGAGAGAGAATGCTATTTTTATTAAATATTTTTATCATTTTAATAAGTAACATAAAATTTTTTATATGTTTTCTTTGAGTATATTTTCTATCTTCAACGTGGATTAACACTTTAAAATCATTGTTTCACATTACATTAACATTTGCTCACACTCTGGCACCAGTACTACTAGTGAGTGGGCTGGTACACTTTATATATTATTACTCTTGTTATTCATTTTGAATTGTCGAGTGAATTACGTTTGCGACAGATGGAAACACCTACATTCAGAAGTAATTTTTTAAAAATTTGTTAAATTCAAAAAATTTTAAAAAAAATATTTAAATTCAAAAAAAAAACCCAACACGTCTGAGACTGCCCTAACTGGAAATCATAATTTAACATTAACTTGAACATAAAATATAATAATTTATATATTTTAAATATAATACAAAGTAATCTCGCATCTTCACAGATATTTCAAGAAGCTAAACGAGGCGGAAACACGCAACGAGCACGACAACAGATCCCGTTCCCGTTCTCATTCACGTCGGCGCTCGTATACTCGTTCCCGTTCCCGTTCCCGTCGACGTTCTTACTCGCGTTCTCGTTCACGTTCACGTTCCCGTTCTCGTTCCCGTTCCCGTAGCAGAAGGTCGAGGAGCAAGCGGTCAAGAAGTAGAAATAGATACTCTAGGTCGAGGAGTAGGAGGACCAGGTGAGTTGTCGTTTTTGTTTTATGAATAGATTAAGTTAAATGACGGTTTTTTTTTAAAAAAATATTTATGTATTTCTTCTAATTTTCTTCATTAATTAGAGAAAGTATAGAGATATGTTAAAAAATAATATATTTATGTGTTTTGTACCTGTAACGACTTAATATGTTCTAAGAATAAGCCCCCTGTTACTATGGCCTAAAAAGGAAACTTGTTTTTTTTTTTTGTGTTTTTTTAGCTTCACGCTTTATCCCGCACATGGCAGGGTAGGCAGAGGGAACTGCAGGAATCATAAGAACCTAGTGTTAAGACACTCCGTTACTTAGTCCCTGCTTACTCCGTCCCCACTTTCCGCCGTTTTCGAGGCATTGCGTGTTGAGTGGCGGAACTTAACGCCGCGCTTTGCCTTAGTTGCCAGAGCGAAGAAAATGGAAATAGAAAAATCCATCTTCTTCGACTGGGGATCGAACCCAGAAACCGTCGCGTTACAGGCAGACGTTGCGCCTCTGCGCCACGACGGAAAAGTAAACTTAATATTATTAAATTGCCATTATTTGTCTGCTTCTGATTAAAATCGAAAACCTTGTCTTAATATTGATTGATTTATCGATATAATGTGTTATAATATAATTTTTAGTGAAAATAATACTTATGTAATATTTGTTAAGGCTGTCGTAACGCGGCGGCTGTCGTACGACGTGTGCCGTAAGCGCGACGATTGTGGGTTCGATTCCTACTGGGGAATAATTAATAGTTATAAATTTACTCGTTCTAATAATAAGGCAAAGCGCGGCGTTGAGTCCCGCCATTCAGTAAGTTATGTCAAAAAATGATTCACGTCAGCTTGAAGTTTCTAAATAAGTGTTTTTTGAGTGAATATATATGTGTGCTCTTGCAAAAACGTTACCAGTTTATGTCTTACAAGGTATTAGGGCATTAATTTTCACCATACATCGTGAAAAATATAAAAAAAATCATTCTTACTAAAATCTTATTAAAAGAAATATAAACACCACAAATACTTGAAAAAAATTGCATAATAAATAAATTAGCACATTATCTGTAAGTATATACATATATATTTACCTGACATGGCGGCCGCTATCAGAACTACTTATAGGGAAAAATATTTCAAGGGTATATACAAAAAAATAATTCATAATTATTTATAGTTTAGGCACATGATCATTTTTCATATTTCACGATATTTATACGTGCTGTGTAACGCGGGAGGTAGTCATAATTAAATACGAATGACGTCACGATCACGTACTACAAAAATACTAACAAACGTTGTCGAACTGTCACATTTCATTAAAAAAAGTAACCTAATGAGAAAGGGATATATGTCTTTCCCGCTCTCACAGAATAGTGCACGCTTGCGTTATACTTTATAAATGGCGTTTTATTTTGGAATAATAATTTAATTATTTATTTTGTTTGAAAAATATATTTTTTTATTTTGAAAATTTTACTTGTTTTATAATTTTACCAAGTTTATGAAGGCTAGTTAATACAATGCTTTAAATTTCAACAGATCTCGCAGCCGTTCAAACTCGAAATCACGAAGACGATCTAAATCGAGAAACCGAAGATCCAGAACGAAATCGAGATCTAAATCTCGGAATCGAACCCCGTCCCCTGCGCCTGATGTGCAAGCTCACTGTGCAGATAACAACAAGGTTGTGTCCCAGGACACTGTGAGGTCGAAGAGGTCAAAGAGCTGGTCACTGCCCAAGGACGGAGAGGGAGAATCTTGGACTAAGGATTAAAGTTAATGAGCTAAATTAAGAAAATAATAAAATATTATTCCAGAATAAATTTGTGCTTTTAATTTTTTATTATTTTTTTTTAAATTATATACATATATTAGTGATGTAACGAATGTCATTTTTTAACATTCGCGAATGTGAATACGAATATTTGCTACCAATATTCGCGAATGCGAATATTCAGTAATTCTTGTAAATTTCGCCAAATTTCGCCAAATTCGGCAAGCAAAATAGCACTTTGGATTATAGCATTATATACCTGAGTATTAGGTGATAAAACTTTTTAAGAAGAGAGATTGATTTCTTTTTGTTTAGATTGCATTCTAAAAAAATCCATGATATATAATGAAGACTTATAATGTGTTTACGAGGTTACTGTTTTTTGAATAAAAAAACTCAAAAAGTAAAATGATTTCAATTTTTATAACGTATTATCGTCGTCAAATTTTTCTTTCAGACATTCGCAAAACATTCGCAGATTATTTTGCGATTGCGAATGCGAACACGAGTCTTTAAAAACGTGCAAATAATCGCTAATACGAATGCGAATATTCGTTACATCACTAACATATATCATATATACTTTTGAGAACCGTCGTGGCGCAGAGGCGTAGCGTCTAACTGTAAACGCGACAGAAAGGTGGGACGGAGAAAGCAGGGACTAAGCAACTGAGTGTCTTAACACTGGGTTCTATGGTTCCTGCAGTTCCCTCTCCCTACCCTGCCATGTGCGGGATAAAGCGTGAAGATATCTATACTTTTATAAGTCAAATTCAATGAAACTGTCACTAAGTGTAAGTCAAAATAAATTGTTTCTGGTAGGCCAAAAAAGGAGGGAACTTTTTTCTTCTAAGTAAAACCTAAAGCCATTCTTGTAGAGAAGAAAGTACTTAGTATTCCATGGATTCACCATGCAGGTGTCGTGTTGCAGGAAGAGGGCGAGCAGCGCTTGGGACTTATGACACAAGTGTGAGTTTAAAGGTGCCCCTTTAAAATGCATGTTAATGCACGCCCACTTTCACTGTCCGAGCTTCCTCCCACTACCTAACACCAAATTTTAAATGATTCTACCAAAGTCGCCTTCGAAGTACGTTCTAGAAATGAATTAGTAATAGTTCTACACAAGCCGAGATCTTTTAGTAAACTATAGAGAGATTTCGCTGTTATACCCCTCGTTCCTACTTCAACCGCATATAAACTAGCTCTAAACCTAATTCTGGTCTAACGAAATAATAAATCCTTTGATTTTCGCGGTTTTATACATTTTAAATAAAACAATTTAACCGTATTAATAGCGTATATTAGCATTTTTAGTGAAACCCGACGTTTCGAACACTTTGCAGTAGTCCGTGGTCACGGGTAGACTGAGGTGGCATTCGTCTGTCACTTGATATAATTATTATATCAAACTACCAATTGTTAGCCAAATCGATACGCCGACGTATAAACTGGCTCAACACATCGCGAAAGTACTTTCTCCACCGCGTGGCCACTCAACATTTTATGTTAGGGATTCTTACCATTTTGTTAGCGGACTGAAAGACCTTAAGTTAGCTAATAATGAAACCATGGTCAGTTTTGATGTCGAGTCTCTGTTTACTAGTATACCCAGAGAAAGCTAGAAGAATACAATATGCCTATAGAATATATTGAACTTTTAGAACACTGCCTTACATCTGGTTACCTAGTGTAGTAGTGTAGTGTCAAGTATTTTATTTACAAGTAGACAAAATATCCAGTTAATAAAAAATGCTAATATACGCGATAAATTATTAAAAAACAACGAAATATTTGTTAAGTTATGACTAACGACTTTTCGAGCTATTTGTTTCCCACGGTCAGCTTACCAGTATTACGCATAGAATTTTAATAGTACCGGAGACCAGTCGTGGATTAGGGTGCGCCATTTTAAAGTTAAAGGAGAGATTCCCTATAGTTAGCCACTCGTTTTGCATTTCTAAGACAACTGCGTGCACCTTATACTTATATTTCTTTTCTTACCGAATAATTGTTTATTGATTATTTAAACGAATATGTTTTTTACTTACACTTTCAACTTAATACTAAAAATATGTACAAATATTTGTTAATAAGATTAAATCTACATATAATGCCATTAAAAAGTAATTTTTAAAATTGTTATCTAATCTTGTGTACACTTTATCTGATGGATTTATAGGTTTATCGTTTTAAAAAAACTTATATATAGATATTTTTCCATTATTTTTGATTAAATTGATGATAAGGCTGTGTTGAAGTTCATTTCTAGAAACTGCTTTTCAAGTGTGAATGAATAATAAAAAATTAATAATTATGAATCTGATAATTAATTTTTATTTTATAAAATTTAATTTAAAATATTTTCTTATTATGTACTTGTCCTTTAATACAGATATTTTGTACGTGTTTAGACATTTTTACAAAATTTTAAGTTAAAATATCAATTCTTCAATATACAACACATGAATTAATTATAAATTAGACTGTACTTGCAGAGGAGCTCGGAGTAGTGTAGTAGTAGTGCATTGGTATAACTAGAGACACTTCTCAGGATGGGCCCAGTCTCAGCTGTGTCCAGGTCATTAACATGCAATATATTAAAACTATTGAATCAAAAACGGAAACTTTAAAAAAAAATAAAGACGCTCTCAGCAATGGGATGTTTCGAGAATGCCGTACTCTTTCAAACTGATCGTAAATTATAATCTCGTGTATTATTATCGAGACTGTATAACAATCTGACTTCAGTTCTACAACAAATCTAAACGTTCTATTCTAATCAAGCTAGAGGTGAGCGAGTTTCATAACCTGCTGCTGAGTCTAACTGAAAGGATTTCTCGTCAGATATTGGCTTTGTTATGAGGTTTAACCATTTTTCTCAAAAGTTATATTTTATCATTAACAGTATTTATTAAGTTAATTAATTATATTTTGTTAATTACAATCGGTTTATGTTTATTAGCATATTTAATCTGTGCTCGAACTGCATGAAACATAATCCAAATGGCTATTTATTATTATAAATATATATTTATAGATATATATTTTATTTGCTGATTGTAAAAATCAAAACGGAAATATTACTGAGATAATATTAGCATTAAGATAAGATTAAGTATTGTTTTGTGATTTTTAAGCGTGTTCTTTATGGAGTTATTTATTTTGTACTACATGAATTCGTTAACGTGGACTTAATAAATCTTTCGAACCATTTCCGAGTTCCGAACTTCAAAGGAGAAAAAAACGGGAACCTTTATGAGATTGTTACTTAGTTTTCTGTAACCAAGTCTGTCAAGACCATTTCTTCAAAATCAAGTGAAAAAAATCAAGCTAAAATCAATATCAAATACCAACGTTGATGACATCATGAGGCGGAAAACATATTAAACTTTTAGAACAACACGTGAACACTCTACAGAGTACAGAGTGTTCGGTAGTCTATGAATTTTGGCGATAAGATATAAACATAACAACTTTCCATATTTCATCCATTTTTCATGATTTTATGTTATGAGAAATAACTTCTTAGCATAGATTTACCGAGTCCATAATAATATATGCAGATGAGTTTTCAGAAGAGCCTGGGGACATGCGACCCAAGTTTGAGCCTCTTCTAAGCGCGGACTGTCTATCGTCTTCACTGCTTGAGTTTCGCTCTCATACATTCGTTCATATTTGTCTGGAGCTAAATATTTCTGGGTTATTTCTATAAAATATCAAATTTTTACAATTTATCTTCAGCCTAACGTTAAAATTCCGTATTTTAAAAAAAACGTTAAGATCAATTTATTGTCCATTTATGGATGTGTCCATATAACGTGGAGAAATCAAGCTAAAATTAATACGAAATATCCAAGCCCTTAACCTTTTGAAACACAGGAAAATTAAACATGGTTATACATTTTGTTAAATGACCATGAACTCAAAACCTATAGAATACTCATACGAAACAGGATACGTAGATCTCTAGAGTTGTGAAGTTTGGCAATGAGTTAAAGTTAGTAGTAATTAGTTAGTACTTATAGTACAGTCAGAGGGATAAACCCTAAAAATCCTCCTATGAAAACAACACAAATTTAAGTTTCTTTACTCCTATTCGTTGCACTGCAGCTATCTAGACTACACTGGACTGGAAGAACTTATAGTTTACAGTAATATTAATTTTTATTGATTTTAGCTTCACGCTTTATCCCGCATATTGCGTATTGCAGCAACCTAGTGTTAAGACACTCCGTTGCTTAGTCCCTGCTTTCTTCATCCCTGCTTTCCGCTTAAAAAAAATTAAAGCAAGATTCAAGATTCACCACATTCAAGTTTGTCAATTTTCTTAAAGCTCTCTTTCTCATTCTTTATCCATTTTCTATATTGTTAAACTGTAGACTAAACTGTTATATTCTCCTCTGCGAAATATCTACAATGATGTAATGGGTACGGAACTCTCGGTGCGGTAGTATTACCAATTAATTGACCAATATTTTAATTTTTTTTAAATAAATATGTTTGAACTTAACAACATGTTTCCACGATTCCTGTGGTTTCCCCAGCCTACATAACTATGAGCGGGATTAAGCGTGAAGCTAAAAAAATATTAATTTAATGTGTCCAAATATATATTATATATTATTTCTTATTTTCAATTTGTAAAATATTTATTGTAATGTAATTTTCAAAAGTAATTTAACCGTCTGATGAAGCGTCTAAGGAATTCTTGAAAGGAAATTAATGAGTAACTATGTTCGAACTTAGCTTATAGCGTAGCTTTATTTGTTAAGTTTTAAGTCTCTTGGGTAAGCCCTTATCTGTCTCGCCTTGGCGATACTCTTGTCTGCTCGCAGTGAATTATTTTATTTAAGATAAAAACAAATGATAAATGTACACAATTATCTATTTATCCTTCTTAATTTCAAATTATCACAAATTTTGGGACGCCCATACTTAATTATCCGTGTATCGACGTTATCGCTGACGTGAGTAGACGCGATAAAGACATAACTAGGAGAGTTCGGCTCGATTTTTTTAGTGTTACATTGGCCAACGAACATGAAAACTTTCGGAGTAGCTCTTCTTTTTGTCGTCGCGGCCGTACAGGTAAATTCAAATATTTTAAGATTTTCTATATTTCTAGATTTGCTATAAATTTGTAAATAGAAAGTAAGACTTTATATCACCTTCGTTTAGATTTTTTTAATATAAAAATGTGGATGCCACTAGTGGATGTACTAGTCTTATGAAATAAAACATCATATATATCAAAGAAATTTAACAAGAACTGAAATAAAAAGATTTCTTGAGGTTCATATTTCTTTTATGAATAGTTTAATCAAAGAAAGTCAAAGCTTTCTTCCACACAAAAATATGTTACGACTAAACTCATTTTTTTAATCATTTTAATATCTATTCAATTATTTGATATGTTTAAAGTCAAAAGCTATTTGAAACTTCATAGCTAAATCAAAGTATTTCCGTAACAAAGTCTTTGGTACTAAACGTTGAATTTTGTAAATAAATCTCGAATCTCTACATTTTTGAGACATTATGAAATTAGTATATTAGAAGTAAGATAGTTCAATATGTAATATATATTAATAATTTATGTAAAATTTAGATTATTATATTATATTTATTAATTATGTATATATAGAATAAATTATATCCACAATCAAAGACAAATAAAATTAGGTTGGATAGGCATGGGCGTCTTATGTAACCGTCTTATAACAGAGTATATGTTGGACAGACTACAGAATACACTCTTTAGGTAATACTTGCATTATATAATTATAAAAATATCATTAAAAATAATAATACAAAGCAAGTCTCAAGATAAACGCACAATCTCCAAATTCCATGTTAATCGCCGATAACCGACGGATAAATATAATTAATGTTAATAATTATCTTATACTCACTTGTATTATCCTGGATTTAGGCCATTGACGCACAACTGGGTAACCTATCACACTGTAAAATATCCTGTATACAGTAAATATTGTTGATAACATTTATTTACCTTAGTTTTCCGCTCGTATCTGAGATATTGCTTGTTAAGTAGTAGATTTCGAGGACGCGCTTCACCATACAAAGTTGGGTCTCAAGATCTCTCATTACCTCGAAGTTCGACTTATATGTAATCTATAATATAATGTATATCATAAATTATCACATTTACAGCCAGACGCTCTGTCCCCATGTACTTGATTATTTCCAAAATATTTTTTTATATAAATTAACTGTTTATTATAAAAATATTAAAGATAGAAAATGTTTAAGACAGAAGACTGACATCTTTATGTGAGTCAATGATGGTTCATACGGTTTACTCTGCCTACCCTGCTGTGACCAGGATAAAGCGCAAAGCTAAAAAAATAGTTACTATTACGAAGTTAACTATACCTTATTAATCACATTAAAGATTCTATTCAAAGCCAGATTCAAAGGAAATATTGAAATATAACTTGTAATGTCTAGTAATAGCTGTTATTGTTGGCAAGTAGGTCTTCTGTAGCAATTCCTACGGCCTGAAATACGTCTTCTTAAACTTTGGCCTCACGACCCAGTTTCTCGAATTTTAGGCGACCCCTTTTTGAGGGCGTTCGTGTTTTAGTACTCATTATTGTACTTAAGGGATTAATAAAACTTGTTCGCTCTGTACAATATCTAAGATATTGTATGAGATTTTATTATGACAAAACACTGGTTTCGTACTAAAACTGTTTTTGTTCTTACAGGCTCGCAGCTTCGACGTAGAAGGTGAGTTATTTTGATGTTTCTGCTAATTTCTAATCTCATTTTGCTATTTTTTATATAAAATATAAATTAATAAAAAATAGATTATTTTTCATTGTTTTATTTAGATGTTAAACACAAATCATCTTCTAATAGGCTTGAAAATTTATAATACTAATACAAATAATACTGATTTCGTTCGTGAACAGATTTAAAAGAGTTTCAATATTCTAAGTTACTTAGTTCTTATATATTTACTTATTTTTTGTTATCTACATATATATAAAAGCAAAATAAAATTTATCAGTTGCGTCAAGTTCAAAAGTACCCGCCCAGCTCGGTGAGAACCCGTGGTTGGTGCACCTGCGCCTCGCCACCATCTACGCCGACGGTCAGTTGAGCAGCTGTGTGGGGTCTTTAGTCAATGACGCCTGGGTACTTACTTCCGCTAGCTGTGTTAGGGAGTAAGTTGATTTTCGCTTTCATAGTAAACACAACGGACAAACAAATTTCCTTTTATTATTACCAATTGGTAATAAAGCAAGATGCAGTGTTAAGTTTCGCCAAATATTGTTATAATATGGCGGAACTTAACACCGCATGTCATGGATGAAAGTAGTCTATTCTGTGAAATACGGAATGTAAACACAAATTCTATTATAATATTTTGTTCGCTCCACTAGTTTTTGCTGCGGATTTTAACTATCAACTGTTTAATTAAAGGAAATTAGAAATATTATAGTGTAACCATTCTCACAGTAATTCTGACATGTACAAAAATATTGATTGGCCATTTGATATTTAGTATTATGTTATCTATATTATATTATCATTTAAAGTTCCTAGATATATATATATATATATATATATATATATATATATATATATATATATATATATATATATATATATATATATATATATATATATATATATATATATATATATATATATATATATATATATATATATATATATATATATATATATATATATATATATATATATATATATATATATATATATATATATATATATATATATATATATATATATATATATATATATATATATATATATATATATATATATATATATATATATATATATATATATATATATATATATATATATATATATATATATATATATATATATATATATATATATATATATATATATATATATATATATATATATATATATATATATATATATATATATATATATATAAAACAAGCGATTTATTTGTATTACATATAACAAATAACTTAGTCAACATTAGCAACCATGTAAAGATAAATGTTTTTATAATTGCTAAATACTTATATCAAAAAACGAGAATTACTTGAAATATTCGAAAGATATAGTATTATAATAATTATAAACAATAACACAATATTACACCACCAGCCTCCGTTACGTGTTCATCCGGTACGCCGCCCTAAACCCCATCTTCCCCGGCCTCGTAACTGAGACCAGAACCGCGTTCGTCAGCAGCGACGACCAAGTTGCTCTAATTAGTATCGACAGGTCGATTGAATTCAACGGTATGGAATTTTCTATTATGTTTTTATTTGAAAAAAAATGTTTTTAACACTTTTTTTTATTAAAATAGGGGTTAAATTGAATTATAAATTGAGCTATGTTAAAGTTTCTTTTTGAGTTTTATATAATATCAGAAAATAAATAAAATCGAGACAAATGTGCGGGCTATTAATTGAAATGGTTCGAATAACTCGCTATCGTTACAGATAGATATTTCAATATCTTTTTTAACTTCAGTCGGTTTTTGTTGAATTGTTGAGTTAATTTGACTGTAAAACGATATATTTTTTTTAATCTTTTTATTTATTGTGGTATTATATTATGGTTATAAAGTTAGGAATAGTTTAATTTAATGTAATTGGAAAACATTTTCTAAATTGTATTAAACATTTTCTAATACTCGGTCAAGAATAAATTGAGTAAAATATGGAGAGATTCGGGAGGGCTTAAAATATTTTCTGATTTAGATTTTAAATTTTTACTAGATTAAAGCGGGGAATGGAGTGTCTTACACTGGGTTCTTGCTGTACTTGTGGTTCCCTCTGTCAACCTTGCTTTGAGCGGGATATAGCGTGAAGCTATAAAAAAAATAAAAAAATATATACCAATTTACGTGCAACATATATTTTCTTTAAAATGTTAAAGAATTATAAGAAGAAAAATATAGAATTTGAAAATATTTTAAACTAATTCTATAATATTATGACACAGACAACATCTCCCCCGTCGCTCTGCCTCAGGACAATGAAGTTCCCGCTGCAGCTAAATTCTGCGGATACGACGCGGAGAGCAATGGTGCGTACTACCTATGTCTATAACTCACTATATTTGTGACACTTGTACATATAGCTTAAAATCAGAAGAATCTAATGTAGGAAGTAATGTTCTTTTTCACAATTTTCAAGATTAAAGAAAAGATATAAAAAGATAAAAGTAAAATATATAGATATATGCGACAGCTTGTTAGTTCGATTCCCACTCGGGGAAGATGGATTTTTCTATTTTCATTTTCTTCGCTCTGGAAACTAAGCAAAGCGCGGCGTTGAGTTCTGCCACTCAACACGCAATGCCTCGAAAACGGCGGAAAGCGGGGACGGAGGAAGCAGAGATTAAGCAGCGGAGTGTCTTAACACTAGGTTGGTTCCTGCAGTTCCCTCTGCTTACCCTGCCATGTGCGGGATAAAGCGTGAAGCTAATAAATAGGTTATTACCTAATTATATAGGTCTTGGTAAAGAAACACACGAAATCTTACTTTGATAAAAAAAATATATTTTGACTTGAAAATCGCTTTTTGCGTTTATTTTCGCCACCTACTGTCTCGAAAATAAGGCGAAAATGTGAAACACAGTGACTTAACACTATAATCTCTCTAAAAATATTACCAAGGTAAGATAGTGTTGTAATGTCTATATTACATTCTGTAATTAAGCAAACACCATATAACTATATCGAGTGTAGACAAATGTAGTCACTAATTAGTCATATTCCAGTTCTTGTAAATTTAAATGGAACGCTTAATATTAAGACAATTTACTCGTACTTCAAAATTTCAAACTCAGTAGTAATTTTGAAACTTGATATGCAAATGTGTAACAATGCCATGTGCATATCTCTGGCACGGAGTAGGTAATAAAATGAAGTGAAATTCTAATAGGACAAACTTCTTACATACTCTTATGTGATATACCTTAAAAACATTTTATTTCATATTAATTAAATAATTTTTTTAAGTATTTTCTTTAAAATAGAACTTTATTATTTATTTTTGTTGTTTTTAAAATGTTAATTCACACTGAGGATAGAAAAATACTAAAAGAACACGTTTAAAAATATAATAGAAATAGTATTTTCTTTCGCCAAACGATTGTTCTTTGTAATAATCTTTGAGTAGCGGAAATTTGTAAAAATCTCCCTACTGACATACTAACAACGAAACAAGTTTAAGATGTAAGAATTTCGACGCGGCGTAGTGAAGAACGCACGACTCAGTGGTCAGAACGTTGGCACGGCTCCCAAGAGGGCGCGAGTTCATATCCTGTTGCGTTCAAAAATTTTAAATGTTTTCTTTAAGTATATAGAACTTTATTATTTAATTTTTATCTTATAAAAAAACGAAAGCTTTATTAAGAAGTTAATTTGTTATAATATTTTCAGTTCTCAGTGACCTAGAACTGGCATGTTCTGAACTAGATCTGGAATCTGACGAAAACGGCAACATCATCGCTGCTGGTGAACAGGTCTCACCTGTAAGTATTTAGTACTATTTACTTAAATAAAATATTGTCACAAATACATAAATTGTTTTTGTTCTTAGATAAAACATATTTGTTAGTAACATAATATAATACTATGTTACAAATTGAGAAATATTTAAAAATCCTAGCCCTTATGGCGCAGTGGTGAAGTACCTTACTATCAATGCGACAGTTTTGGGTTCGATTTCCACTCACTGAACGAATCATTATAATTTAAGAGATAAAGCGTAGCGTTGAGCTCTGTCATTCTCCGATTCTAAAAACTACGTTCCTTTTGGTTCCTTGAGATAACGTATTTGTTTAACGTATTTTTATTTTGTATTTCAGTTCGATATCGGAGCTCCTCTTGTAAAGGACGGCGTTCAAGTCGGAGTCCTTGTCGACGTTAACGAGAATGGCGCTGGTATGTTTTTTTTATTAAATATTTTTATCAACAAACATCATGAGATTAATTGATAGATCTATTATTTAGAATTATTGTAATAGAGTAAGTGCTTTCATTTATCATAACGGGCGACAAATTAGTAATCAGCTGCGTTTGATTTGTGCAACGACGATATATTGTCTTCGTAATACAATAACTGTGATGAACGGCGTTGTAATTGACTCGGTTTGCCCTCCATTATAATTGATGATAAAATTATACTAACGATGGGACATTTTTAATGTTTTTGGTATGGGAATTTAATATGGCTTTCTACACACAATGCTACAAATTCGATTGGATAATATTTAGCAGCATATGTTAACTATTAAAACTAAAGTTTCTCTGTTTGATCTGCATATTTATTTATTTATTTATTACTTATAATTTGAGCCAAACTATAATACACTGTTCAAATATAATTTCAAGAGAAATTGTTGAATTAATTGTCATCTCTTATTATCAGAATTGCTTTCCAAGCCCTACTGTCTTGGAAAGTTTAATTATTCAACAATTTGAAAATCGTACAAAAATATAAAAGTCCATTTAAATATATACTAATTCGGATTTTAACCTATTCCTTTGTATTTCAGTATTCGCAAATGCCGCTAACTACCGCAGCTGGATCGAGATGGTGGCCTCATCCAACGCCTAATTTGTACATGATGTGAAATTGATTACATAATATATATGTATGTATATATGTATGTAGTAATAAAATTTGATTGTAATCTATTTTCTTGATTTTTTTTATATATTGATCGTATTACCTTATTTTTACACTTTATGGGTGTGTATTTTTAATTATGTCACCTTTTATAAATTGGGAACAATTTGCACTTTTCCGGTTTTATGACAAACTATTTCATGAACGTTTCTACAAACAATTTCTTTATATATATTTTGTATATATTTTTGTACATCTTTCTTCTATTATATATCTTTATAAAACACTATATCTACTTAATTATTTCATTTAAAAGCTATATTGTTATTATTTTTTTAATTTACACTTGCATTTTTTACTTGATTGCAATATATTCAGCCAAGATATAGCAAAAATTAATAAAATCAATATTTATATCAGCTTATGCAAGGTAATGTAAATAAATTAATGCGAATTAAATTAAAATCACATGAAAATATTAAACAAAAAGTTATTTCTTCGATTAACGAGTATTAAGACCAACATAATATTTGTACATTTACTGTGGCGTAATTAGTAAGTTGCTGACTTGTGAAATATTTAACACACTTACTTGAGTATTTAACTATTTGTGTCACATACATACTAGCCTAGTGTTGACATTTCAATGTAGGTATACATGGAACAGATATTTAAAAAAATAATTTATTTATTTATTTTATAAGTCCTTCCAACAATTGGTTATAATATAGATTAAAAATAATAAATTTGTGATCTAGGTATTCGTAAAAGTAAAAGTCTAGGTGTTCGAAAAATATATACGTAGATTAAAAAAGAGACATATAAATAGAATTAATTCCAATGCTATAATAAATTATTTTAAATTATCAACATTCAAAATTACCTTGATAAGAGACAAACATTATAAAAATATAATTTAAGAAAAACAACAAAATTCTTTCTTTGACAAGGAGAAGCTGGAGAGTGAGTAGGATAGTACAAGTTACTTACCATTTTTATTACTGATGATCGTTTGAATTGCGTAATGTAGTTCAATTTTATTTAAGATTTTTTTCGATACCCATTTCTTAGGGGTAATTTTTACATGTTTGGGATTTTATATAAATGAATTGCTTTTAGAGGATCGTCGTGGCGCAAAGGCGTAAATATCTGCCTTTAAACGCGACGGTTTGTGGGTTCAAATCCCACTCCACTCCATTTTCTTCGCTCTGGAAACTAGGCAAATCGCGGCGTTGAGTTCCGCCACTCAACACGCAATGCCTCGAAAAAGCCGGAAAGCGGAGACGGAGAAAGCAGGACTTAAGCAACGGAGTGTCTTAACACTAGGTTCGTGTGGTCCCTGCAGTTCCCTCTGCCTACCCTGCAATATGCGGGATAAAGCGTGAAGCTAAAAAAAAAGAAAAAAAAATGCTTTTAAAATACGTTTTAAATAAGTGTACTAATAAAATAAGTTTAGGAATGTCCTTAAACTCTACGATGACTTTTCATTCGATACAGACGACGTTGCGGGTGCTTTCATACTCTATCGTGATTTAAAAATAGTTTATATAAAATTATGTAACCGGATTAATCGCGTATATTGATATTTGTTGCAATAGGCCCGTGACCACGGACTGCAAAGTGTTCGAACTTCTGGTTTCCAAGTAATGTCAATATTCACAAATAGTTCAGTTAAGTGTTTAAGTGTTATTTAACATTTGTAAATATTGTGAAAATTAAAGATCTTATTAAAAAAAGTTGCCTAAATTGCTATACTCTTTTTTCACGTGTCAACAACCTTTAAACTAATGAGTAACTTAATTCAATGGGTAGATATATTACGTAGAACTAAATAAGTAACATATATACAGTTATATTTCGGTAAGTTTCCTTTAACATTTGCTCCTTGTTTTATTTCATATGATTTAAAAGTAAAATGTTTTATTAAATGCACAATACGTATGTCAATCAAGATACTCGTAATCTAAACATTTGGTTAAGCTTATGAAGTTTACAAAAAGCAAACATTTTCTGCAAATATTCTGTTGCATAAAGTAATTTTTTTTCATTGAACACTTTATTTATAATATTTACAAAAGGTGACCCGATGGGAAACATCTTATACGGACACTTCACAACTGGTATATTACATTAGAGCGAAATAAATTTGAAAACATTGACCAATCGAGCGAAGCCGCAAGAGGGTCGCTATAATACAAATTACTGCAGGATAGGTAGAGGGATTCGCAGAAACCTTGGGAACCTAGTGTTATGACACTCTGTTCCTTGCTTTCAATGATTTCTAATAAAATAATAACTACTATTTTGTTTTGACTACCAACGATTACGATCATCGATGTCATAGCAATGACGTAACAAGCCATGACATTAGCTGCTGTTTTAGCTCTAAATCAAACTAATGTATACTTCGGCGACACTATTAAGACACTCTGTCGCCTGCTTTTTGTCTTTTGAGTGGCGGAACTTAACGCCGAGTTTTGCACAGTTGCCAGAGCGAAGAAATTAGAAATTAATAGTCCATTTTTCTGAGTGGGAATTAAACCCACAAACCATCGCCTATTGCGTTTGCAGGCAGATACCACACCACTTCCGCTACGATGGTCTTCTAAAATTTCTTTTCTTCTATCTTCTAATTGGTAAAAAATTCTTACATTTTAATAAAGAGAAAGTATATAACGATCTAAAGTAGTAAATTTAATAATTAAAAAGTTAATTTGGAAATTCAAAACACAACACACACAATATATGTATATTTAAACTTGAAAGCGGTGACCTACTGACTACCTGGCTAGTTACGACACGCGTCAACGGTCCGGCCGTCCGCTCTGTAGTTGGCACGTTTCTTAAATATTTCCTTGCAAAATATATGTTTAAAAGTATTTAGTATTTTCTATGGTATCTTATAATGCATTAATGTGAGAGGATATTGTAAAGGTGATTGTTGCGAAATCCATTTTTTCCAATAAATATAACGGAAATGATTTTGTAAAAATATTCTATAGATAATATTCTAAAGTAACCAACTTCCCCGAAGTATACATTAATTTTACTAAAAGTGAAGATTTTCGTATTTAATTTAATTTATAATTTTATTATCATTTTAAAATCAACAGTTTGATTTGGAGCTAAAACAGCAGTTAATGTCATGGCTTGTTGCGTCATTGCTATGACTTCGATGATCGTAAACGTTGGTAGTCAAAATAAAATAGTAGTTATTATTTTATTAGGAATCGTTGAAAGCAAGGAACAGAGTGTCATAACTTTAGGTTCCTCAGGTTCCTGTGGTTCCCTCTACTTAGCCTGATAAAGAAAGAGAAAAAAGTCCTTGTTCTATGACTTCATTGTATTATTGATAAAAGTTAATGAAATAAAAATTAGAAATATTACAAACGAAACTATATATATATAAATTAATATTAAGAGAAGATCGTGGAAATTATTACGAAATGCCATGAATTTTTAGAGGTGTGACGTAATCCAGCCGTAACCGTAATTGCTATTTAATTGTACCTGACAGATTGTATAGTTTAGTGTTTTATTTTATGAAATAAATAATAATGAAAATATATTATCTTATTATATTTCTTCCACTTCAGCGGACTAAAATAATGTTTTTGGACATCTCGCAAACATTTATCATTTCAATTGACACTTGTCGGTATAGTTTAGTTCTAGTATTAGATGCTTAACTCGTGTTAAATTGTCAGTAAGTTTAAAGCCATAGAAGCTGGTTAGAGTGTGTGTTTATAACCACAACTGGGAACATTGATAAAATGTTTTCGTAAATATATTTTTTAGGGCTTCGTATCTTAAAAGTAAAATTAGAGATCTTTATAAGTATATACTTATTTTGATATTTAACTATGAGTCTATCAAGATGACTTTAGTCAAGATCGCGTGGAATAATCAAGATGAAGTTAATATAAAATATACAGGTCTATGTCCGGCGAACCTAATTTGTACTAAGTAAACAATTTGTACTAAGATGGCCGCGTAATCAAAACTAGCCAAATTACGGTACTAATTAAAGGTAAATTTAAAAATTGAATATATATCCCAAGAAAAGCCATTAGCCACACACAGTGTGTAGTTTTTGTGATACAAAAAGATCGTGTAGTTTTCGTTGAATATAGATAAAAAGATCGTGCAAGACAACGAGAAATGAATATCTCTACTGCGAGCTAATAACGGGATCATATCAACATCATCATCATAGATAAATAACAAATATAAATAATAAATATGTAATAAGAAGTTAAAAATATTTAAAAGGTTTAGTATTTTTAATTTTTAAATTTCATATTTATTCTAATAAAAAGATCACGTAGGTCACTTTTAGAAATTTAATGTACTCTCTTGGAGCCATCTGCACAAAATCTCAATTGCTTTGTCAAATAATGGTACCTACTACAAAAATATATTTTTGCACATGGCAGGGTAGGCAGAGGGAACTGCAGGAACCATACGAACCTAGTGTTAACACACTCCGTTACTTAATCGCTGCTTTCTCTGTCCCCACTTTCTTTTTGGCGGAACTCAACGCCGCGCTTTGCCTAGTTGCCAAAGCGAAGAAAATGGAAATAGAAAAATCCATCTTCCTCGAGTGGGAATCGAACCCAGAAACTGCCTCGTTACAGGCAGACGTTGCGCCTCTGCGCCATAAAAATAATTTTAGAATCCAAAAAAATATTATTAATACCTTATTATATATTAATATATCTTTACTATTCTGACCTCGTTATTAGTTAGATATATGAAAACATGGAGATATAGCATTATATTAGAAACAAATTGCTTTCAAATACATACTCATATGAGGCGTTTAGTAACTCATGTAGGTCAATGTTTGCGTGTTAAGTTTTACGTAAAACCTTAAGTTATTATACACATTCATAGAACACACATAGTACATCGACAGACTAAAGTACGACCTAAAGAGAGCTCAAATATAGTAAAAAAATCAATAAATACATATATTAGAACAAAATTTTATAAAACTACAATCTACATATAGTTTATAATTTTTTTTGTGGAAATATACATTTTTTTTGTTAGCTTCACGCTTTATCCCGCATATTGCAGGGTAGGCAGAGGGAACTGCAGGAACCATATGAACCCAGTGTTAAGACACTCCGTTGCTTAGTTCCTGCTTTCTCCATCCCCTCTTTCCGCCATTTTCGAGGCATTGCGTGTTGAGTGGCGGAACTTAACGCCGCGCTTTACCTAGTTTCTAGAGCGAAGAAAATGGAAATAGAAAAATCCATCTTCCCCGAGTAGGAATCGAACCCTCAAACCGTCGCATTTACAGGTAGACGCTTACTGTATGTAAATAAAAGATTTTTTTAAAGCTACACGCTTTATACCCCACATGGCATTCACACACTCCATTCCTTGCTTTGTTATTGCTTTGTTACTAATTTACATATTATGTATCTTGGATAATATAATAGCTTCTGTACCGACCGTACAGAACGTACACTATTTAAAATTAGTACAAATTTTCCACTGAACTGATATCTATCCAAAAAGTTGTATTTACATAAAAGATATTGTATAAAAATTGTATATTAGACATAATTAAAATAGAAATGAGCTTAACCAACTTTTTGCATATCACAATGTCGAGGGTAGATACAGAAATTTAAAAATGTTATTTGTAATTATTGTATAATTCTTTAATAATATAAGAATATTTTTTCATATATAACTAAAATCATCAATACAAGCTACGTATCATTCGCATTGAGTTCTAATTCTGTGTGAATTCTATGTAATTACTTGATGAGCAACGAATCCTGACGACTTCAACCAAAGCTCTAACAAGTAACTAAATTCGAAAAACATATAATATTTTTCTTTAAACTGTATCCCGCATGAGTACACAGAGACTTCCGTTCCTACCACTACATTCAAAATCTCCACTGACTGCATCATAATAAAACTAGCTAGATTATAGATTAGCATTTATAGTAAATTATATTCGTAATACTTATAAGTAATTACTTAATAAGTCTTAGAGTACGTCCGTCTGTCCGGTCCAAAACATGGATGGGTGATCGGTTCATTGAAGCAAATCGAAAACTAGTTCTCCAAAAATCGTATCGCTCTGGCATCTGACAGTCTCGAAACTTTCACTGTTACAGCATCGAGTTGCGCATGCTATGTTAACACATGGGGCAGCGCACGCGCGTGTAACGGTTGGATTTAAATATTTTACGTTTTATATTATTAATTAATTTATGAAAAGTATAATATAGAAAAGTTTATTGTAAATTGAGTAATAATTTTTTACTTTTTTAAATTATATAATCTGTTTTTTTATTGCAAAAGAAGAATTAGGCTGAATGAATACATATCACAGTCTATTTATGTTATAAATAATAAATAACAAGCATAAAAACGCGGTTATTTGAGTTTAATTTTATACAACCGTAAATGTGTATAAGATATCGATTAATTTAAAAATAAAAGTATAAATGATAATGTGAAGTAGTGAAAATGTTTTGATTTAAGAACAGTTTGTCACAAGCAGTGATATTTCTTGCTTGGATTTTACAATATTATACATTCGGCAGTGACGTGTTAACATATATTTTGACAAGTTTATTGTGTGTGTGTGTGTTATTATGTATCCTTATGTACGATTAGGATTATTGGACGGAAAGAGGAGTATTCTCACCCACCGCCTTGCCTGTGGTTGGGCATATAGGGACAGTGGTTGCGGGTAAAGAACAAGGTGGCATTTGTTTTGAGAATATATACAAGAAATATAAGGATAAAAAGTTTTTAGGTACGTACAGGTTTTTAAATATTTCATTCAATTAATAAATGACATATTGTTATGATTTTTAAAGTTTTAATCCACACTGAGGATAGAAAAAATACTTAAAGAAAACATATAAAAATTTGAACGCAGCGGGACTCGAACCCGCGCCCTCCTGCGAACCGTGCAGGCGCTCTCACCATTGAGCATGCGTTCTACATCACGCCGCGTTGAAATTCTTATATGCTTTTATACAACTTATATCGTTGTTAGCATCTCTGTAGGGAGATTTTTACAAATTTCCGCTACCCAAAGACCATTACAAAGAACAAATCGTTTGTTCTTTGTAATGGGAATTTCAACGAGGCGTGTTGTAGAACGCATGGCTCAGTGGTGAGATAGCTTGCACGGTTCGCAGGAGGGCGCGGGTTCGAGTCCCGCTGCGTTCAAATTTTTATATGTTTTCTTTAAGTATTTATTAAATGACACGTACTGTAAAGATTTATTTTTGGAAATTATTAAATGTACAAGCAATAAATGGAAATTAACTTTGCAAAATATATTAATCAAAACATATATTTAAAAATGTTTTATTACTATTATATAAAAACTTAGCTATGAGTAAGATATCATTATACAACACAAATTCAAAAATCATAAGTTTTAAATGAAAACGTATAAATGCAATATAAATTCAAAATTTTGGAAAGTACTCATCACGTCTGGTTATCTCTTAAGGATCGGGTACCCCATTAGTTTAGATGGCCATGATTACAAAATCTTGATGCATTTTCGGTTTAACGAGGCTTATCAGATAGCGGTGATAATTGGAGGATCGTCCTTGACTTCAAATGTCTCTAAGGAAATCTGGGATTCTAAAATTTCATACCTTTTAGTGTTAAAATGTTAAAACTTTCGGTGACAAAAATATTAGGTACTTGCTAATAGCCCTTAATAATTGTCTTGTTTTACAATATTAAATTAAAAATAAATAGAAAATAACTGAGGACCGTCGTGGTGTAGAGGCATAAGCGTCTGCTTATAAACGCGATGGTTTGGGGGTTCGATTTCTACTCGGAGAAGATTGATTTTTCGATTTCCATTTTCTTCGCTCTGGAAACTAGGCAAAGCGCGGCGTTGAGTTCCCCCACTCAACACGCAATGCCTAAAAAAAAAGGCGGAAAGCGGGGACGGAGAAAGCAGGAACTAAGCAACGGAGTGTCTTAACACTAGGCTTGCAGTTCCCTCTGCTCTATATTATATATTAATATTTAATATATTTATTTATATAATACTATAAAATTTAAGCAATAATAAATTAGACTTTATAATGCAATAAGTGTTCTATAGTACAGCTAGGTCGGCCACAATGGCAAAGCATTTACAGTTTGTGTAATTGAGTGAAGTATTTAATACTAGCGACCCGCTCACGGCTTTGCTTGCCTAAAATTCACTTTTATTTATTTAGACGTATAGTAAATTGTATTTGTTTATTATAAATTATAGCCCATGTTGTTGTGATGCTATACAAACTATATTACTATTTCATTTATATTGTAAATTAAAAAAGTGTGTTCCATACATATATCCTTCTAAACTTTTATATTTGTCATATTAAATGGATTCGAACATTAAATAAAATTTAATATAAAAATATAGGAAAAATCTTATAGCTAAGATCTTCGTGTTTTGACTGGTCGTGTATTCCATTCCCATTTGAGGCAATAAATTAAGTTATTCGTCCAGAAGTAAATCCAGTTCAGTAAGTCCAGAATAAATAGCATACTTAATATATAAGTACTATATTTATAACATAAAAATTATATATATATATATATATATATATATATATATATATATATATATATATATATATATATATATATATATATATATATATATATATATATATATATATATATATATATATATATATATATATATATATATATACATATATATACATATATATACATATATATATATATATATATATATATATATATATATATATATATATATATATATATATATATATATATATATATATATATATATATATATATATATATATATATATATATATATATATATATATATATATATATATATATATATATATATATATATATATATATATATATATAAAGATTATTATAAATACATTTACAGGTATTCACCAATTCTACAGACGTACCCTCGTTATATGCGACCCAGAACTGATAAAGCGTGTATGTGTAAACGATTTCATTTATTTCACGGATAGAGGTTTCTTCTTTGATAAGGAACTAGACCCTTTGGCGGAGTCTGTCTTGTATTTACGAGGAAATGAATGGAAACGACTGAGGGCCAAAATATCACCTATATTCTCGTGAGTATTTTCATTTTTTTTGTTTTTTTTTTAGCTTCACGCTTTATCCCGCACATGGCAGGGTAGGCAGAGGGAACTGCAGGGACTGTAGGAACCTAGTGTTAAGACACTCCGTTGCTTTCTGCCTTTTTCGAGGCATTGCGTGTTGAGTGGCGGAACTCAACGCCGCGCTTTAAAATCCATCTCCTCCGACTGGGGATCGAATCCAGTATCCGTCGCGTTACAGGCAGACGTTGCGCCTCTGCGCCACGACGGTCCTCACATAAACATGATAAATATCTAGTAGATAAATACTGGTTTATAGTGTCAAAATTTATCTGGTACTCTTCATTTATTACCAGTGTACATATCTGAAACTTAGTCAGTTACTGGTGAAATTGACCCTTAGTTTCACATGTTTCTGACAAAAATATCTAACAGATATGACAAAGTGTGGCGTTAAATTCCGCTTAATAGAAGATGTCAAATTCCAGTGGAATGTTGAGTGCTGAGTACTGACAATACTTTTTGTTTATGAAAAGACGTGGGTTTAAACCAGCAACATCAATCTATTACCTCGTCCAATAAAACTAATATTATATTATATTTTTAACATTATTATAAGAATACACCTTATAAAATAAATATGTATAGGAATTACTTCACTACTTCCTCTTTGCATAATGTCATTACTTATATAAATGAATGTGTTCACGCATTATTAATATCTGGGGCAATAGCAGCTATCGCCAATATCAGGTACTGTAGGTTCAATTTTAGTTTGATCTAACGTTCTTTTTACTTTCTTTGACGTTGAATTTCGCCAATCGCGGAACTATTTAGGTCTAGGACTAGTTCTAGGTCTTTAGATTTTCAAGTACGCTTTAATCAGTGCCATACATACGTAATAGGAGCATTCGTATATACATGTTATATAATACTACATTTATTTTTGTCTAGAAATTCGAGAAATATATAGTATTGACTTTCACTAAAGTTATTTATTTTTAATGATAGCAGTTGTTGTACCATATGTGATTAAATGTGCAGCCAGTATCTTATTGTAAAAGTGACAAAACGCGGCGTTAATTTCCGCCAGGCAACTAGTAATTTGATTAAAGCGAACAGTATTTAAAGGCAAATATTCACATCACTCTGGAAACTAGGGAAGCGCTGCGTGGAGTGCCACCACTTAACACACAATTTTTTAAAATTCCTGGAAAAAACGGAGATCCGAGAATGGAGTGTCTTAACTCTCTGCCTACCCTGTTATGAGCGGGATAAAGCGTGAAGCTAAATCATATCTGTAGTTCATATTTGTAGTTATTTCACTCAAAGCAATAAAAAAAAAAAACAAAAGTTATTGTTAAACATTTTTAATCTAAATACTATAACTAGATTCTCTGTTTGATTAATCGCTAAATAGAATCGTTAGTTAAAAAGGCTAATTATTAACCTGTTTATTGAAAAGTTTGCTGAGCTACTTCAGTGCGACATATAAAGTGACTTCAAACGAATCAAACATTATCTAATATATCAAATGAATAAAAGTTGAATAAAATTAAATTATATATAGCATAATGGCGTTTGAGGCAAATTTTAATTACTTAAGTAATAATTCTAAAGAAATCTCTTAAGACTTCCATAATATATAGGTCTTATAAAGCGGGAGTCATGTAACGTGGCTATTAACTAATTGGAATTACGAGCGCTTGCCAAGCCGCAGGCAAAATCTAGTTAATTAATGTATGTACTTTATTATTATTTACAACTTAGCTATAGCATACGTCGTATTAATAGATGTTAATTTACTTTTAACATAAATGAAAAGCTTGACTAACGAAGAGCTTTTTCGGTAAGCATGGAGAAGCTAGGGTGAAGACACTCCGTTCCCTACTTTCCGCTCAATTTTGAGATATTATTTTTTACCAGGGTTAGGAAATTAAATAATTTCATTCCTCAACGTGGAAATTGAATCCACAGAATTCTTCTCTTTCGATCTTTACGTTAGACACTGTGTCCATGCACTACAACGACCGCTATAATTCCTTTGGTTGACGTTCTAAGTGTTAAGATACTTCGTACTGTGCTTTTCGCCTTTCAAGAAAAACTATACCTCAGTTTACCAAAATTATCTATCTACCTCACGTGAGAATCGAACTCACTAGCGTTTACAGGAAGACGCTGTGCCTTAATGTACTTTTAATTCAAATTATATTCACCATTTGTATGTATGAAGTAATTCTATTAGCATAAGTGGCGTCTCTGCACTAATTAGTTTGCTACAGCTTACAAAGCCTAAAAAAGTTGTTTAACATCACTAAAGTAAATTAAAATACGTGTCCACTGAAAGGGTGAAAAGATTTTTTTTGGGGTCTATACCAGTTAGCAGTGCGAGATGAATCGACCGACCTTAAAAGAATTGTCGGCGTGTGTATCGAATTAGGTAGACCAATCTACTTTTAGTTTCGTTTTTCTTTGACAGGACAGTACGTACTATGGTAGTTACATTTTTTCTGTTCTTTTCAACTAACAGGTATTGAAAGTTGGTTGAAATTTTTTTATTACTCTAGTGGTTCTTGACTTGTGAGTATTGATTTAGTTTTAAGCTTAGTCTAATCTATTAGCATATATACGTATACTGTAAGAGAGATTACGTGCAAATTTTACCGATTATGATAAAGTTTCACGTAATAAGCTGGTAGATAGAAGTGGCTACCAGTTAAGTTAATAGTACAAACTAGTCTTTATCTGCTAGATAGTTCTATCTGGGGCTGTGAAACCAAAATTTGTTGTATACCAGGTAAGTAATTAATTTCCTAGACAGAACTTTATCAGCAAGAGATGAAACTGGCCCTAATTATTGAGTTATTCATTATCACTTGTTAGAAAAACCAAGATATTCCTCAGCTATACAGTGTAAAACCGCTTATTCTTTATATTCGCTTAAATAATGTGTGAATTATTATAATTCCAGGCCCATCAAATTAAAAGGCATGCTGCCTTTAATAGAGAGTACTGCAAACAAATTTGTTTTACACGTACAAAACATGTTTTCCAATGAAAGTTTAAAAGGAACAATTATAAAAGAAAATATTGTAAACATACAGACGGATAAAGAAAACAGAATAATTGTAAACTCAGGCGAGCTTATAGGTGGTTACACGGCGGATGCGATAGTGCCATGCGCTTTTGGTGTTAAGAGTCACGTTATGGATAATCCTAAGGATCCTTTTGCGGTCGCTTTGGGAGCTTTCTACGTGATATCGTTCTCCAACATATTCGAAAAGTAAGTATTTTTTTTTTTTTTTTAGCTTCACGCTTTATCCCGCACATGGCAGGGTAGGCAGAGGGAACTGCAGGAACCATATGATAGGTTCATATGGTTCCTGCAGTTCCCTCTGCCTCTGCTGTGTTAAGACACTCCGTTACTTAGTCCCTGCTTACTCCGTCCCCACTTTCCGCCGTTTTCGAGGCATTGCGTGTTAAGTGGCGGAACTCAACGCCGCGCTTTGCCTTAGTTGCCAGAGCGAAGAAAATGGAAATAGAAAAATCCATCTTCCCCGACTGGGGATCGAACCCAGAAACCGGCGCGTTAGCCGCGTTACAGGCAGACGTTGCGCCTCTGCGCCACGACGGTCCTCAATTTAAAGTAAGTATTTATTTATATTTGTATTTATTTATGTTTATTTTTATATTAATAAAAAGACAAATAAGTCCTTACCTAAGAGAATTAATTATTTTCGTCAATTTAACAAAATTATTTAGTTCTGCAAGTCATCATATACTGTATTTTCTTCGAGGTTAAAGTGAAGTGTCTCGACACTAAGCTTCCCCTGCCTACCCTGCTATGCGAGATTAAGCGTGAAGGTGAAAAAATGGAGATGTAGGTTAAATATTGGAAATGATTCTTATAATTAAAATCAATTACTAATTCAATGTTATTTCTTTTAACAATATTGTCAAGCAAAAGGCTTAGAGGCGTATCCCATAGTGTTAGGACTAACATTTTATTAAGTTTGAGTCATTGAATATTGAGCGGTGAAACGTAATTCCGCTATTTTTCAATTTTAGTACCAAATATATAAAAATATTTTTTACCCTGAGCAGGAACTGAATCTACAAACGTCGTATCTTATACGCTGCCACTGCACTACGACGTCTTAAATTATTATTTTTTATTTCATCATTTATATTTACACAACCAGATTGTTAACTTTGTTGCTCACGGACGAATAATAAACGTATAAATAACGTTTAATAATTCTTTTGAAATTCAGTATTCGATTGCAAATCGATAATTATATTTCGTAATTCGAGTTTTATTTATATTTTGTGCCAACTTTTTTTTAGTTTTATTTGAGATAACTTATTTGTATTAACTACTAACTGTCAAGACACTCTGGTTTCTGCTTTTTCTAGAGGTCATTGAACCCACAATCGGCCGCCGCGCCGTCTCATTGCGCTATACAGCCTTGGCACTGTATTGTAATATTATATGTTTTGATTTCCAGGACGATGCGACACCTATGGCCGGCGTTTGTTTTATTTTTTAAAATGAGGATAATACCAAAGAAAACCCATGACTTCTTCTATAACATTGTATCAAATGTTATCAAGGATCGGGAGAATGGTGAGTTTATGTAACTAAATGTGTGTAAGCTTAAGGCGTATGTCTGCATTTTAAGTTATATATATATTTAGTTATTTGTCTTTGTCTTTAGTTTTATGACCTCGTAAATGTTCTACGTAAAACAAAAAGAGTGTAATCTTATATAATTGGGAAACCTGTAATTGTTATTCAACGGCAATTTAGCAGGCAATGTCTAAGTAATTCTTAGAAATTGTTTCTTAGAATTTAGAATTTAGATATAACTAGGCATTTTGCAAATTTATTATTAAGTAATTCTTATTAATAGCATTTATGTTTTAGAAAGTAGGATATGTCATCGACCATTTCATGAAGGGTTCGCCTTTTATTAAATGTATTATCATAACTATAACACAATGACGTACATTATGTGACGTTGATTTCTTTTATATAACGAAAAAAAAACGAAAAATTCTTTTTCTGTTACTTGAAACAAAAATATAGTATTTAGTGCATGTTTTCTAGAATAAGCAAATAATTTATTCTTAATTTCATGGGATATTATAGCTAACAAGCGCAGAATGTGCTTCTAGGGCCACTATCGATAAAATTAAAATAATGAAATTAAAACTATTCATAAAACTACTGAGGACCGTCGTGGCGCAGAGACGCAACGTCTGCCTGTAACGCGACGGTTTCTGGGTTCGATCCCCAGTCGGAGAAGATGGATTTTTCTATTTCCATTTTCTTCGCTCTGGCAAACTAGACAAAGCGCGGCGTTGAGTTTCGCTACTCAACACACAATGCCTCGAAAAAAGGTGGAAAGCGGGGACGGAGAAAGCAGGGACTAGGCAACGGAGTGTCTTAACACTAGGTTCCCACGGTCCCTGCAGTTCCCTCTGCCTACCCTGCCATGTGCGGGATAAAGCATGAAGCTAAAAAAAAACTATTCTTTACAATTCAATCAATTAAGATAGAATATAAATAAAAAATAACAAAAAAAACATATTACTTAAAAACTTGAGAAGTCCCCGGAGAGCATGAAGGAATGAAATGCAAGGACTGAAGCGTTTGGCGCTCCGTTCTCTCTGACTACCCCGCTAGGGATAGAGCGTGAAGCCATGTATGTATGTATGTTTATTACTAAAATGATATTTTCTAGCATCTAGTCAACGCACATAATTGTCTGACCAATATATAATGGAGCACTTTTTTAATAGATAGCCGGACTATTTATTGAAATTGTACCCGAATTTTTACTTAAACTTACTATTATAACGTTTACATTTAAAACAAATTGAAAAAATACTTAAGGGCTCTCATAGTAAAGAGGCACAGTGGGTAATCCACAATTAGAACAAAAAATGCTTACAGTGGACATAATATATTAAAACAAAACAAAGTTATTAAAAATAATAGTATATTTTTAGTATTGAATTCAGAAACATCGCTTACGATTTGTAACTGTGGCAAGGAAATAAATTGCTCGGTCCGCGAACATCGAATGCAATGAACGTAATCAAGTGCGTCCACTTTATTTCATTCGCGCCATACATGTTTTTGTTGTTGTTATACATTGAGTCAATTCTTTTTGATTTTTCATTTAGTTTTCGTTTGTTCATCGTTCTTATTAAATATTTATTTTCAATTACTCAAAAATGAATGTCATATCAATAAATAAATATCTATAAATTAAAAATTAAAATCATTTTTAGCATAGATACACTAATGTCAAATAGTATAAAGCAATGCTTTAAAAGCATGCAGGCACGCACACATACACGCATACGCAGACACACATACACGCATACGTACACACACACACACACACACACACACACATACACAACACAGAAAAATTTATAACCAAGTAAGATAAGCAGATCCGACCAGCGCGGATAATTGAGTAACGCAATTACGTTTTGCAATCAAGTCATCCTCTTGTTTCGTAGGAGCCGACCGTTAATTACGAGAAAATGCATTTCATAGCAAATTTATTATTTATTTATTATTGACTTCATACTGTAATATCCTGGCAGAAGGAACCGTAGGTGGAAGGAAACGTAAGAGCTTTAGGAACCTAGTATTAAGACACACCGTTACCAACTTTTCGCCTTTTGAGGCATAGCCTCTAAACTTAACGCCTTGCCTTATTACCAGAGTGAAGAAAAAGTATATAGTTCATTTTTCCCTCATGAGAATTAAACCTACTCACCCACTAACCGTCGCGTTTACAGGTAGACGCTGTGCCTCAGCAGCGTTATACTCATGTTTTTACACTATTGCATTGTATTAATTAATTTGTAATTGGTTATAGTTGTAGTGGTAGTAGTTTAAATATTTATCATAAATCATAATCTAAAATCAACTATATTTATAAGCTATATTTCAAATTACTTTTTTTAAAAGTGCTCCTATGTTTCTCATTTTTTCCATTCCATTCCATTCCAATCGTAACATTGTAAAAGGGCGTAAGTCAACAATGGCTTATATCTTCAACTGTTATTTCCAATTAATGAAATTATTTATACGTTACGTAACCTAACGTAACCTTAGGCGTTTTAAATATATTTTTGTTTTATCACGACAGTTTGTATTACTTAAAGTTAAATAGAACTGTTTACTCATCTTTTGTAGTACTCAATTAAAACAAAGTACTCATTAAAAATTCAAAAATACACATGACAATAATACACACTATATTTTCAAATTATGACTTTATTTTTAAATCTTATTATTATTTTTTTAATATACTTTTCTCATTTGACTTAATATTTTATAATAACTAAGTACTTAATAAAAGAAGTCTAGGCAAAATTTTTCATACATTCTTAGGCTATAAATATAAACAAAGGTTCTTTAAATAACCGACCGATTGTGGTATAAATTGATAAATCAATTTGACAAAAAGCAAATACGTATTATATGTTATAAGCAGAATCATAGTCTAATAGCAGCCTTATACCAATAATTCAGACAGAACCCATTCGAGATTATGTTAAATATGATAAAGGTGTTATTAAGATATACTTCTACATATAAGCATAATTTGATATATATATATATATATATATATATATATATATATATATATATATATATATATATATATATATATATATATATATATATATATATATATATATATATATATATATATATATATATATATATATATATATATATATATATATATATATATATACATATATATATATATATATTCAAAATATATTACTATTATTATTATTTTTTCACGCTTTATACCGCATATTGCAGGGTAGGCAGAGGGAACTGCAGGAACCATATGAACCTAGTGTTAAGACACTCCGTTGCTCAGTTCCTGCTTTCTCCGTCCCCACTTTCCGCCTTTTTCGAGGCATTGCTTGTTGAGTGGCGGAACTCAACGCCACATTTTGCCTAGTTTCCAGAGCGAAGAAAACGGAAACATAAAGAAACAAATGTATCTTCCCCAAGTGGTAATCGAACCCACAAACTGTGGCGTTTACAGGCAGACGCTTACGCCTCTGCGCCACGACGGTCCTCGTATTACTATTATTATTACATATATAAACTATATGAACGATGTTTATTTATTATATATACAGATTCTATTTACGGAGTTAAACTCTGCCACGTAACTTGCTATTTTACTATTACCGACGAAGCTTCATATAAAAAAATTATATAAACAAAGTTACATCTTTTTATCAGTGTTAAAATTTATATTAAATCAGCAAAATAATACGAAAAGACTAAGAAACAGTATAAAACGATCACTTAATTACTAGTGGTATTTGAATAACTCAATTAAATTGGATCGTTGGTGGACCAATTTAGTTTCTGTCTTAGTTCCTAATGGACTATATTAGATTGTGAGTGAGTCTATAAACCATTTATACTGTTCTTGTTCATTACAGGAAATTAAATATTTGTTTTATGGCTTTCTATTTAAGTATTATTTATTAGGAAATCAGTCATGTATATCAAGTTGTTTGATTTTAACAAGTATGTGTTTGAAATTTCTATATAAAGTGGAGGTTCTTTTGTCTTTTTTAAACATTATATGTAGAGAGGCGTAACTCAACACCGCACAATATTTGTCAGAGAGATATAGGAAATATATAATTAAATAATAATTAAAAGGAATTGCCTTTCCCTAGCGGAAAGCGTACCCGCAACCATTTTGTTTTACAGACGTCGGTAAGACCATTGAGCTACTACGCCCTAAATTATTACTTTAATTTTTTATTTCATATATTTTATAAAACAAGAATATAAATTCTGTTCATAATTGATTAATTGATAAATAAAAAAAATATCGTATAACATATTTATTTAAGAATCTACCCAAAAAACATATTTTTAATTTAATTAAATCGATTTTTTTACTGAACTGAATACAGGATATATAAATTGAAAAGTAAATATTAATATCTGTTTCTATATATCAGCAATATACAGATTAATTCCATAAAAGCTTAAATTCTGTCTGCTTTTGATAAAAATACAATACAATTTATAGAAGGTCGATTTTGCGGTAACGGTGCCATTGAGAAGCGATTTCTCTCACAGCGAGACATAAAAGAGTAAAAATATCTAACCTTATGTGACTCTTTTAGATTTAGTATACAGTTTTAAAAATAAAAATACTAATTTTAAAATAGAAAATTATAGTTCGGAACGGCTAATGATTCCGGGTTCGATTCTCGTAAGGGTAGTATGAATTATTCTTATTTTCATTGTTCTGGTAACAAGAAATAGCGCGGCATTGAATTCCGTCACACAATATGTCTATAAAGGTAAAGTAGTGAACGGAGTGCTTTAACACTAGTTTTCCTCCGCCCACTCCTCTATATTATATACATTGGCAAAAAGTAATTTCTAAAAATAGTGTATGTATGTACATATTATTGTTAGCTCGTGTTTCAGGAGTCCAAGACAAACGTGGAGACTTTATAGACATGATGGTTGCGTTGCAAGGCGAGGACAGAAACAACAATGTTGAGGATAAAGATAACGACGTAAAGATTAGTAAGTTTAGTTTAAAATATTAGCATATATATATATATATATATATATATATATATATATATATATATATATATATATATATATATATATATATATATATATATATATATATATATATATATATATATATATATATATATATATATATATATATATATATATATATATATATATATATATATATATATATATATATATATATATATATATATATATCCGCTTTCTGCGGATAGGAATTTGTAAATGTATATCGTTTTTACTAAAATATATATTGAATTTGATCATTTAATATAAATTAATATATTTTTGGGGAAATTGTTGTTTAAATGAGATTTCGATTTCAGAAGATTTAAGAGATAAGGCGGCCATAGTACATTTTAGTATATGTTAACATATTGCTTGTGGGCCTTACATCTCCACTGGTCGCATTATTATATTTCAAACTAATTTCATTTTCTTTCAATGGCTGAAGCGTGGCGTTGAGTTCCGCGTATTGTCTTAAACATGAACAGTACGGAGAGTATTAACACTAGGTGCGTTTCACTTAAATGTACGGAGAGTATTAACACTAGGTGCGTTTCACTTAAATGTAGGTTATGAGCAATGACACGTGAACTTGAACAAAATGAACGTACAAAATGGGATGGAATGTGTAAACAACCATTAGTGAATATATTATTATTACTATTGGAGAAAATTTCTTACTTTGTGCTATTTTATATCGCGACATTTCGCCTATTTACAGTAACTTAAATTAAATGACCAGAAAGGCAGTTATTTCAATTACATTTTAATATTTATTTCGTATTAGAACATTAATATTACAACTGAAAATTAAAATATCCTTTATTAATATTATAACAGCGCTAATTATTAATATAATAGCGCAAAAATTATATTTTTTTATATATTAAGAAGGCAAACGAGCAGAAAGGCCACCTGATGTTAAGTGACATCTTCGTCCTAGAACCGAACCTAAATATGCATTGAAAAACCCAAAAGCTATAAATATACTATAAACTCAAATGTATAAAAAGATATAATGGTAAATTTTTTAATGAGAGAAATTAAAATTATCTTATTTCCGTCCACAAATACATTTAAATACCTTTAAAATCAAAAGCTAATTATTAGTATTATATTATGACATATCACATATAATATTTAACATATAAGATACATATATTGTATACAAAATACAAGAGCCGCATTCCGTTTATATAAATAGCTCTGACAAAGCCTCAAGCGAGCGCTGGCGCTAATACGCGTTGTTATCGAGCTCGCCGCCGGCAACTACCATGTTTCCATCTGGTTAAGCTTTACATAGCTTTTAATATCAAGTCCTCATAAATTTAGTGTATATATATATATATATATATATATATATATATATATATATATATATATATATATATATATATATATATATATATATATATATATATATATATATATATATATATATATATATATATATATTTATATATATATATATATATATATATATATATATATATATATATATATATATATATATATATATATATATATATATATATATATATATATATATATATATATATATATATATATATATATATATATATATATATATATATAAATGTTGAATAGAATTGAGTTAATAAAAATAAAATTCCAAATTAATGCTTAATGTAATTTAATCCACTTTATAAAGAATTTGAAGTTGCTGAAGCAATATGTTTGGTTTTGCAGCCGGATGGATAAATGAAAATATATATTTAAATATAGTCATAGGTACAGCTATTGTAGACTAAGACAAAGTATTATAAAGACAACTTCATGCTCTATCCCTAGCGGGGTAGTCAGAGAGAACGGAGCGCCAAACGCTGCGGTCCCTGCATACCTCTTGCACCTCGTCCACTGTCATTAGCCTCTTCATGCATACTCTCCGGGGAGTCCTCATGCTTTTTACGTGACCTTCCTCCAGTATCTTCGATAAAGTATCAGTACTATTTTTGTACTAACACATCTTTGGAAGTTCTGCAAAGATTTGAAAAAAGCTTTTGTTATTGTATTATTATAATTGATTCTGATAAATGGCAAAGCAAAAGTTTGATTAAAAATTAATTAATGAATTTTTTTATATATGTATAAAAAAAATAAAAATTTGGCTATTTTTTTTTTGGCTTCACGTTTTATCTCGCACATGGCATAGTCGGCAGAGGGAACTGCAGAAACCATTGTAACCTAGTGTTAATTCACTCCTGCTTAGTTACTGATTTCTCTGTCCCCGCTTTCCGCCCTTTTCGAGGCATTGCGTGTTGAGTGGCGGAAATCAACGCCGCGCTTTGCCTAGTTTCAATAGCAAAGAAAATGGAAATAGAAAAATCCACCTTCGCCTAGTGGGAATCAAACTCGCAAACCGTCGCGTTTACAGGCAGACTGCGCCACAATAGTTCTTTATATATATATATATATATATATATATATATATATATATATATATATATATATATATATATATATATATATATATATATATATATATATATATATATATATATATATATATATATATATATATATATATATATATATATATATATATATATATATATATATATATATATATATATATATATATATATATATATATATATATATATATATATATATATATATATATATATATATATATATATATATATATATATATATATATATATATATATATATATATATATATATGTAATAACGTAAAAATGTATACACAACTGAATGCTTACATTATAAAACATATCTTACAGCGGAAATGGTAATAGCAGCAAATGCGTTCATAATATTCCTGGGTGGGTATGAGACTACGTCTTCAACTCTAGCGTTCTTGTTTCTCGAGTTGGCGGCACACCCACATATACAAGACAAAATGAGAGACGAAATAGAACAAGTGTACAAAAAGCATGGCGAGAAAATGAGCTCGGAGATGTTACAGGATTTGGTTTATATGGATATGGTTATACAAGGTAATTAAGTTCTTTTAATATCTGTTTTTAGTTCTCGCTTTATCCCACATATGTTATATGCAAGGGAACATAGTTTTAAGGCACTTCCGCGCACTGTTGAGGGATGGCATGTTCGGATAATGAAAATCTATGAGGTTTATAGAAAAAGAATGCGTTCTATTTAAATTTGAGTAAGAAATCAAAAACAAGTTCGTTGTGTAATTCATCGTTATTGAACTACTTTTATATTACTTTTCCAATAAGTTACGCACTAGAAGCTTAATATATTTGATAGCACAAACTTTTAGAAGACTTAGGGAAGCTTTTTTCCATCGTTTATTAACTTTCATCATTTCTTTAACTTTCATTAGCAAAGCATTTGCATTATTATCAAGTACATTATATATATATATATATATATATATATATATATATATATATATATATATATATATATATATATATATATATATATATATATATATATATATATATATATATATATATATATATATATATATATATATATATATATATATATATATATATATATATATATATATATATATATATATATATATATATATATATATATATATATATATATATATATATATATATATATATATATATATATATATATATATATATATATATATATAATGAAAAACATAAACATAAACGTATGTATGACATATATACATATTTAATAAATAACATAAATAAAAACTTTGATTGTCGCGATTTTTATACATTGCAAATAGGCAACGGTCCGTATTAGAAGGAACTACTCGAAAATATTGCTCTCTAGTTACTTATGTCATTTACGTAGACTATTTTTTTTTTATTTATTTAACGCATTAAAATAGTTCCCTGCTGCAGTTCCTGCGGTTTCCTCTGCCTACCCTGCGATGTGCGAGATTATCTGTGGTGTTTTTCACTTTACTTCATTTATCTTTCAGAAACACTAAGGTTATATCCTCCATTTCCCACTATACAACGTATTTGTACCAAAGATTACCAGATCCCGGGTAGTAGCGTAGTTGTTGAAAAAAATACTATTGTAGTGTTTCCTACGCTCGGACTTCATAGAGACGAACAGGTAAATATAAATGAAATGTCATTTATTTATTTATTTTTAGTAATAGTTACCGTCGAGGCGCAGAGGCACAGCGTTTGCCTGTAAGCGCGATGGTTTATGACTTCGATTCCCACTCTGTGAAGATGCATCTTTCTATTTCTATTTTCTTGGCTCTGGCAACTAGACAAAAAAATGGCGGAATACGGAGAACGGAGTGTCTTAACACTAAGTTCTGCCTACATTGTTATGAGCGGGATAAAGCGAGAACGCATATATAAAGTTACATTTTTAGGAAAATTAAATCCGTATACGCTTGTCCATTCGTCCATCTAAAAGTAAATCTTGGTACTAGTATTATTTGCTTATGTTAGAATGGAGAGAAAACTTTTGATATATTTCTTTTTTAGTATTTCTCAAACGCCCTATCGTTTGACCCGTCGCGTTGGGAGACGACCCCCCCGCCCGGAGTGTACGCGCCATTTGGTGACGGACCCAGGTATTGCATAGGTACGTATATATATTATCTATACTTATAATAAATCTGTAGAAAGGTCAATTCTGTACATGAAATATATTTACAAAATAACTATCGGGGTGTGATTAGTGATCGATACTGATGCCAAAAATGCAATCAGTAAAATTTTTGTCTGTCTGTCTGTCTGTTTGTCTGTCTGTATGTTATTTATAGAAAAAAAAAAAAACTACGGGACGGATATTATCGACCCCCGGCCCAATTATTCTACATACCTCGGGGAAGGTAATATTATACTTTTCGTCACGCTACCATTAATAGGAGCAGAGCAGTGAAAGGAAATGTTGGGAAAACGGGAGAAGTTACTTGGTTTTTTTAGCTTACGTCGCGTGTGCAGCCTTAATGGTTAAAGCTACATAGAAATCATGTATAACGGAAATATTCCACATAAAAAAATTATATAAAAAATATCCCAAGACAGCATATGTCTATCTTTTATAGTTGACTCACAATAACACGTGTAACTCCCGATAGCTTAGCAGTTCGGAGATTTGTTATTATTATATTTGTTTACTCTTACGTTTATAATATTCTCACTCAACCCCAATTAAAAAAAATAACATCAGTTATTCTTCGAACTCCTGGGCAGGTTATAGTATACTTTTCATCACACTACAATGAATAGGAGCAGAGCAGTGTAAGGAAATGTTGGGAAAACGGGAGAAATTACTTGATTTTTTAAGCTTCCGTCGCGTGTGCAGGTTTAATGGTTAAAGCTACATAGAAATCATGTATAACGGAAATATTCAACATAAAATTATATAAAAAATATCCCAAGACAGCATATATCTATCTTTTATAGTTGACTCACAATAACACGTGTACCTCCCGATAGCTTAGCAGTCCAGAGATTTATCATTATATTTGTTTACTTTTACGTATAATATAATACCAATAACACTCACCATCATCCTTATTTTATTAATGAATATTAGTACCTATTTAATAAAAAAAGAAGCATAGAAATCGGTACAAAAACACCAAACTTATACATGAAAAAAAAAATACCTACGCTAAAAATCCATCGCGCGTGAATAGAGAATAATTTATATAGAATATTAATACTTTTGTGTGTTTTTATAGAGAATATTAATAGTTTTGTGGATTGGCATATTATATTACTATTTCCCTTCTAAAATACGAAAGTGAATCTGCCTGTTACGTCAAAACTATGAGGGAGGACATCTGCTAATTTTTTTTCGAAAAACGACGGAAACGCCAACGAAGTCGCGGGCAGAAGCTAGTACATAATATAATATAACATTGTATTTTATATTTTTTCCTCCAGCTTTGTCCCGCACATAGCAGGATGGAAGAGGGAACCGCAGTAACCGTTAAAACCTAGTGTTAAGACACTCCGTTGCTTAGTGACTGCTTTTTCCGTCCCAGCATTCCGCCTTTTTCGAGGCATTGCGTGTTGATTGTCACAATTTAACGCCGCAATTTGCCTAGTTGTTGAAGCAAAGAAAATGAAAATAGAAAAATCCATCTTTAATGAGTGGGGATCGAACCCACAAAACCGTCACGTTTATAGGCAGACGCTATGCCTCTGCGCTATGACGATCCCCATTTCATACATACTTATATATAATATATACTTGTATATTATAAACGTGCGTGTTCTGATACATATGTATATTTGTACAAATACATATTATATGACAATTTTCCAAAAATGATATCGCGCAAGTTTACTTAAAAAAAAAAAAAAAGCAGTTCACAAATTCCAAAAACAAAAAAAGTATATACATTGTCTTTCAATAAACAAACGAACAAATTTGTTTCTTAACTATACGCAATAAGATACAAATCGCCTTAAAAAGTTGTTTAATATGTGTTCTTGTATCGTATCAGTAACAGGTCACTCGAGACTGTAACAGAAACGCTAACAAAAATTTCTTTATACCCTTGCCACATTCTTCTAGTGATAAGACCAGTTTCATATTACACTAACTTCACACATTTTTCTTATAACTTTTTCTTTTGCTTTTTCTTCGTTTTTACCGGATTTTGTAATGTAGAATGAAAATAATATATAGAACTTCAAAAATGTAAATTCAAATACTCAGAAATTTGTTTAGAAAATTATAAGTAGTTTTGAGTAAATTTATATAACTTCACGCTTTTATCCCGCACATGGCAGGGTAGGCAGAGGGAACTGCAGGAACCATACGAACCTAGTGTTAAGACACTCCGTTACTTAGTCCCTGCTTACTTCGTCCCCGCTTTTTTAACAATTTTATTACATTATAATCGACATAATTGTCTTGTTAACTTTCATTTTCAATCGTACAACATAACAATTCGTTATTTAAATCCTTAAGTCAATTTGCATTACTTATTTAAATAAAAGTACTTCATCTTCAGGCTTAGAACCTATTACCACCACGGTAGAATAAACTTCGCTGAACTAAATATATTTCACAATTATACAATACCTATAGAGACAAGTTATGTAAAGTAATTCAAACGTCGGGTACTCAAGCAAACTAAGCACCACAATTGTAGTTGAGACGTTTAGATTATTAGCTGTATTGTAAACTTTGAATTGATGTCATTTATACTGTAAAATATTTTATTTACTTTCATCTTTATTATTTATATATATATATATATAACTTTTCTCTTTTATATATATATATATATATATATATATATATATATATATATATATATATATATATATATATATATATATATATATATATATATATATATATATATATATATATATATATATATATATATATATATATATATATATATATATATATATATATATATATATATATATATATATATATATATATATATATATATATATATATATATATGAGGACGGAGAAAGCAGGGACTAAGCAACGGAGTGTCTTAACACTAGGTTCCCACGGTCCCTGCAGTTTCCTCTGCCTACCCTGCCATGCGGGATAAAGCGTGAAGCTACTAAAATATAAATATACTAATATTTAATTTTATTCATTATTTTATACTATTTGTGGCCGCGTTTTAGTTGCTCTCACTTAGAAAGGCGAGCTTTTGACCTAGAATTTCTCTTTTGGTACCGTTTTAAAGATCTCGAAAAGAGAAATTGGTGAAAAATGTAGCTAATATTGGAACTTGAATAGTTTTATTGATAATTAATTGAAGCAGTTCTACGCGATAGCCAATTGGATTTGCTTGAAAACATTTGCGTGCGCTTTTCAACGATCTAAAAATTTCGTTTCGTTTAACAAAAGAGATGTCTTCTTTTACCATCCATAAATATGTTATGTTTATATATATTTCTATTTATCCACAATCAGGTAAACGATTCGCATTAATACAAATGAAGTGCTGCCTTGTGAAGTTGTTGCCGCTCGTGCGGTTCTCTCCGGTAGGAGACACGCCGCGTTTAACGCCGTTCGATGTTGACTTGAAAGCACCTATGACCTTACATCCGGCTGACTCTAGAGTTACCATTACTTTGTTATGATAAGTTTATTACATATATATATATATATATATATATATATATATATATATATATATATATATATATATATATATATATATATATATATATATATATATATATATATATATATATATATATATATATATATATATATATATATATATATATATATATATATATATATATATATATATATATATATATATATATATATATATATATATATGTATATATATATATGTATATATATATATATATATATATATATATATATATATATATATATATATATATATATATATATATATATATATATATATATATATATATATATATATATATATATATATATATATATATATATATATATATATATATATATATATATATATATATATATATATATATATATATATATATATATATATATATATATATATATATATATATATCTTTATATATATTTCTTTCATATTTTATACATATGTATTTTACTAATCTGCCAGTAACTAAGGTTTGTATTAAAATAATTGTTGCACAACTGAACAGACAGCTAAGTCGATTGTATATTTGTACTGTATAGAAGTAAAAGCCTTTTTAACTTTATTTCTTTTTAATATGTATTTTTTTAAATGGTTGACATTTAGATTATATAATTGTGTTAAGATTTTTTTTTAAATTGTATTTTGATATCATTATACGTTAATATACTTATATTATTGTTTAAAATTAAACATATTGTGTTATTAAGTAGTTATTTTTTAAAATATACACACTGTATAGTGGTTTAAGGTTCAAATTTAATTTCATACTTTTAAACTTTTAAGTTCCATTAAAAGTATGAAGTTGAATTAGAATTTTATTGAATTTCATTTTCTTTTTGTTTCTTAAAATTTTGAAGGTATTTAATTTCACTGTATTAATATATAAACCTTGTGTGTCTATAAGTATACGTATGTACAAATATTGTTTTATTTGTAAAATAATCTAAAAATATTGTAATGTAGTCGTTAGCGATGTATATTGTTCTTAAGCAACGGGTTTAACGGGTTCAAATCCCATAAGAATTTTCTCTATTTTTGTTAGTGGAACTAGCACAAAGATAAATATAAAAACTGTACCATACAAATAATAATACAGGGTTGTGATATGTTTATTTTAAAATGTTCAGTAAATAAAAGTTGTAAGCTCAAGCGGTTTTTTTATTTAATTTTTACTAAGGTATTCCTAGGTGTAGTTCAATTCTCCTCTGTTGATTCCTCTGTCGGTGGTTGAAGATTCGACGCCTACTGGAGGTTAGTTACCTATATGTTATTTGTGTGGTAAATTAAATTAATTATTTGACGTTCAAAAAATGAAGCTTGTACTTCTTATTTTGAATAAATTTTTTTGACTTTGACTTTAACTTTGTTTACTTCACGCGTTATCCTGTATATAGCAAGGTAAGCAGAGAGTACTTACACTTGGTTCTCTGTGAACTAAGAGTTAAGTCACTAGGTTCTCCGTTCTTCAATGGAGTAGCTTAACTCCTGATTTGTTGATCAATATAATAATAATAATAATGTAATGCAAAGCAACTTACTTTAACACCTTCAAAAATATTTATAAGGAAGGCATATCATATATATATTTTTTTCATTTTATTTATTATGCATAAAATTTCAATCCCTGATAACCTCATTTATTCATTAAGTATATCAAAAATATAAGGTTAATATACACAAAGCTTGTCGAACACTTGTAAAGGTCCCATATAGCCATTTCGTTTTTACATACAACGTGGAGTTGTAACGGTTTATGACTATCACTAAGGACACTTTAGATCTTTTCAATCCTCATATAAAAGAGCCTCTTAACCTACTCAGGACGCTCATATCGAGTACTCATCCAAACCTGTCCTGTGGCCATCACTTTTATGAAAAAAATAAAAATAAAACTACTATTACAGGTTGCCAGAGCTAGGAGCTTGGAACGGAAAATTGTTTCAATTTTTTTGACTTGATTTGATCTAAAGTTTAAAGGTTTTTTGTAATGTAATTGACACTACAGACACTTATTATAAATATTAATTATAATATTAATGCATAATATACAGAATAATTATTTATCATAATGGATTCTTATGTTTTTAATTTTTTTTAATTTATTATTACTTAGAACTAAGGCTATAGCTGATAAGCGAATTAAATAAATTTATATACTCCATTTATGGCGTTATAAAAAAAATATATAATAAAGTAGGGTTACATGAAAAGGTTAAAGGGCATGATATTCTTTCTGGTGAGGGAGGAGCCAACGCCTAAGGCGAAGGTGGAAGTAATCGCGAGGCGAGGTATCCCACTATCGATGGAGAATATCGTTTGGATCAGAAGAATGGAGGAAGCATTGACTTTGGCCAATGTAGGGCCACATTGGAGGCAAATCGACCCACCTATAACATAAGAGTGAATTTAATGTCTTGGTTGTTGCAGGTACTAACTAGCGACTGTTGCTTCGATAAATACCTGCCAGATTGCACGGCATTAGTTACAGCGGCGTACCACGAAAGCGTCAAGCATGACCTTATAGACATTATATGCTTAGTGGCGGAAGTTCGAAGGTTATATTCGTGCATGTCAGTAATTTTAAATTTTAATATATTACTTGGTAGTGCCACCATAATTTCCGTTAAAATGTTTTACAACATCTTTTAGCTAATCTTTAAATTAAACTAACTTAACGTATAAAGCTGAAATAAGTGATAATTAAAGTTATTATTATTATAGTTTTAAACATGCGATCGGTCATGGGTTCGATACCTATCTTCGTGATAGATCATGTTTAAACTATTTTCATTTAACTGTTTTAATAAAACAAAATGCGGTGTTCAGTTCCGCCATTTAATATTCAATATCTCGAATTCATTCGCAAAGTGGGCAAATAGGAAAATGGTGACAAGGCGAGAATAAGTCTCAAACATATCCCAGTAATAAAATATTGAAAAAAAAATTTGAAAAAAAGCAGCGTCCACAGGCAGCTTGCCATGACATAAAACGATGGACTCACAATACCAAAACGGTATACTCTTTTATCTTGCCCTTTCAACGTCAGATCGTAATTACGATAGGATACGCGGTAACTGACATGAAAGGAATGAAAAACCTACTTTTTAAAAGTCCCCGCTGGAATCGTGACCGAGGCTCTTTAGGATGGAACTGCTTCTGACATTTTTTTTCCTAACATTACACTTAAAACACTTTGTAATAAAGCTATATATACACGTTGGTTTTAGGTTCTATTCTCGTTTAGGGGATTCATTTTTCGTTTAGACTATGTATAAAAGAAATACGAGCATCTATAAAAAGGATCGTGTATAAATTTCTTAAATATAATTTATCGTATACCGTCAATATCGTATAAATTATCGAGTAACGTAAACGCCTTTTTCAATCACTTTAAATAGGATTGGAGTAAATCCTTCTATTGAGTGCCATATAAGCATGTAAATATAAAATTAAATCCAAATTACTACAGAGAATATTTTTATTTTCACTTATATTTAGAGATGTGCCGGCTTTGGTCGATTAGACCGAAAAACCGACCACATTGTTTTTTTTTTTTTTTTTTTTTTTTTTTAGCTTCTCGCTTTATCCCGCACATGGCAGGGTAGGCAGAGGGAACTGCAGGGACCATAAGAACCTAGTGTTAAGACACTCCGTTACTTAGTCCCTGCTTACTCCGTCCCCACTTTCCGCCGTTTTCGAGGCATTGCGTGTTGAGTGGCGGAACTCAACGCCGCACTTTGCCTTAGATGCCAGAGTGAAGAAAATGGAAAATAGAAAAATCGATCTTCTCCTACTGGGGATCGAACCCAGTAACCGTCGCGTTACAGGCAGACGTTGCGCCTCTGCGCCACGACGGTCCTCAACTATATTGTAAGTTAAAGAAATAAATAAAAAAATAAATAACATTAAAGTCTCTTGAACCTAACCTAAGGAAAAAAGTAATTGCCAACCTAAATATATAAAAATAATTAATAAATAATTTTAGGAACTGATTTCTAAAGAAAAATATCTTTATTTTACATAACATGTTTGTGACACTGTTAAGATAAGTTATACATTTGTCTAAGAAATACTAACACTAGTTTGCTGAGTACGATAGTGGTTGCATACTTTTACCGGCATATTTATCTGTTTTTAAATGGCTTTATCAAATGTTAGCTTCACGTTTTATTCCGCACATGGCTGGGTAGGCAGATTTAACTGCAGCTGCTTTTTTCGTCTTCGCTTTCCGCCTTTTTCGAGGCATTGCGTGTTGAGTGGCGGAACTCAACGCCGTGCTTTGCTCTTTTTCCACAGCGAAGAAAATGGAAATAGAAAAATCCATCTTCTCCGACTGGGGATCGAACCCAGAAACCGTCGCGTTACAGGCAGACGTTGCGCCTCTGCGCCACGACGGTCCTCGCTTTATCAATGTATAATATAGTTAAAGAAATATGTTTACATTATACATGAAAAAAATTACCAGGTTAATAACCGACTAGTAGATATGTTTGAAGATATCGTATTAAGTTGTAAAACTAGATACATATATAAGTTCGTGAAAGTTATAATTAATAATTGCTCTGAGTAGGAATCGAATTTACAAACATCGACCTTACAGTTACACGCTGTCTCTGGTTATATAAAATAATTAATACATGGACCGGAAATATTCGTTATAAATCAAAATGATGCAATATTTAAAGTTAATCTCGTTTTAAATGACGTAAATGATGGCAATATTTTATGATTATAAATATTTAAATATGACCTGTCAATTTCATATATATTGGCAAATATACGCGTAGGCAACTAAATAGGCCACTGCATCAAAACGTTTAAAATAGGTATTCGAACAATTTGCTTTTGAAATATACACTAATAACCCGGCGTTGAGTTCCGTCGCTAAACACGTTAAGTCTGAAATAAAGCGGGATAAAGCGTGAAAATAATATATTGCACTCAGCTTCTGTACCATACTAGTACCTAGAGTAAAATGTAATGTTTTATATATAATGTATATTTATATTATGGAAATGGAATCAAACCTTCGACCACAGTCAGATGCTGTCACCCGTCCTTATGCGAAAAAACAGTTAAATATTTCCAATCCAATGATCGGCTTACAGAAAATCAACAAATCTGAGGGTAATTATAAATCCTCTAAAGATAAATAACAAAAAGTTTTTATATTGAAGGATTTAAAATGGATATCTTTTAAACATGCATTTCTCTTTTGTGTAATACTATCTCCTTTTTACCGTACATTCTCCTTTGTGTGTTCTCCATTTAACGTGACATTGGCGTAGTGAATTGTGCTCAACTTTCAAGCTCGAAACGCCGTAAATAAAGAGAAGAAGAAGAAGAAGAAGTTTTTATATGTATTAGAAAATTTACGTTATAAATTATTTAAGTTATATAGTAAAACCTACTTAATAACAAATTGAGGTTTTATATGAAATGCGATAAGTTAAGGCTATTGTTTTCAAAAATGCTTGCCTTAACTTTTTTACTTTAAATTGTGAGGGCAGTGTCAAATTTGCTTCAGTGCATTTTTAGGTGTCATTGTCAACAGTGGGTTTAAGTAATATAATATAAAATTAATATAAAATTAAATAAATGTCTGTGTTTCTAACTGGTTCTTTCATACTGTAATATTATTTCTTTTTTAATGGACATTCATCTTTGTGAGATCTACGTTCAAAGTTGGTATTTGTGCTCAAGTGGATGCTATTGAAAAACATGTATGTATACTAGATATTGCTAAGACATATACATTTCTAAGTAGGTATTTCGTGAAATTAAGATATTAAAAATTTTACTTTTTAAAAATAAGTCTTACATAAAAAAATAGTCTTTTTTTCAGCTTCACGTTTGATATCGCTCGTAGGCAGAGGAACAGCTGGAGCCGTGGATACATAGTATTAAGACACTCCGTTTCATATATATATATATATATATATATATATATATATATATATATATATATATATATATATATATATATATATATATATATATATATATATAATTGTCAAATTTATACATTGTTTGTAAATGAAATGCGATTTTTTCTTTTTCAATTTACATTTCATGGTAATTCATCTGCTAAGCGGAAATCAAACTAGAAACTGTCACGATTACTGTAAGACTGCGCTGCATAACACGGCCTGTATCTACATATGTATTTTATAACGTGATTGGTTATGTACAAAAACCATTTTCGATACTCGGTGTTCAATCGATGTTAGGTTATGCAAATTAAATGGTACACGCTCTGTTTTCCTTGATTTCCCCTCTAAATGCGAGTGGGGAAGTAAGAGGATGCGAGAGAGAAATTAAATAATATGATGATTCGATACAATTAGTACCAGCCCAACTCAAACCTGGAACCTAAACTAAGGTATCAATTGGAACTTGTCCAGATATATTACAATTCCTGATATATTGAGACCTGGATCATGTCCAGGGTTCCTTAAGAAGAAATGGAATCCGAAATTTGAATAGATTACTTGTGTGTCTGTTCGTCCGTTTGTCGTAGTCTAATTTTGAAAATTAAACAGTTGTTTGATACTGAAGATTAAATATAATAAATCATATAAATTAAATATAATAATAAATCATGTACAAAATTAATCGTAAAGTATTAAATCGAAGAGGACAAATTTTATAAATATACTTAAATGAATATTTTTATTGTTATTTTTAGGAAACGCATAGGTAAATAATTTGATCGAAGGATACTCTTTGACCACCCAAGCAGCCCGCTAATCTATATATTAATCCATATATTGTTCAAGCTACATCGAGATTATTTTTTGCTTCTTGCAACTTAATCATCATATTACTTATTTATAATTTTACCATCATTGGTATCTAAAGATCTGGTTAGCTTGTTACTAGTGGACATGTAAGCTTAGAGATACCGGTCTGATACTGAACGGAAACTGAATTTAGATATAGGCAGAAAATGCAGTCGTCTTAGATTCGAAACTTAGGTCCGTAGAAACTTTCACACATTTTACACGTCTGACTGTAAGCATAATCCTCGTTTAGGTAGCAATGTTTTGCTTTGTTAAGCAGAAAAAATTAAGCTAGTTTTATGGCTGAAACTGGCTGAAACTGAAATCATTCATACTCAAATAAATTGGCATTTCTTTTATATTTCAGACTAATATGGCAGAAGATGTATCCGACGAAGAATATTTGGATGATCCAATACGTCTATTTGACTCTGAGCAGAGTAGAGTTTATTATACAGAACTAAAGGGCAAGTAATGATTTACTTTGGAGCCATTCTTTCATTATAATATCTTGCATTAAAGAATGTAAATGTCTTTACATTTATATATTTCATACAATTTTAAAAAATAACATGCATGTTGAAACTGAACAAAAATCGCAAATGTTTTGTTTTCCCCAAACTATCACCTACAATACCTACCTACATAAATAAAATTAAAGTTTATAAACTAGTTTGAGAGAATATCCTACTAATGAAAAAACATAAATATCTAATCTACTAAATTGTTAAATTGATTACAGGTAACTTTGAAGATCATGATAGAACTCTAGAAATATGTGATCACGATGTAGAATATGAGTCCACTCAGTTACCCAATAATAAACCTCAATTTATGTTAACCGCGAAATTTTTCGATATAGATAGAAATGTTGAGCTGCTAAGTCAGTGTCGCCCTCTTTACATAAAACTGATAGATTGTAAAAAAATTCTTAAAAGTAAAGTGAATTTGAAACACAATAAATATATTAAAGATACTACTACTAAAAACGAAGAATATGTTAACGATAAATATAAAGGGCCGGGTAATGAAAATACTCACAAAAGCTGTGAGAGTAAAGAAAAAATTAAAAGAAAACAGCCAGGCACATTATTTGAAGATAACGATGTAAAAAGATTTGCCAATACTTTAAAAAAGAATATTATTATTGATAAAAATTTAAATAAAAATAAGCACAAAGAAAGTAAAGTGCTCGATAAATATTCAAGAACTATTGTTGAAGCTTATAACAAAATAAAAACACTTGTGAAGTCACCAAATAATATGCACCAAGTATTAAATATTGATAGTAATTTTATTCCTAGTATTCATACTGAAGATGACAATCCGTTCAAAGTTAAATTATCTAAGGTAACAACAAATTCTAAAATTGGAAATTCTATTACCACTTTAAAGAAAAATAATGACCACTTGAAAGATTTAAGTATACCAACAAAATGTAAAAATAATTGTGATTATGAAAATGTAAATGTAGACAAAATGGTGACGCCTAAAGGAATTTTGAAATTTAAAGAGACAGACACTAAAAAATATTTTATACAAAACAAATGTAAAGAAGAAGCTAGCGACTCATATTCAAAAATGTTGCCTTGTCCACTAGAATCGATAGATTCTACGACAGCAATGCCTTCAGAATTACAAAATTTACAAGAAAATCATATAAGAACTAATGTTAACTATAATCAAAATATATTCAATACCAAACGGATTATACCTCATTACCATATGGTAAATGTAAATGCATATAAAAATCCTCCATATAAAAACAATTTTATTCATAATAGCAAAAACAAATCTGCTAAAAATAAAATTAATAATAGTGGGAAAATGGTAGCTACACCTTTAAAATCAAACATTAAAGATGATTTGAATAGTAATAAAAATATTTCTAAATTTCAAACTGCACCAGTGAATGTCAATCCAATGCCATGTTGTTTAAGACATGCATTGATTCAAGATGTAACACGCGAAGAGAGTACAAAAGTAAAACAAGAGAAGACTACGTTTGAGAAAAATTTGAAACAAATAATACCTTTATATGATGTATCACTTAATAATATTTCCCAGGAGATTCCAACTCCAGTTTTGCAAAGTCAAAAAACACAAGTATTAAATGAAATAGACAGTTACATACAGTCTGTCCCAATCCAAGAATTTTCTCAGCCTCTAACAATTGACAACGAATCTTCTAAAGCATTATATGAAATTGTTGATTTGGAAAGCCAAAATAACCCGAATGTTGAAACTCATAAATATTTACATCCTTATATGAATTCATACGAAACAAAAAAGTTAAATTATATCGGTAATGATTTTGAAAAAATTGGGAATTATTATACAGCATTAAGATATGATAACATCGAAGCTTCTGTTGAAAAGATTAAAAAATCACAGAGTTCAGATAAATATCCGACTTTAATACAAGAATTACAAAAATCAGCAACAGAAATAAATGCATCGAATATTGCTATAGAAAAAAAGAAAAAGCCAGGACGTGGAAGAATGCATCTCAATTACAGTACAACTTTATCTAATAGAAGATATGCCCCTACTATTTTGTCCAACATAGCAACACCAAGATATCAGAACACCTTTGACGCTACGAATCATATATTTTTTTAAATTAATTATTTTAATTTAGCTGAAGATATACACAATAGATAAGATAGATACGGAAGACGCAAAATTAAGTTTCATTTTAAACCCTATGAAATAATTTTAAAAAGTTATTGTAAAAGTTTAAAAGCTGTGCTTAGGCGAATATATGTTTATTTAGTACTTTAGGAGAGGTAATATATTTATCAAGTAGTTTAGGAGATTAAGTGTGTTTACTGGTACTTGCAATTTGCCACATAGTCGTTTTTAATTAGGAGTTATTTTTTTTTTTTTTTTTTAGCTTCACGCTTTATCCCGCACAAGGCAGGGTAGGCAGAGGGAACTGCAGGGACCGTGGGAACCTAGTGTTAAAACACTCCGTTGCCTAGTCCCTGCTTTCTCCGTCCCCGCTTTTAATTAGGAGTTATGTTTTTATATAAGACATTATGTTTGTTTGTAAACATGACAATTACTTGTTAGTTATTGTTTTGTTACGTTATAGAATTATTAAAGGACTTTTTAAAAGATTGGCCTAACATTTATTTCATATTAAATGACATACATAAATCTATTTTTATGATTTTTAAAGTGTTAATCCACATTGAGGATAGAAAAAATACTTAAAGAAAACATATAACAATTTGAACGCAGCGGGACTCGAACCCGCGCCCTCCTGCGAACCGTGCAGGCGCTCTCACCACTGAGCCATGCCTTCTACATCACGCCGCGTTGAAATTCTTATATGCTTTTATACAACTTATATCGTTGTTAGCATCTCTGTAGGGAGATTTTTACAAATTTAATAAATTTGTATAAAAGCATATAAGAATTTCAACGCGGCGTGATGTAGAACGCATGGCTCAGTGGTGAGAGCGCCTGCACGGTTCGCAGAGGCGGGTTCGAGTCCCGCTGCGTTCAAATTTTTATATGTTTCTTTAAGTATACATAAATCTATCTCAATTGGTACATAAGCGCAATAAATTCATTGTTCAAAAATCTGTACAGCTGACCTATGTAATTTGGGAAACGTAAATTGTTATCGAGCTTAGGTCCGCAAAAAGAAAAATGCACTATCTAATCAAATTAAATTTAAGGAGGTTAACATTCATAACATATCGCGTTTAATAATTGCTCAATATGTTAGGTGTAGATACTGCTGTAAAAGACACTATTAAATAGTAGATCCAATCAATAATTATATCGATTATCAAAATTTGGGAACTTACATTTTTTCTAGATCTTTTGTGCTAGATGAGGATAACAGGATCCTGTAAAGGTTCTATTTCTCCTTTTGTAAGTACAAACCTAAATAAATAAATAAAGAGCAAAACGCCCGTGGTTTATAATTATTTAAATGTTAGTATAATATAGTTAGTGTATTAGTATGCTTCAAATTAAAGGAAGTAATAAAGAACTAGCGTATGAACTAGTAATCGTATGTTTCAATTATTACGTATAGCCATATGTACTTATGCTCGAAGTAACAGAGAATAAAAACGTTTTAAAATGTTTTTTTTGTGTTAAAGAAAGTCTTTATTTTTTCTTTTTTGTAGCTTCACGCTTTATCCCGCACATGGCAGGGTAGGCAGAGGGAACTGCAGGGACCGTGTGAACCTAGTGTTAAGACACTCTGTTGCTTAGTCCCTGCTTTCTCCGTCCCCGCTTTCCGCCTTTTTCGAGGCATTGCATGTTGAGTGGCGGAACTAACTCCGCGCTTTGCCTAGTTAGCCAGAGCGAAGAAAATGGAAATAGAAAAATCCATCTTCTCCGACTGGGGATCGAACCCAGAAACCGTCGCATTAAAGGCAGACGTTGCGCCTCTGCGCCACCACGGTCCTCAAATAGTTCAATATTGTACAATATACACAGAAAAGCGTCTAGCATTCAATATCATTGCAATATTTAAATATTTTCTAATTTTATTTTTCTTAAGTGTGGAATAATATTTTAAAAATAAAAAGTTAAAAAGCTACGAAAGTATGTAAGGTGTATCAAAAATAAAGATAAAATAACGACAAGAAATTGATAAAGATGAGCCATTTCTAAACCAGAAACCCTGTCTGATAATCCTGAAGATTTATCCACGACGTCTCAGCGGAGATTTATGCCGGCCGCAACGCAGATGTCTTCACGCATAAACATGTTTCATTCCTACTAATAATAATATCTTTAGAAAACGCGACATGTTTTATCATGTACTTTAGTACTATAGAATGCTGAATGTTTTTGTACTATAGAACGTTCTTTAAGGTATGATATGGATATTTATATGATTTTTAAAGTGGTAATCCACACTGTGGATATAAAAAATACTTAAAGAAAACATAAAAATTTGAATGCAGAGGTCTTTAAATATTTTTTCTATCGTCCGCGTACACTTTAAAAATCATAAAAATATTTAATAGAATTCTCTCTCGTCAAACGATTGTATTTTGTAATGATCTTTGAAATCTTTTGAAATAAGTTAAATTTCGACGCAGCGTGATGAAGAACGCATGGCTCAGTGGTGGGAGCACTCGCATGGTTCGCAAAAGGGCGCGGGTTCGAGTCCCGACTGCGTTCAGAATTTTTATATGTTTTCTTTAAGTATTGTTTCTATCCGCAGTGTCCATTAACACTTTAAAAATCATAAAAATAGTGGTATAATTTATTACTCACATAGCAGGGTAGGCAAAGGGAAGTGCAGGAACCATAGGAATCTAGTGTTTAGACACTTTCACTCTGCTTTCTCCATCCCCGCTTTCTGCCGTTTTCAAGGAATTGCGCGTTGGGTATCGGAACTCAACGCCACGCTTTGCCTAGTTTCCAGAGCGAAGAAAATGAAAATAGGAATACCATCTTCTCCGAGTAGGAATCGAATCTACAAACCGTCACGTCCACAGGTAGACACTACGCCTCTGCGCCACCACGTAAATTAATAACAAATAATTAGTGGGCTAGAAAAAAAAACAATGAAATAAAAAAAAAACTTCCAACAAAACATTTGTTCCATAGCCTATTGGTTTTGTAATTCACAATAACTTAAATACCTTACTCTTAAAGCACTAAAAGCACGTCGCATAAAAGCTTGTAATATCGCAAATATGAATTCCCTACTCCGCCTCTTATACATTTTATATTAAATTTTGGCTCAGTTTTGACCTATTTGTGCTTTATTTAAGTTTTACTATAGTTTGGAATGCTGGGAACTGTTCTGTAAGTTATTTTATTTTTAGTTTCTAACATGTATTAGTGATATTTTTCTTTTGTTTACGAAAGCTTTTTTCCGCAGCTTGCCCATCGTGGTCTAATAGAAATAAATAAGAGTTATGTATAACACATGGTACATTCCACTGAATGTAGTTACCGTATGTTAACGAAACATATATGTATATTTATATATGTACATTTATATACATATATAAATGTACTAGAAGGGTCAATCCAGTATATATTTCACTTTTGCTACCTGCCACCAGTTATCTTGGTTTAAAGCATTTGTTTTTATAGTTAGTCACATATTTTTTCAATTTATAATAAACCCCAAGAAATATAAAATTCTGTAACTGCTCTCTTCTAATTAAAACAAAAAGTAAACTTTTTTCTTTGTCCCAACACTTAATGAAATGTTGTAATTTACGAAATCTCATTATACGTTAGACGAGATCCAGACACGCCTCGCCATTTTGTTCAACGTCACCAATTTGTAAAATATTAGGTTTTTGTTTGAATTTTATTATGAGTGACGCAGCTATGTTGCATACGACATAATTGATGATAACATAATATACTATATCTACAAATATTTGTAAATTTATTCAATATGAAAGTGTCTCAACACTTAAGTTTTCTCTACTTATTGTTGATATTAGCGTGAAACGGAAAAATAATAAAAATATATGTAGCGTATAAAGTGTTTTAATGTTACTATGTTTTTTTTTTCACTGATTAACACATATGTATTAAGAATCATAAAGATATTATCTCTAAAATAACTTAAGTAAATCTTGTTTAAAACGCCTTAGATAAAAAGGAGAAGAAAAATTGAATCTTATATGTGGTATTTTGCTTAAAATTAATTGATTTGATTGAATTATATGTGACAAACTCTTTTACTTAGATTTTCTCCTAATAATTGAAGTAGGTCAAAACTAAGAACTACAAACTTGAACTTACAAAATCGATCGCTCCTCAATAACCTCGGCCCGACCAAATTCAATTAATGCCAAGTTTAAATGAACCATTGAGATCAATTATTAGAATTTTGTTTTGGGAAACAGCCGCAAGTAAATTTTATTAACAATTTCGATCATTAAAAGTAACAATGTTAAAAACTTCAATGGAATATTCTCCTACTGTAGTCGGCCTTTTGTTTTCGTGAGGCGTAATTAATAGATATAATGTTGTAAATTCTCTTTTGTTGGTATCCTTTGTGTTTTGTGTGGACGTATAAGAATTTTTATCCTTATTTTATTTTTTTTTAGCTTCACGCTTTATCCCGCATAAGGCAGGGTAGGCAGAGGGAACTGCAGGGAACCAAGTGTTAAGACACTCCGTTGCTTAGTCCCTGCTTTCTCCGTCCTCGCTTTCTGCCGTTTTCGAGGCATTGCATGTTGAGTGGCGGAACTCAACGCCGCAAGAATTATTTACGGTTTTTTATTAATGATCTAGATTATTAAAATTTTATAATAATGAGAAGCCGAAGAGTTTGTTTTTGTTTGAGTTTGAGATGTGCTAATTTCAAGATTAAATTTTGTTTTGTGTTGCATAGTCCATTAATGGAGGTTGGCTATATTATATTGTGTTAGTCGATTTAATGTGACTTGCTGTAAGTGAACAAAAGAGAAGCAACTAATTAAGTGAATACTGAACACTGTCTAACCTCAGCTGGGAACGGAGAAAGCGGGGACTAAGCAACGGAGAGTGTTAACACTAGGTTCATATAGTTCCTGCAGTTCCCTCTGCCTATCCTGCAATATGCGGGATAAAAAAGAAAGAACACTTAAAGAAAATATATAATTTCTTTTTTTTTTTAATAAAAATATTTTTTTAAATATTAAAAATTATTGGTTCTTCATAAACCCTAAATACTATAGAAAATTGTAAGCAAATCTTGTTGCAAATCAAATCTTGGTAAAAATTTCTTCCGCAATCTTGAAAACATAGGTTTGATGGTGCAATTGCTATCTAATATCTATTGAACGTCGTCGGACGGAAACGAGAAATGGCATGTAACTATTAATCGACTAAATTGATTGAATTTACGACTTCTATGATTGGTTATATTGACGTTCATATATTTTTAATCTTTCGTACCTAAAAGATTAAAACTCACTATCTAGCTGTTCGTCTGTCTGTCTGTCACCAGGCTATATCTCATAAACTAGGAAGAAAGCTGAAATTTTCACTAATTATATATTTCCATCACATACAAAAAACATATTATTTCATAGACTTTTCAAATTTGACGTGAGGTACGGAACCTCGGTGCGCGAATACTACTCGCACTTGACGGGTATCTTTGTTTTATTTACATATTATCACCAATGCAACGTAAGACTAATTTATGTATGGATCCTGTTGGATATTCATTAATTTAATTTTTTGCTTTGGTAAGACAAGGTGCGGCGTCGAGTTCCGCTACCAAAATAACTGACTAAGGACTGTCTTGATATAAAGCTTTCTATATATGCGCATATACGTAATGGATACATAGAGTCTCTCAGTATATTTTATATTTATTGAGGTAGTGAGTTAAGTTAAGGTTTTTGTAGTCCATAATTTTTAAAGCTTCTTCTAATTTGTTTCAAGTCGGCTGAGCTTCGTTTACTATAAAGCTCGTTTCTAAGCAGCATTAAATTGAATTAAGCTTACCCTAGTTAAGGGAAACGTATGCACTTAAAATATTACGTTTCGTGTGTAGCAAGATATAAGATATCAATACAAATAAGGGGAGATGAGCTCTTATTCCTTTGCATGGTGCTGCTACTGTTTATACGGTATACATATATACCTTAAATAGAATATCATTCTTAAGTAATCAAAATATATTATGGTCTACGTGTGTTTTGATGATATTATTAATATAAAATTAACCATTTCTGGTTTCAAATAATGTATACTATTTGTCACTAAACGGACACGGGACAAAGGTCTGCTAAGTGTTTTAGCCTAAAGAATTCATCTTACGATATTGTAGATTTCGCTTCAATAAAAATGCAAGGTAGAATCTGTGATAGTTATTTGTTCTATCTCTCACTTAAAACGAAAATATTGTTAGAAAAATCAGCGAATAGTGATGTAAAATACGTAAATCTCTCATCTCATCATCAATCTCATCTCTCATCATCAATAAGCTAAAATATATACATATTTTCTAGCCATAGGGACAGTGAAGGACAGTGACTTGAAATAAAAAAAAAATGTTTTTATGCCCCAAATTAATTTGTCACTTGAGTGACATCAAACTTTGTCTTTCTTTTCAGTCACTAAATTTTTTAACATTCGTCTTTCGTTGTAAATTTTTATATAAATAATATATATCAATATTATATTATATGCTAACGCTACGTATAATATTATTAATTATTTATATATATGTATAGCTATAAGTGCATATTATAAATATGTTGGTTTGTTATAAGTAAGGATTTAATTGAATGTCTTTCAAACATATATTAACGTGACATTATCTAACCAAAGGCAGTATCGAAATGTCATAACTAGAGGGAAGAAGGAGTAGAAAATAGATTAAAAATGCAGCTTCACTCAAATATTTTCTCGTATACTGGAATTGCGAACCTTTTTACAACTTTTCGCTCAATATTTGAGATAATATGTATTGAATGTCGAAATGCTATGTCGTGATTTATTTGATAGGGGGAATATATGAACCGTGGAAACCTAGAGATTATACCGTTGGAGTGTGTGACACTCCGTTCCCCAATTTTTCGAGGCGTTGCATGTTGAGTGGCAGAACTCAACGCCGTGCTTTGCCTATCTGCCAGAGCGAAAAAGATGAAAATGAAAACACCCGTCTTACCCAAGTGAAAATCGAACTTACAAACTGTTGAGTTTTCAGGCAGAAGCTGTGTCTCTGCGCAACGGCAGTCCTCAATTTTAATACATTTAATACGTCAGGTTAATACAAAACCCCTTCCTCGTATATATTTATGACAGTCTTGGCAGACGTTAAATCATATAGAGAGATTCATTGGCTATTTCAAAGTTTTAGCGTGCTTGTATCTTCGAGGCCTCCGACGAGTTGGACAGTATCCAAATAGTTCTCAAAAGTCCACGAATGCAGCGCCAACTACAATATATTCAATTATTAGTTTGAGCATTAAGTAATTAGATAAGACTTAATGGAGGTCCATATATATATATATATATATATATATATATATATATATATATATATATATATATATATATATATATATATATATATATATATATATATATATATATATATATATATATATATATATAGATATTTCTTCCCTTAGTGTGTAATAGAACTTTGAAAGGAAAGATATTGATGGATATTGAGTTGTTATGTAATTTTTATCATCGTCATATTTCCGAACTATTACACCCACCTACCTAGAACATTGTTAGCCCAAGTCGTATCCGTATACCAGCATTAATGTACTTTCTTATATATGTGATGCTTTGTAATAGACGCTAGATAATAAACTAAGTTTTTAATTGAGAATTCTCAGTAGAATTTTCACTTTTGTGAGTTCTAATACGTACTGAATGAGACTCTTTTACCGAAATTATTGTATTGTTGTATATGCGTTGAGTTCCGCCAGTCAATATACAAATATCTTAAAGAAGGCAGAAAGCGGGGACCGAGTAAGATGGGACAAGCAACGGTATGTCTTAACACTAGGTTCCTATTGTTCATGCAGTTCCCTCTGCTTATCCTGCTATGTGTGGGATAAAGCGTGAAGCTAAAAAATTATCCCTCCTCCTCGAGTGAGAATCAAATCCACAAACAGACGCTGCACCTCTTAGCCACGACGGTCCTCATTTATATATTTGTGTATACAGTTTTCTTTTCATTAAAATTTAATTATTTAAATTAACTTATATATGAACGTATGGCGTTGGAGCTTCCACATTAGAAATACGAATGGAATTACTTGAAATAATTGACGTCCATTTCTTTTAAGCTTCCAACTGCTTCTCGTATACAGCAAGGCAAGCCAGTGAGAGATCAATAAATAGATACGGCCCAGTACTTGTTTATTTTGGTTAAATTGTTAACTGGCTTTATCTTGGCCACCGGAAACGCTTTACACTTCAACAGTCACTGTATTCACGCAAAGATAACGATTGAAATTGTATTACTATTATACTTACATTGTTTCATGAGATTTCAATGTAAATTATGATATATATATATATATATATATATATATATATATATATATATATATATATATATATATATATATATATATATATATATATATATATATATATATATATATATACTCCAGAATAAAATATCATAAAAATAAATACGTTAGTATTACCGCAAGTTAAAATGGTGTAACACAACCGTGGCATGTTTTCATCGCCGGAAAACAAATAACAATTAAAAATGAAGCATTCCCTACGTGATGCCTGCCTGAAATAGCAATGACAATTTCTAAAGAAAAAAGAACTTTATTCACAAGAAATACCATTCAAATTCCTTTGTAATATTAAGCCCATATAGTTTAAACGGTTTTCAAGTGTAGGCTGTAACGTTACGAAACGGAAATGTTACGTGATGTATTATTTTTATTTTTTTTAAGTATATTGTTTTAGCTCAAGGCTTTTAAACACTTTTTTAAATCACTCCTTCAATATTTCTTTCCTTCTTACATTTTACTATAAAGAAGTGGTTGTCTCGCCCTTAATAAAATTGTCGCTACACTTGGATTTTGCAGCTTAGTGCGACTAATAATGTACATATTATGCATAATCAATGCAGATCCACTTGTTTACTTGTCAAACCATCCAAAAGGAAGGAGGATCAAATATATATGAGTATAATTTAAATTGGTCTAGCCACTAAGAGGTCATGACACATAATAATTACATACCACCTAGTTATATGGCTCTCACGTAACGTCAGCAACACGTCATCCAGTCATTGCTTTCTTAGGCGATTGGACTATATATAGTTTAACTCCAGAAACAGATATATCAAGGTACTTCCGATATAGTTCGTACGTCAGCACTCAACGGGCCCTGACTCAGGCACAGCTATTGAAGTTTATCCGTTATGTCATTGAGATAGACTGGAATGTGTTACGTGTAATTTTAATTCTTATGATGTGAACTCCTGAGTGTAGTTAGATGACGATATGATGCATTCCAACTGTTTTCTTTATCGGTTATTAGCTATCTCACCATTTAAAGCGATAATTCGAGCTTGGATATCGTAGTCAATGTCTGTAGCCTCGTGCATAATGTCAAAATCTTTACGTCATAAAAAATATATGTCATAAAAAACTAACTATTTTTAGTTTCATTTAATATTGAAATTAAAATCAATCGATATAATTAGAAATAAAAATTCAACTATGAAGTCTCTGTTTTTCAAATATAAGCTCTGAATCGGTGATCTTTTCAATATGCCAGCGACGTATATGGATATACGTATATGGATCTCTTTAATAAGTACTGCAAGTTATAAGTACTGCAATTTATGAAAATCTTAATTAAATATATTCAGTTTTTCGCAAACGAAGAGTGCTTCTGTAAACGCTAAATAATTCTATATTTTTCAGAAATCTCAATTTATTATAATACTCAGTACCCTTTATAAGCCAGTAGGCGATTCAAAGCAGATTTGTGCATACGCATAGCTTGAGATTTCAGAGATCCATTTACTAGAAATTGCAACACTGTAATCCTGTAACAATAGTGTCCAGAATCAGTCATCATATCATGTAATAATTCTTAAGTTCCATTTCTACTATTTTACTACTTCCACTCATCGTCTTCGGGAATATTTAATTATTTGAAATTTGAAACTTACTTTCACTTGCGATGCTCGATATCGAATTTTATCTTAACCCTTGCTCTACGTTTAAAGCAACTTTATGTTCGTAAGGGATAGACTTTTAAGAAATGTTTTGTTCAAGCAAATAATATATAAGTATGCCTTTAATATATTCAAATATTATTCTATATATATATATATATATATATATATATATATATATATATATATATATATATATATATATATATATATATATATATATATATATATATATATATATATATATATATATATATATATATATATATATATATATATATATATATATATATATATATATATATATATATATATATATATATTTAGCTTCACGCTTTTATCCCGCACATGGCAGGGTAGACAGAGGGAACTGCAGGAACCATACGAACCTAGTGTTAAGACACTCCGTTACTTATTCCCTGCTTACTTCGTCCCCGATTTCCGCCGTTTTCGAGGCATTGCGTGTTGAGTGGCGGAACTCAACGCCGCGCTTTGCCTTAGTTGGCAGAGCGAAGAAAATGGAAATAGAAAAATCCATCTTCCCCGACTGGGGATCGAACCCAGAAACCGTCGTGTTAGTCGCGTTACAGGCAGACGTTGCGCCTCTGCGCCACGACGGTCCTCATATATATATATATATATATATATATATATATATATATATATATATATATATATATATATATATATATATATATATATATATATATATATATATATATATATATATATATATATATATATATATATATATATATATATATATATAATATATATATATATATATATATATATATATATATATATATATATATATATATATATATATATATATATATATATATATATATATATATATATATATATATATATATATATATATATATATATATATATATATATAAATTACAGATGAATTTGAGTAAACGCAATGTAGAATCAATATGCACTTAGAATGAATGCCTTTTTACGATTTGATAGATAAAATACGGTATTGAGTTCTACGTCTCGACACGAATCCGAACTGACAACCGAAACGAAGTGTCTAAGTACAAAGCGTAAAGCTAAAATGTCCTCCTCCTCTTGCTTCTTATTTTTTCTGTATAGTTCTACTAAAATTATTCTAGTGATGCAATTCTAGATATGTAAGTAAAGAAATTGCTTTTCTAAGTAAATCGAATTAGTATATGTAAAAAGCTACTACGACTGTAGCACAAAGTATTGGTGTGAAGTTATTACCTAGAACTAAGCCGCTAGAGAAATACAACTTAAGGTCTGCTGCTTCGCCTTAACGCTCGCTCGCAGCAATAAAATTAGATTTGTGCCACTGAAATTGCAAGTGTCTTACGTTAAATTGCTTTGTTTCCTCTCATACTAACATTAGAGAATAATGAAAATACTCTTTTCTAAGATAACTTTTATATTATTAACAAACTAAAGTCCCTATCCTTTGTGGATTATGGTAGGTAAAGTCCAGTTTTATCCCGAACACGTGGGAATTTCAAGAAATCGTGTTGTATATCATATATATATATCGTATATTTCGGTTGTTCATTCCTCGTCGGTCATTCGTTATCTATATGAAGATTAACTAGAATTGTGTTACTAACTTCTCATGTTGAATACATAAGATATTTACTCTATTGATTAGTTATAAAAAAAGGTGTACATCATGTTGAAGTTCTTTCATGCTTTATACAACTTATTTCGTTGTTACTGTCTCTGTAGGGAGATTTTTAACAATTTCCGCTATATCAAGATTTAGATGAACAATTACTTACAAAAACCAATAATTAGGCAAGACTGAAATATTTTCATGGCTTTAAAGTATTCATCCATACTAAGGATCGAAAAGAAACATATATTTTAAATGCACTGAACCTAATTATATTCACGTTAATGTATCGCATTGTATTGTATAGATGCGTCAGTTATAACATGAGATATTGCTTATATATAGTGTTTAAGTAACTAGTATTTAGGACGCATAACATCAAAGGCCTGCTCCATTCCTAGAACAGCCTGTCATGTTTAGTGTGACCTACAAAGTTAGCTTTCAAATCCACTGTTACCTAACACGTCTTTCACGTACTTCTAATTACTCTCGCTCGTCCATCCTTGAAGCGTAAACTGGAAAGCAGTAATCTGCTTTTCAGTTCAGCGATAGCGGTATTATGACGTGATGTTTTATTTATGCGTACATACGACTGCCACTACAAGAAATGCTGACGATATTATTATAGTATAATGCAGTATAACGTGATGGTGATAAAAGGATACAGTATACAAAATAAATAAAATAATCAGTAAAGCAGTAAAATTCAATGTGTTTGTATTATCTGTATAGCTACAGAATGTATATTTTTGTTCTTTGTGGTTGATTTTAAAGCTGGATTTCATGTATCTGTTTATCTATATAGTATATGTTCAATGAACCTAATGATGCGTCACTCCTTTCTCTACTTTTCCTCTTAATTTGACTTTATGTTTTGAATGACGGAATATATATCGCACTTTATTTTACCATTATGGAATGACAATAGTTAATTATTTTCTGAACTCACAAGTCAGCAGTCAGACGCTAATACATCGCACTGTTACGCCAATATAGTTGGAAAAAAATAAATGTTTTTCAACCTTTTAAAAAAGGCCGCGTTCTTTGCCCATAGGTTCTTTCACACAAACATTTAAATAAAACATGTTCAAATAAAAATAAAAAATATATCTATTATTCTATGGAATGTTTGAATAAAATGCTTGATTTTCGTCAAAAAATATTAAAGTGATGTTATTTTTTTAAGTAGTTTTTTTAAATACTAAAGTATTTTGTTAAAAACACTCGTTATTAGTTCTGTAGGTTCTGATATATGTTTCTGAATCGCCAAAGCGTGAATAAAAATTTCAATTGTTTGTAAATTTTTGAAAGAATATCTTTTGTTTAGGAAAGTATTAAAAAAGTATTAAAAGATTAGAGAGAGACAGAAGCATCACTGTGGTGTCGCAGAGGCGCAGCGTCTGCCTATAAACGTGACAGCGCGTGGATTCAGTTACCATCAGGTAAGATGGATTTTTCAATTTTCTTAGATCAATCTTCTTGTTCATCCTTAATTTTAGTTACAAATTCAAAAAATTTAGTTACAAATCTCTTGGGACTGCAAATTTTGATTTATGTAAATTGGCAAATACCACTAATGTCGAAATCCATGACATATTACAACCTCTTTATTTTGTCATAAAAAATGTATATTACAATATAAAGAAAACTTGGGTGACATTTTAATTTTACGCACAAGTTGTTGTAATATATTACTATGCCTTAGTAGTCTGGTTTTTAAGCTCCTTCCGAGATTGTATCATTTAAAGTGCCTTTGTGAAGTTTAAACACTTTCTGTTTGGAGTCAGTAAGAACAACAATTCTTTTTATAGTTGTGATATTTTTATGACATTCTTAGCTTTATTTATAACACTTTAATTTACGTTTTTAGATGTAGTTTGGGACGTTACGTGGTATGTGGTGGATCTCAACCCACAATTGTTCAATTAACCTTACCTATCCAAGAAAACAAACCAAAGTAAACACTAACAAGTGAAAGAAAATTTTGAAAATGAAAACGTCTTAATAGAAAATTTAATTTAATTTCCTCTATTCTCTAAAATTCATCTGAGTGCTCACATATTTGCTGCGACACAGCGTGTACAGCGCTGGAACAGAAGTGTCACAGTGTTATGCCATTCGACTGCATTGCATTGATAACTTGATCTCTGAAGCAAAAATATATAAAGCTCTAGGCGGAAACTTGAAATAAATAAATTAACTTTCCTTTACTATCGAAACACGTAAATATATTCGGTCACTCACAATACGTATATCGAATTCGGGAACAAAGTGAAGTGCGTTGTATGACATTATGTTCTTTCTGCTTAAGTACTGTAGAACAAACGAGAATCTTTTAAAAGTTTCCTACTTACAACAGTTCCAGTACTATTTTACCTTATTTTGTCAGTTATGAGCGTCATAGTATAAATTGTCATATTTTCCTTGCACCATGCTGAGAGAATTTTTCGGTCTGCAGACTCGCTATCTCTTACGCTCCGTCATAAAGGATTAAAATTTATGTCCAGAGCTTTTGTGTTGGCTTGGCAAGATCGCTTTTGGTGATTATATTTCTTTTTTAATTTTAATAATAATTTTGTTACTTTTAAATGAAATTACTAACTTACTAACTTACTACTATAATAAAAAAAAATAATTTTAAAATTTTTAAGTCATGAACAAAATATGCCATAAAAAAAACTATTTTTAGTTTCATTAGATACTGTACTTAAAATCAATCGATATACTTTGAAAATTTCAAGTATAAAATTCCAACTCTCTTCTGTTTTTCTAATATAAACCCTGTAGATCTTTTAGGATTTGGGGATCTTTTCCTATATGCCAGCAACTTCTTTGTTTTTGCCGTCTATGGATCTCTTTAATAAGCTCTGCAAGTTGTAAGTGCTGCAATTTATGAAAATCTTAATTAAATACGCTATTTTTTTCACAAACGAAAAGTGCTTTTGTAATCGCTAAATTATTCTATATTTTACAGAGACCTTAATTTATTTATAATACTTAAGTCCCCCTTATAAACCAGTAGGCGATTCAAAGCAGATTTGTGCATACGCATAGCTTGAGATTTCAGAGATCCATTTACTAGAAATTGCAACACTGTAATCCTGTAACAATAGTGTCCAGAATCAGTCTATGAGATAATTCCGTTGTAGATAAATCTTACTCCAATTCTCTATTTTGACATATGATTTGCAGAAAGTAAAACTACTTATGTCACTATGCCACAGTAGTAGTAGTAGTAGTAGTCTTTTTTATATATATCACGTCATAATTCTTAAGTTCCATTTCTACTATTTTACTACTTCCACTCATCGTCTTCGGAAATATTTAATTATTTGATTGAATTCCACCGTGGCGCAGAGGCGCAAACGTCTACCTGAAACACACGTTGTGCTGAGTTCGATATCCCATCGGGGAAGATAAATTTTTCTATTTCCATTTTCTTCGCTGTGGAAACTAGGCAAAGGCGGCGTTGAGTTCCGCCACTCAACACCAATGCCTCGAAAAAGGCGGAAAAGGACGAAGAAAGCTGGGACTAAGCAACGGAGTGTCTTAACACTAGTCCACAGTCCCTGCAGTTCCCTCTGCCTACCCTGCTATATGCGGGATAAAGTGTGAAGCTAAAAAAATATATATATATTATATATGTGTATATAAATATATATAACATAAAGATTACAATGAATTTTGAAATTGAGTAATCGCGATGTAGGGTCAATATGCTTACTCGTAGAATCAATTGATTTCACGATTTGATAGATCAAAATACGACTATTGAGTTTCTACAATCTCGACACGAATCCGAACTGACAACTGAAACGAATGTCCTAAGTACAAAGCGTAAAGCTAAAATGTCTCCTCCTGCTTATTTTTCTTGTACAGTTTTACTAACATTGTTCTAGTGATGCAATTCTAGATATGTAAGTAAAGAATTGCTTTTCTATGTAAATCGAATTAGTATATGTAAAAAGCTAACACCACTGTAGTACAAGTATTGGTGTGAAGTTATTACCTAGAACTAAGCCGCTAGAGAAATACAACTTAGCTGCTGCTTCGCCTTAACGCTCGCTCGCAGCAATAAAATTATATTTGTTGCCACTGAAATTGCAAGTGTCTTACGGTAAATTGCTTTGTTTCCTCTCATACTAACAGTAGAGAATAATGAAAATACTCTTTTCTAAGATAACTTTTATATTATAACAAACTAAAGTCTCTATCCTTGGTGATTATGGTAGGTAAAGTCTGGTTTATCCCGAACACGTGGGAATTTCAAGAAATCGTCTTTTAGCGCTCACTTATTTAAGATCGCCCTTCACTAAAGTAATGAAATATTTTCATATCCTGCTCTAGTAATACTAAGGGCAGCGTTGAGTTCCGCCACTTAATTATAACTTATTATACTTAACGATTACTAAGTGCCTCTAATATCTACTTGTATCTACTTTCCAGTCTACTCAGTACTCAACGAGACAAACGCTATGAAAATAATGATAAGATATTGCTCATATATAGTGTTTAAGTAACTATAATTTAGGACGCACGTCAAAGGCCTGCTCTATTCCTAGAAAAGCCTGTCACGTTTATTGTGACCTACAAAGTTAGCTTTCAAATCCACTGTGTTACCCAACACATCTTTCACGTACTTCTAATTACTCTCGCTCGTCCACTTGAAGCGTAAACTGGAAAGCAGATTACGCCAGTTCGGATAGCGGT